>CM034352.1:89312918-89809784 GCA_019925275.1 Mytilus edulis | reverse complement strand
TCTGAAATTTATTAAGGGATCTCAATACACCTGAATTACTGCATTCACTTTTAAGGCAATTTTGAATAAGGAAATAATCATAGTTTGTACCGAAAATCTCCCCCTCGCCATTTCTCTCTCTCCATGTAACTTACTCAGTTACACATAAAATTTGGACTTCCGTTGTTCCATCCTTCTGTACTTTACATTCCACTACCTCTGTCTCTGATGTCAGGAACACCGAGTTTCCTCCATCGTATTGGTTTATTGCAAATCCAGTTCCATCAATTGTAATCTTTGTTCCTCCATTTATACTTCCTGCTATAGTATTTACTTTTAATACTGACCGGACGGCTGAAAAAAAACTCAGTTTGAATATATTTAGCATTAATCTAATCTAAACATTGCTAAAAATGAAGTATCCTACACCGGTGTTACTTTCCTTTCATTTATGACGACATGGAATATAATCATGTTTCCATCTTAGTTTGTACAATAGTCGGGAAAATAGCCATGCTTATTGAGAAGTCAGGTATTCAAGTTTAGCCAATGCATACAAAACGTTATTCTTTATGACTAAATTCAGTAAATGTACTTTAAAATTATGGACGCAGGATTGTTATTCCTTGTCATAGCGCTAGGATAAATTTGAGGTTCAGTATACATTACTCAATGTAATTTATATAATTTGAAATTATTGTAAATGATACTGCAAAGAATTTCGAATAACAATTTTTAATGGAAATAAATAATTAATACAAAAATAAGATGTGATATGCTTGTCAATCATAAGACAACTACCCACGACGTTAATGAAAGGAACTATAATAGTTCACCGTGCCGCCCACAACGACAAATGAATTGTATAGTCAGCTATAGATGGTACCGGCATGCCAAAATGTAAACAAATGTGATTGACTAGTACCAATGAATATCATGCTCCTGACATGGACCAGGTATATAGAGACTATGGTGGGATTTAACATGTTTGCGAATGCTAGACCCTCCCTTAACGAAACAGTGATGTAATAGCATAACATAAACACAAATTGAACAAATATGTTTGAAAAGGCTTGTCTCATCAAATCGAAAAATACCAAAAAATAACCAACAAAAGGATCAAAGACAAACAGTACAGAGCTAAGAGTACTCGCAGGTTCAGAAAGGTAGTAAAACAAATCATGTTTACAGAAGTTACAGATTGAAATATCAATCAGTACACGTTTGGACATTTTTTTGGCAAAAATTACGCTTTTTTCTAACATCCTGAAACTTTGAAAAAAAAATTATTGTTGCCAAAGAATTGTTATACAAACGTAGAGCATACTTATTTAAAGAAGATTATCCAAATGTATTTACAAAAATCCGCTTGTGTTCATCTTATGAGATAAAAAGATCAAGTATGTATGCCTATCCGAATAGAAATGTAAAAAAAAATCGTCATGGAATCGAAACTGTATCGTATGCCCTAAACAGGGTGCAATTGATTCCCATAGGAGTACCTACAGCCTTTCGATAAACTTTTTTATTCATTTTTCTGAAAATTATCATGCGAAGTAAAGTGTATAGAAAAAAGTGAAATAACAAAACTACCGAAATCCAAGGAAAAATAAAAATGAAGAGTTTCCTATCAAATTGCAAATCAAAAGAGTAAGCACATCAAACGAACGTAGAACAACTGTCATATTCCTGGCATGGTACAGTCATTTCCTTATATAGAATTTTTCTATAAACAGAAAATGGTAAACCGTTACGGTAGCTCGACCACCACTCTGAAGTGATATACATTTTGGAGGGCAAACAATGAATGATATAGGCTAATAACATCAATAGTGAAAAATGATACATTCTGTCAAATGAAAGGTGATACAATCTGAAAAATTAAGTGTAAATTTAAACATTATAGTATTTAAAAACTCAAAACAATATTGTTTTATTACAAAGATGGTCATACAACGGTTTGTTTTCAGAGTGCGTATTCATTCCCCCTGACAAAGGTAGCTTTGTTATAGCGCAAGATCACGACATGCTTTGAGCGTGATAATTAAATATAAACGACTTTCTAATCAAATCAATGTATACATTTATTTATTTCCCACGTTTAAGGGTAGATCGGGTGTCTTTTTCTGAGCATCTCTACTGCGCATGCTGCAAAACTGCACCTTAGATTTAAAGTATTTAACCAAATATCATTCATATACTGTAACAGTACTGTAGAAACATCTGAAGTTAAATCTTAAACATTAAATTATTCAAAAACTAAATGTCATGCAGTTAGTTTATTTAACAAATTAAAAAAAAAAAACATTGTTTTACCTGAGACATTTTCCTGGTTTTAATTTATTTTCCAAGAAAATATTTTTCAAGCAAAATAAGATCAAATCCCCCAATTTTAATTTGATATTTGGAAAGTATTTCCGAAAATCAAATATTTCATCAAAATAAATCAATTATATCGTTTAATGTTTTCTCAATAAAGGAAAAACTTGAACCATATATAAGACAAAAACTTACTGTGATTTTGAAAATTGCAATCACGGGGAACAAGACAAGGTCAGGTAACCCCTATCTTTGTATTGAAATTTGAAAGTATATTGACCCAGAGTCTTTAAGAGAAGTCTAAGAAAAATCTTTCTCCGAAAGTTAAGACGCCCAACTACCTTTTCTTGTTGGGGTAATGACCCTGACGGTTTTCCATGCAAATAAATTCTCCCTAAAACTGTATAATATGATAATATGTGATTACAATATAAACTTTCATTAAGAATTATACAGATAAAAGTAAACTTTAAACATTAACTCATCATAGATACCAGGCTTAACATTGTACTCATACGACAGACACAAGTATCGTCAGTGACACTAGATTAAAGAAAGTTAAAAAGGCGAAATAATTAGGCACTAAGTTTAAAGAACATTGAGGACCCCCCCCAAAAAAAAACATCTCGAAATTAAAAATAGCTAATTTATACGGTAAAACATTTTGAAGTCTGTAGACTTACACTTGTAAGAAGAGTGACCAAAATTCGTATCAGTAAATGACACAAAAAACAACACCAGAAAACGGAATGGGATAGACTAAAGACTTTTAAATTCTTAAGACTTAACAGCTTATATGCAGAAATTTGTACCAGTAAAATGGCTCTATCAAACGCACTTTATATACACACACATACAACATATATACTTGTAACAAAACACACATACAAACTTATATTGAATAAACAAAACAAAAAAGAGAGGGGCGAACGATACCAGAAGGACATTCAAATTTTAACTTTATATGGAGATATTGATTACCAATGAGACTATCATCCACCAATATTCAAATGGAATATGAGAAAAAACATATACCGTATAGTCAGCTATAAAAAGCCCCGACATATCAAACCATTCAATTGAGAAAACTAACGGCCTAATAAATAACAATCTACGAGAAACAAAAATGACAGACATGATCCAACGACAACCACTGAACTACAAGCTCCAGGCTTGGGCCAGGCACCTGCAGAAAACAGCGGGATTAAACATGTCTGAAAGCGCCAACCCACCTTTTAAAACAGGTGAACATGCGTTAGTAAGGAAATAAATCACTATTAACTTTTTGTAAATTATTACGTGGTAATTACAACTACTGTTGATATTACCAGTACAGGACGCAACGCAACATAGAAAATGTAAATTTTCTCTAAACTTACTGCTTATAGAATTTTATAAATTATATTTAATTTGATATTTCGAAAGTATTTACGAATTTCAAATATTTCATTAAGTTAAACCAATTCCATCGTTTAATGTTTTCTCAATAAGGGAAAATTAAGTCAACTCTGTATAAGACTATAAACTAACTGTGACTTCGTAAATTGCAATGTATTTTAACGGGAAAAAGACAAGGTCAGGTAACCCCCAATCTTTATATTGAAATTTGACCCACAGTCTTTTAAAGAAGTCTATGAAAAATCTATCTTCGAAATTTAAGTCACCCCAACAACCTAAATTAAAGAAAATATTTCCTGTTGAGGAAATGACCCTGCATGACGATTTTCCATGTAAATGAATTCTGCCTATAAACTGTTTATGAAAACAGTGAGTACTTCTTTAACATTCGTTGAGAATTATACAAATAAATGTCGAAATTACCCAAAGTTTTATACATTAACTTATCATAGAGACCAGGCTTAAAATTATAAACGCCAGACAAATATATCGTCAGTGACGCTAGATAGTAGATTGAAAAAAAGTTAAAAGGCCAAAAAAGCACAAAGTTAAAGAGCATTGAGGGAAAAAAAAAATATATAATTTATACAGTAAAACATTTTGAAGTCTGAACTTTACACTTGATAAGTAGAGTGACCAAAATTCCTATCAGTTAATGGCAAAAAGACGGTTAGAACAAACCAGACCACTGAATGGGATAGATTTAAAAGTTTTCAATTCTCGAGGCTTAACAGCTGATATGCAGAAATTTGCAACAGTCAAATGGCTCTATCTAACACAATTGATATACACAAAAATGCAACATATATACTTGTAATAAATTATATAACTAATATTCGATACATAACGGGTTTGTTACCCTAGGCATGCATTTGCCTTATCCATATTTGGCACAACTTTTTAATGCTCTTCAATACTATTGATTTTCGGCCCTAGAAATAGATAACCTTAGCTGTATTTGCAAAATCTTTCAGACTTTGGGTCCTCAATGCTATTCAATTTCAATCTTTATTTGACCTTTTAACTATTTTTTATTCTATCATAAGTGCTGAGTCATTTGTACACGAAACGAGCGTCTGACCTCCAAATCTCTATCCTGATATCTATGACGAGTTGATCGAAATTTCGTATTTGATTTGGCCTTTTACTGTTTTGATGGTACCTCTGACGAATATTCAGGCGAGTCTGACGTTCCAAATTATATGCCTGAAATCTTTGATGAGTTGAAATAGCGTAAACAATTGTCAGATTTCCTCTGTTTGAGGTGAATAATATTTTGTGTAATCGTCATTCTGTTTGATGAAGTTTTGAGAATGATTCCCCTGTATATACACGCCTGGTAAACCATTTAATCTCAACCAAATTGTTAAGCGACAGACAACATATGTAAAAGGAGCACTGTAAGGCTTTGGTTGTAATTTTACTGTTAAGTTTTGGTGAAACAGGATAAAAACTAAGTGATAAGTTGGCCATCTTTCAACTTTTAATGAAAGAAAGTTAATCCAAACAATTTTTATAAGCGAGTTAACCAAAAAAATAACATTTTATTACTTTCGAAACGTTATGATGATGTCATGTTTTATTTGTTATCAATTGAAGCATAGGTTGTAAAGAATGTAACTTCCTTTACTATTATTTTAGATTTAATTATGCATGATATTTTACAGTTTATTTTTTCCTCTTTTCAAACATTTTTTTTTTTATTAGTTATTTTAATAGTTAAAATATACATTACATATGTCTCATTGTAATTAAAATAATTAAAAAAACTAATTTTTCCATTCAGTGAGCCATGGATTGTACAAATGAAACTTCAAAGTTGATTTTAATGGTGAAAAAACCCAACACCGAACCATTTTACTGCATAATGGAAAAATTGACAAAGATTTAAAAACATATTTTATTACGAATAACAAAAAAATAAAATTAAATCTTACATTTACAAAATTCTTAAATGAGATCGTTGTATACATTAAAGATACATTTATTTTTTTGGTAAAGTAAACACTTTTGAAATAGAATAATACGTGGGAATTTGGTTAAAAAAAAGCTGAACCAATATCTATTTTTCACTTATAACAAAATTTCTGACTGACAAATCCGACTGAAGTCCTCTATGTCGACTTCAGTATGTGGTTCGTTATTGACGTATTCATCGTCGTCAATTTGACAGGCCTAATGCCAGATTTACATTTTACAACTTTGTTAACAAGTTTTGAGTTGAACTTTTTGGTTCCCTACTTAATTTTACATTTTTGAAATCATCATTCAATTCAATTTCATTTATTATTTATATTTTTTTTCCTTGTCTGAACGTAAGCCATGCGTCTATCAGATAGACATTGCATGTTTAAATTTTCTTGACAGAAAACAAAGTGGTCATGACCTCCGAAAGATAATAGACTATTCGCACAAAATAACTCGGATCATCTGATATATGCACGTAGTATAGTGTAAGCCAATACATAAAACATAAAAAGGAATCACTAATATTTACAAGAATATTTTTTTTATGCAATATGTCTTTTTTTGTATTTCAAAACATAAAAACATCTTCTAATTAAAAAAAATTAATAACAAATCACAACTTAAGTTAAACCTTAATAGTGCAAGAGTTTAAACTTCAAATATAACTCCATCTAATTAGAATTATTGATTTTAAATGACAATATACTAAACATATGTTTTATTTTTTAAAGACGCAAATATAACACTTGCATAAACGTCTCTTTTTCACGTAAAATAACATCGTTTTTTGGTCTTATATTTTATCTTTGAAGTTTCTAATTGAATAAGTCCATATACCCGGATATAAAATAATGTAACGTCATTATATATGCAAATTGAAGTACACGCACACCTGTGAAGGATTTTAACCTCCTTAATACTAAAAATTGTATACAAAGTTAACGACTCGAAAGGTAATTTTAAATGATACTATTTGTGACAAAATGAATGAATTCTTTGTTTGACGTTTTTTTTTTTATCATTTAGAATATTAGATTAAAGTTTTTTTATTGGAAACGTGTTGTTTTATCATTTTACTAGAGAATTACTCACTCAGGCACGGATACGAAGTACAATTAAAACGTATATTTACAAATTAAATGAAGCAAAGTCATTCTTTGTTTCATAAAATCAGTTTAAATGAAATTTCATTTATACATTATTTCGATGATTCAAACTTACATTGTTCTTTATAAGAGTTTCAGGGGGGGGGACACGAATTTGTTAATTCTTAGTAATTAATGTATTTACAAAAATGGATTTTTCAGGGATGTAATTTGCAGAATAAACAAAGGTGAAACAAAACTGGTATGAATATGTGTGATGCAAAATATATTCTTAAATTTTCTAAGTTGGAAATACAAAATTTTCAAAAGTTCTTTCTTTACTTAAATTTGTAAATATAATATAAGAGAAGGTTGTAGGTAAAACATGCTAAAAAACTGAAAACAACACTTTATAAATGTCATGCGTTTCAAGCGCTGTTCTGGATATACCTTCATAAGAAATGCGCAATGCCGAATGATTGAAAGCCAAAGAACCAAAAAGGATTCCAAAAGATGTATAAACGTTCCTGATTAAAGTAACTCCACAGTAGCGCTTCGAACGCATAACATATAATGTGTTATACTATTGTGCATATGTTTATGCCACTTGAAGTAAATAACTATGGATGGAGGACAAACACACACATACATATCGGTAATGGTTGCGATAAACAATGTTGCTGGAATTTATCAGTGGAGTACCGCTTATGTTATTCTAAAAGATGTATAAACGTTCCTGATGACTACAACTCTTCGGACGCATACTATTTAAATGTGTAACATTTTTTTTTACCGAACAATGAAACGATTGAAAAAATTATAAAATGTGGTATAATTGACAAATGTCGAAATGAGACAACTCTCCGCCAGAAATCACATGACGTAGAAGATAGAATATAACTCATGTATTAAAAAGAAGACATACAAGGAACAAGACATCATTAAGAGGAATTAATGTTAGCTAAGCTGCTGAATCTGGATACATGTATTTTTATGTGCTATATGTTCAAAGAGCGAGCGAAACCAAAGGGACGTTCAAACTCATAATTCGAAATAAACTGACAACGCCATGGCTAAAAAGAAAAAAAGACAAACAAGCAAGTAATATTACTCTAAAACACAGCATAGAAAACTGAAAAATTATCCACACGAGCATTTAACAAACAAATAAAAACTCTAGGCAGAAAGTAGTGTGATTATATTGTAGCTCCACCGATTAGCTCCTAAATTGATAAGTCGAAGGACCACATTGTATTATATATACGAAACCCTTTTAAAAGGACACTAGCTGCCCAATTGATGTTCACCGATTTGACTCAAATTCTCATATTTCCTTTATAACATGGTAAAACATTTATCCAAATTTAAAAAAAATGTCTAAAATAAACGATTTACAGGGCATGGGCTCGATAATATTGAACTTCCTTTCGTGTGTATTTTAATAGACACCATCTAATTAACTTTCGTGTTGACCTCCGATGGTCATATAAGCGATATAACCATAAATATATATATATAAATAGATAGAGAAGTCGTACAATTGGATTTTTCAAAGACTGTTTAATTTCATATTACAATTAAAAATATATGTTAATCATCGTTTTTACCTGATTAAGAATGATTTTTTTTGTGAATCGAATCAGTCAATCAAAAGATTTATTTTTGTTTCACTTTGAATGTTGATATTCTTTTCCTTTAAATAACAGAACACGCACAATTCATGCTTTATCCAACTCTAGCTAAGGGATTAAATTGGGGTTCACATGAATACGGATTCAATGTTTTTTAGCTTAATTTAACAAAATTGAAGCAAAATTAGCTGCTAAAAACAAATTATTATTTCACTTTTTCACTTTCACTGATGATTTAACCCCAAAAAAATAATCTTACTTTAGATTTGTTATATATCTTAACAAGGGCCCCTTTAAGCAAAGACAACAGTAGCATACCGCTGTCCAAAATTCATAAATCGATTGACAAAAAAACAAATCCAGGTTATTTTTGTCCATCTGACGAGTTAAGCCTTTTTCAAATGATTTGTATAGTTCGTTCTTATGTTGTACTGTTATACCACTGGTTAGGGGGAGGGTTGGGATCCCACTAACATGTTTAACCCCGCCACATTATTTATGTGTGTGCCTGTTCCAAGTCAGGAGCATGTAATTCAGTGGTTGTCGTTTGTTTATGTGTGACATATTTGTTTTTCGTTCATTCTTTTATATAAATAAGGCCGTTAGTTTTCTCGTTTGAATTGTTTTACATTGTCATATCGGGGCCTTTTATAGCTGACTTAGCGGTATGGGCTTTGCTCATTGTTGAAGGCCGTACGTTGACCTATAGTTGTTAATGTCTGTGTCATTTTGGTCTCTTGTGGACAGTTGTCTCATTGGCAATCATACCACATCTTCTTTTTTATACAAACTAAAATTGAGGGAAACACATAAGAGGAGAACAACGAAACAACAGAAACACTAAAATGCATGCAACACATACAGAAACGAACTGTGAGATAACAACTGCCATTTTAAGAATAAATGGAGAGTTGAACCTGGTTTTGCGGCTAGCCAAATCTCGCGCTTTAATGGCAATGTTAAATATAACACTAGAATGACAACATTACATGACAGGACTACAATACAAATAAATGCAAGAACATTCAGGACAGAGAAATACACAAATAAACATTACAATAATACATTTCGAAATGCTAATAGTTATCAAAGGTACAAGGTTTACAATTTAATACACCATACGTGCATTTAGTCTACACACAAGATTCACCAGTGACGCTCAGATCAAAACTTGACCATACTATTAAATCTAAATTTTTCGTTAAAAGAAGTTATAACAATTCATAAGTTAGTAGATCTTTTTCGAACTGTTCAAACTTTATAAAACATTGCAATATGGAAAAAGATTTGAGTATCGGTAATGTAAGTTCAAAAAAAGAGAATAAAACACACACCAAATAGCGTTCTTAAAAAGAACGACATGGGATTGAACATTCGTTAGGATTATGCAGCCATGACGTTATTCATAATGAGTATTTTGAGTATTCAAACCATTCAAACATTTCTTCAAAAAGGCCATCTTGACTTGTAAGAATCAAATGTCCGTTAAAGACACCACTGTAAACTGTATTTGTACATTTATATAACAATGTATGTTTGCATATTCTAATCGGATATGCAATTTCCTAGGCCTGTAGGCACCAATTAATTTTTGCTTAATAATATTTTGAAAGACGATGCAAATAAATGAAGTTCTATATTCATGTTACATTTAATATTTGTTATTACTTTGGTGAATGATACTTCAAATACAATATATGAAAAGAAATGCTAAAGATTATATCTTTAAAATGTTATTATTCTCACACACAAAAAGCAAACAATCAAAATAGTCAAAGGTACCAGGATTATAATTTAATAAGCCAGACGCGCGTTTTGTCTACATAAGACTCATCAGTGACGCTCAGATCAAAATAGTTATAAAGCCAAACAAGTACAAAGTTGAATAGCATTGAGGACCCAAAATTCTAAAAAGTTGTGCCAAATACGGCTAAGGTAATCTATTCCTGGGATCCTTAGTTTTTCGAAATATTTAAAGTTTTGTAACAGGAAATTTATAAAAATGACCATACAATTGATATTCATGTCAACGCCAAAACTCAACCCTTTGAATACTTGTTAAATCAATATACGAATAGTACTTAAAATGTATTTGATTACGTATAATTCGTTTATTTAAGGGGAATAAAATAAGGCTGAGAATTTGTCAAAACAAAATGCCCCAGCAGAAGGGAGCTTGAACTGTCATAAATATGATTTCAGAGGTGAGATAAACTTAAGTGAGAGGTTTACCTAACTATAAAACCAGGTATAATCCACATTGATCTACATTAGAAAATGCCGGTAACAAGTATGAATATGACAAATGCTTTCCATTCGTTTAATGTGTTTGAGATTTTGATTTTGCCATTTGATTAGGGACTCCGGTTTTGATTTTCCTCCGAGATCGGTAATTTTGTTATTTTCCTTTTTTATTTGATACTTATTAGATTATTTTTATACGTCTTATTTTCATTAATTCTATTCAGACGTGTGGAATCCTGTTCAACACACTGTTACTGTTTGCTGCAGTATTTGTTTCATTTGTCTATACTATGTCTGATTTCAGATTTGGTAACCAGGAACCGCGTTACGTATATAGCTCACCAGTTTCATATAATCAAAACAATTGAAAGTAATATCGATTAAAAAACTAAAAAATATACGATGTATTTTTTAAAGATCACCCTGTCATTTATTTTATATTCTATTTAAAATACACATTCCAATGTATTTTTCGGTTTAGGTATTGGGGATGACAAATTATATTACTCTAAATTTTTTACATTTTGTTTTTCTCAAATCTAATATATGACCCGTTAGCAAATCATGGTCAATTAATTTTTTTACGTATTAATATTTAAATAGTTTCAGTAATGTAAATTATTTATCCATTTGTAAAATGTAATACTATAATGTCTTGATATCAATTACAAAGAAAGGCACTAACCGTTTTGCAATAAACTGTGTTTAAAAAAAAATGATCACTAGGTATACCATTACGCCAATTAAAAGCTTACGTCAGGTTATCGTGAGTACATATTTAAAAACGACACACAAAATATTAGGTCAGCAACCTTTTCCTGAAGTTTAAGAATTGCTTTAAATCAATAAGCGCATTAGTATTAGTTCGAGAGGTCGACTTAATTACATTTTTAGCAAGACATATAAAATCCTCCAATTTGCACGTCGTTTTAACAAACCAAATGAGAAGAACCCGAAATATAGCAAAAGTTAAGAAATCACATTTTGTTTAACACTACAAAAATGCAAGCACTTGCAATTAGTTTTGAAATATGCAGCTAAGTTCAAAGTTGAATATACCATTTTACACTAAGATTTGAGCAAAAACTCAACAAAATTTTGAAATAGTGATAACTGGATTAGAGAACTACTTGTCTATCTCAATTACTATATCTTTTTTAAAAGGGTACTTTATGTGGCAAAGAAACTGCTGAACCTTCCGGAGCACCCGAGATCATCACCGGTATTTTGGTAGGATTGGTATTGGTCAGTCTATAATTTTGTATATTGTGTTTTGTTAACTGTTGTTTGTCTTTCGTTGTTTTTGCCATTGCGTGGTCAGTCTATTTTCTACTTATTAGTCCATATTAGTAACTTTTGCCTCGATAATGCCAGATTTGGGAATCTATTTCAAAATCTGACAATCCTTATGGGAGAGAAAATTTAAGAAAACTTTGAAATGCCAAGACGCAAAGATAAATAACAGTCTTTACGAAGACATCACAGAAAACACTACAAACCCAACGTAAAACAGAGGGTATGTGCTCACAGGTGCTTGAGATAGCAAGGAAGTACCTGTCCCACTGGGTTGCTGACCATGACCAATGAACACTAAGTGATAATGCACATTAAAAGAAACAAGAAACATATTGAAATAATAGACAACCGCAAATCTTTAAAAAAAAAAAAAAAAAAAAAAAGAAAAGCCAACAACATTAATTAAAATACACAATAAGACTTCCAACGTTCTTACGAAAAACGGAAGGAAGTTTTTAAGAGTATTGATGTCGCCCTTTCATGCGAAGTATAAATACATTTTTCTACATACTGCTGCATCATACTCAGAATTAAAAGGGCCGCCCATTAGCAGTTAGTTTTAACTCAAGTTGTATAATTGGTTATCAAGTTGACACATAGACAGTCCACATGGGTAACCACTTGTACACATTTGAAATCATAGGTTAAATGTTTGTTGATGGTTTAATTTTTCTTTAAATATGAGACAGGTCATTATAGCCTTCCTGATGAAGGTAAATCCAGAAAAACGCTTCGGACGCATTGAAATTATTAAACGTGTTGTTTTCAATTTTTTTATTCAACTAATGAATGTGAAAAATCACTATTCATCAATAGAACAAAACTAATCATGTACCGTAGAAATTATAAACACAATTATAATATGAAATGTCTGAAAGTCGAAATAGCTTTCATTCAGATTTTGTTTAGTCTTTTAATTGCCTTACATCATAAAAAGGTAATTGCAATTTGTCCGTAACATGTTGCAAGGTAGTTTATTTTTCATTTCAATTTTTTATTTTCATTTTGTTATTATGTTCACAACTCAAATCAGAAATGCAGAAAAACGAAAAAAAATACCAAATTGGTCAAACGTGAAGGTGGAAGTAGTTGTTTCAATGGTGTTTTAACTCTATTGAATATTTCCTCTTTTTACAAATTACGGTTTTTGTGTAGTTTTAGCTGTATATGTATTGGATACGCGTTTAATGTTCCGGTGAGTATATTACTATTTGTGATATATGCATATTAACTCATCATAAATACCAAACCTATCAATGCCAGACACGCGTTTGGTCTACAAAAGACTCATAAGACACGCCAGAATAAAAAAAAGTAAAAACAAAAACCCAAATAAAGTACAAAGTTGAAGAACATCGAGGATCCTAATTTTAGCTGGATTCACAAATAAGTATATGTTTGGTATATTTATCTTCAATATAACATATAATTAGTCAAATGTTTCTATTATAAAACAATAAACAATTTTGATGCTTTTATATTCTAAAGGTTTGAATTTTTATGTTATGCAAATTCCATACATAAAAAGTACATGATACAATTTATTTCTCATGAAGACACTTAATTTAGGATTTTGGTGCATGAGAATTCAGTAGCAAATACTTATATCTGATTATTTTGTTAAAATTAAACTATATTTTAACGACTTAATATTGCATTAAAAAGTTTAAGTTACGAATAACTGATTAAAATTATTTAAATATTCTTTAGACCAATATGTGACTTTATGGCTAAGAATTGAATCAAAAAATATTTGAACGAATTAAAACTATGGGTAAATGAATGTCCCTTTGTAGTAAGATGTTCAAAGATAAATGAGATTAACTTTGTGTACCAAAAAGACAAATTAAGTTCAATAGCATAGGATCAGATTCCCCTATGTTATACGTCATCTAATGAGATGCAGATTTTATAGATATTCTTATCTCTGAAAACCCGGATGTTGCGGACAAACACTCAGCATGATTATATTACTTTAACTTAGAACATGTACAGCAGTAATGCATATCAATTTGTAAAATTGGAAAGTAAACATTTACATTGTACATATTAATATATAATAATAAATAAATTAACAGAAAATCTAACAAAATGTACAGTTAAATAGATTTTCAGTGTTTTATATTAATTTAGCATACCCGGTACTTATATTATCAATCTTAACAAAATTTTCCCTATTCTAATTTTTTCCTTTAGAGAACAGATTTTACTTTATTTTTTGTTGTTGTATTTTTACCTGCTGGAAATGTAAACAATTATACAGTCCATATTATAATGAACAAGTTTCACAATAATCCTAATTAAAAGGATTCTCTGATCAAAAATCACTGGCAGATTCAATTTTGAAGTAAATTATCTGACTCAATAGAAAATACTTTTTGCATTCTATTTTTGTGTAGATTTTGGCATGGAAAGACAAATTTAACTAAAAAAGAATTAATTTTAATCTGAAACACAATATAAGAATTGATATTCCAAACATATGATTTTGTCTTGGTTAAGAGTGTCTTTGAAATATATATTATGTATTTGGTTGAATAAATCCCCTGCATTTGATTGACTCGCAGGGTCAAACATTAAAGTTGTCAAAGCTACTTGAATTCGAATATTATAGAGTCTATACCATATACTTGAAACATTTGTCAACAATTTTTGTATTATAGTATGTTGAAAATGTTATCCAGCGCTATTGGGTGCTGTTGAAGCCATTTTGATATGATATTGCAAATTTTACATGTTTTTGTACAATATTTCATCAATAGATACATTGTATCTCAAACCAAAATCAAAATTAAGTTCTATCCGGGGGAAAAAAATAAAAACTTAAACTTCAAACACATTGTTGTTTCGGTTAAAAAGGTCCTTCTGATACATTTTTGGGTTGAATACTCAAAATTTGAAGAAAAAAAAATCAAAATTGCGGTTTTCTGTTGTCTTTAGTCTATTATTTATTTTTATTGAAAATGTCATTTTATTGTAAGACTCTTAAAGAACATAAATGGAGCTGTAAAACTGTGAATTTGAGTATAAAGAATAAAAAACTATTTGAGAAGGACTCTTGTGTGAAAAAGATTCAGAGTAAATTGATTCTGGGTTCATACAGTGCAAGATGCATATTTACTCAATGAGTCTTATTGATAAAATTGTATACATATATATGTCATTTTCTATAAGATGCTGTCCTTTTTTTGGGCTCTAAAACTATAAATATTCATCTATAATATTCTTCCATGGTAAGTTAAAATAAAATCGTATAGAAAATTTAAAAAGAGAGTTTGTAGAAGATTGTGTTGCAAAGGGTGCTTTTTTCTTCTTTTTATAGGGAATTATGTAAGAGGACTTTGTGTGGGTTTCTTTTCAAAGAGTACTTTCCATTACTATTTTAAACTAATATTTCCACCAAAAAAGAATATTCTTCGATACTTTTTTTCTATAGACAACAAGGGATGGCCTTTAAGTATAAAACTATATTTTGTTTTATAAACATTCAGAAATGTTACTAGTAATAAAAGAATGTTGCATCAGTCTTTACTAAATCATATATAATTGAAGTTATAAAAGACCAAAAGTTACTATTCATATTTCCTAGTAATTGTTTGTTTAATACACTACTGGTATGGGAACAAGTTTGTCCGCAAGTGAGACTGATTAATCAGTGAGTAGATAAGGTTAACTATAAATAGAACAATCAGATAATCTGAACCTATGCTATTGTATCTTGAGGACACAAGCCCTAAGTTAACAAAATAACATAATAGTAAAAAAGGGGTTAATATTAGTTCCAAAACGTGAGTCATATTCCCTACGAAAGAAATGATGAGCTATTGTAACTACTTTAAAAAATCCTCTGACTTATAAAATAGGTTAAAAATTTTCGATTCCAATAATAGAATGACATACATTAAAGTAAATTATACTTATTCGGAAAACATGCATTACTATTATTTTATTGTACAAACATATCGTACTGTGTAAAATTGAAATATGTGTACACTCTATTTCCATATGATAGGTTATCGGAAGTGTACTTCTATACCGACCAGGATCTATAAGAGGTTATTTCGATTACATTATTGCATTATGATGTAGTGGTACAGTTACCAAAGGTACCAGGCTTATAATTTAAAACTTCAGAGGCGCGTTTCGTCTACATAATACTCATCACTTACACTCGTTATAAGTAAATGTCTTATCTAACATTATGAATTAAAGCAACAGTAGTTTTCCGATGTTCAAATCTTATATATCGATTTTAAAATCGCATGAACTCAAAGGGAGCTAGTATACGAGGGTCTACAATGTTATCGTCTCTTGCTATGCATGAATAACCCGCCATGCGAATATATACTCATGTCAAAAATCTATTGAGCGTCAAATAAAACAGAAAGTTAAATAGAATAGTTAAAAAAGAAAGTCACATCATAGTCGCTTCATGACTACAGTAACTATAGAGAGGTGTATACATTGAAAAGCCAGCAACCGAATGCTAGACAAAACAGTACGAAATCGCCTGGGTCAGTGTGCCTTTTTTTTCATTCAAGGGAGCTATATTGAAATGACGTCGCAGGTGTTGATGGCTTCAGTGGTGTTTTTATCTTATTTTTGGAGGCTGATACTTGAAATATTTGTTTATTCCTATCAAATAAGGTTGTTATCTTATAAAAAAAAATATGACATGGAATTATAATGAAAGGGTTTGTAAAAATTAACTTTTTTCTTGAATTGGGTCATGTAATCACCATTTCCCCCTCTTATAAAATAGAAAGCATGCATACTATGTTGTTTTTTGCATTGATCGAAGTGACAAATACTGCAATGTAATCTTTGAAAGCATTTTCATTAGTGGTGTATAAAGAATAATGAGATAGTGATATAATTGTCAAAAAATGTCAAAGCTTATCCAGAAACTAGGTTTAAAACTAGTTACAGAATCATCGAAAGCCGAATTCAAGTACGAAGTTCATTGAATTACAATTCGAAAATTCCGTAAAGTTGTGCCAAAAAACATGTGTTCATTTAAAGCGAATAAAGTACCGAAATAGATTTTTACGTACACATAAATCGTACCGCCTTCCACAATGTATTACTATTCATATCAAGTTATAAAATGGAGAATGGAAATGGGGAATATGACAAAGAGACAACAACTCGACCAAAGAACAGACAACAATAGTTAGGAAGAGTCAAGCTGCATTAACACACACAATCTTATATAAGATCAGAATGGATATAAAACAAGTAACAAAACCGTCGATAATCGAATTTAGTTACTAATCCTAAACTATTACAAAAACCACCATTTATTTTTACAAAGAGACGAAATTAAAACATTAGTTACCAAAGGAATAAAATGAGTAACACTTCTACTATTGCTTATTTCTTAATTTTTTTAGAGAGATAATCTATAAACAGTTGTACATATCAGTTTTAGAAATTGACACTGATTTGCATTAACGGTAAACAAAGTATGAAATCATTCGAAATCAAACTTATTCTGTTGTGTTATCTCGCTAAATCTATATACATGTACAATTTTATAAGAGAGTCGAAAGATACCAGAGGGTCATTTAAAATTATAAGTTGCAATAAACGGACAACGCCATGGTTTAAAAATTCCAAAGATCTTTTAGAGTACATACAATCTAACTCTCTTTCATCTTGTAACAGTATTAAAACATTTGACTTTTCTACTCTTTACACAAGTATTCCACATTCCAAACTAAAAGACAAATTGAAAGAGTTGGTATTACTTTGCTTCATAAAAAAGAATGGCCAACGTAGATACAAGTATCTTGTCTTAGGGAGGGATAAATCATACTTTGTAAAGAATCACTCTGATTCAAACAAAAAATTCTCTGAAACCGATATTATCAAGATGCTTGATTTCTTGATTGACAACATATTTGTAACGTTCGGAGGACGTGTTTTTCAACAGACTGTCGGCATCCCAATGGGAACAAACTGTGCCCCTCTACTTGCCGACTTGTTTCTTTATTATTATGAGGCTGACTTCATGCAGGAACTTCTTAGGAAGAAAGATAAGAAGTTAGCAATATCCTTTAACTCTACTTTCCGCTATATAGATGACGTTCTTTCACTAAACAATTCAAAATTTGGTGACTATGTGGAACGCATCTATCCCATCGAAATGGAGATAAAGGATACTACAGATACAGTTAAGTCGGCTTCATATCTTGACTTACATCTAGAAATTGACAATGAGGGTCGGTTGAAAACAAAACTTTACGACAAAAGAGATGATTTCAGCTTTCCAATTGTGAACTTTCCATTTCTAAGTAGCAACATTCCAGCAGCACCTGCATACGGGGTATATATCTCCCAATTGATACGATATTCCCGTACTTGCATTTCCTATCATGATTTTCTTGATAGAGGGTTACTGCTCACAAGGAAGCTATTAAACCAAGAGTTCCAAATGGTGAAGTTGAAATCATCCCTTCGTAAATTTTACGGACGCCATCACGAGTTGGTTGACCGTTATGGAATAACCGTTTCACAAATGATATCGGATATGTTCCTTACGTCGTAACTACAATCCCCTTCCCTTTCATGAATGTGACCTACCGAATTAAGACTATTTACCGGATTTGTAATCACATAAGCAACACGACGGGTGACACATGTGGAGCAGGATCTGCTTACCCTTCCGGAGCACCTGAGATCACCCCTAGTTTTTGGTGGGGTTCGTGTTGTTTATTCTTTAGTTTTCTATGTTCTGTCATGTGTACTATTGTTTTTCTGTTTGTCTTTTTCATTTTTAGCCATGGCGTTGTCAGTTTGTTTTAGATTTATGAGTTTGACTGTCCCTTTGGTATCTTTCGTCCCTCTTTTAATCAGAAAGAGATCAACAGACAGACAAAAGAACACAAAACACAAGATAAAAAAACATGAGACTGAGTAACACGAACCTCACCGAAAATGATTTCTTCATATAATGCCTTTTCTACCCGGATTTGCATTATAACATAAAATTGTTTTCTTTTATGTTATTGCTAAGTATTTAATATATATATATGTGTGTGTTAACTATTTCAATTTAAGCTCGCATTTATAGAACGCAAATCTAGAAATGAGCTTTGAAAACCAAAAATCCACATAGATATTTTGATATATAAACCCTCAATGTAATAAAACTAGCTACCAAAAAACATGCCTGATTAACTGACTCATATCTGATCCGTACAAATAATAGGAAAGTAAAATGTATATTACATATTTGTTACATACTTTATTTAAAAAAGGTCCTAAATATCCATCAGTGGTTGTTTTATAAGTAATAGACTCATAAGATATGACTACCATCTTCATTACGATTCTCATTAGTTCTTAGATTTTGTCGTCGATATATTTCAACTCTAACACTGAGAGTAATTGTTGCCTTTCAGTTTGAAGTTTGCTATGCTATAATGTTGCTCAGTTGTTGCAGTTTGATTTACCTTTTTGTCCGCCGATATCACAAATTTCAATAAAGAAAGAAAACGGTTTCTTTTTTTCTATTTTGCTACACAATCTAAAACTAATTCAGTAAATTATCCTACCTGATTCTGTGATGGAGATTGTCAAAACATAAATAATACAGCCAAGAAAAACATTCTTCATTGTTTTCCGTCTTTTTCCCATCTTTTAAAACCTTGTTCACCTGTAAAGGAAATTTAACTAATTGTTACTTATATACTTATATAAACACCTGCGTCATCAACAGAAATTTAAACCCCGATAACGAATAGGAAGTCAAGTATTGATCTGATACACTTCATTGTTTATTGAAATTAAGACTCGTAAAATTATAACTATGTCTTACACCTATAAAAAGCAATAAAAATATATATTATATATATATATCTTAATTAACTGTGTTTGAAAAACATATAGTGAGGATAAGTTTGAATAATTTTAAAGGAAAGGGGGAGTTTTATCCTCTATATATATATTAGTGTCAGTTTAGTAACAAATTATTTTGAAGCTTGTATACAAAATAATTCATCTACATAAAAATAGGATTTATACAATTCATCTTTAATTCAAGGATGCAAAAGTACCGAAAACGTTGAAGAGCTGTAAATCAGAAAGGACCTAATATAAAATAGCCAACTCAATATAAGGCCAACTTTGCCTGAGAGGGTTGAAACTTCATTTTTTTTTATAACTTCAAAATTTATAAACGTTAATAAGTTTGTTATAAATCCGACTATACTGAGCAATAAGATGTCCCCCTTCGTCAAGATATACTTTTGTGTGTTTTGAAAATTTATATACCATGAAACGTGATTATTAAAAAAACATCTAAATGTCATCATGATACTAGGCTTGAATAATTGATATTTATTTGTAGTAATATACAACATATTCATTTTTAAAATACCAAAGTGGACACTATATCTATCTTAACATTTTAAGATCAATTAAATATTTATGCTTTTTCCGCCTAGTATACTTTACGATACAATGAAATTTTTTGATATTTATGATATCTGACACCTCCGTATATGAATTTTATAATTCCGTAAAAATGAAGAAAGAATAAATATTTCTGCATAAGGTGTTATATTACTTGTGCCGCTATGTTTTTGTGTTGGAAATTTTTATTAGTAAAATGCTGAAAAATTATATCAAGTCCTTAGCTTATCAATTACATATTGATTTTGAATATGAAAAAAAACAAACATCAAACAACATAAAAAGTCGGAAGAACACTTCATCAGTTAAACAACTATTTTCATAAGAAATAGAATTATTTCAGGAAAACATTTTGTTCACCTGTTGATCGAAAAAAAAAGCAAAACAACTTAATTTTTGCTGCAAAAATAAAATAACACAAGTATCGTACGCCATGAAAAATTCTAAACTGGATGTCCATAAATTTAATAAAAGGCAAAATCAAAAGCCCAAACACAACAAACGAATGGAAAACAGTTATCATATTTTTGATTTGGTACAGGCTAAACTACATGAAATAGCTAGCTGATCTTAAAGAGGAAAGCAAATTCGAAATAATTTTCAAATGTCTTTTAATAAAAATATCTATCTAAAGAAAAACAACAATAAAACTCATTTAGAATATGTACATCTACTAAAGTAAATAAAAAAAATTAGAAATAATAATAGGTTGTTGTTTCTTTGACATATTCCCCATTTCAATTCTCAACTTCACTAAATGTTCTCTCAAAATCAAATTTGCAAAACACAACTAGAAACATTTTATTCTTTGTTGGTTTAATATAAACTTTTGTTTGTCTTAGTTTTGTTTAAAGAGTTGTTAGCGTACGCGAATTCCCCAGTCCATTACCTAAAAGAATAACTAAATGACGAATACAGTTAAGTACAATATCATACAATGGGCAAAAGCAATCCACTTGAATCAAAACAAAATACTCTATCAGCATAGATCAGAGCTTTTCGGTCATGCATTCAGAAGTGCATTCTTAATTAAACACACGGATTTCTTACATAGTTATAATTTGTTTTCTAAGAGCTTATTTTGTTCTTTGGTAGCCTGCTATGTTTCAAATTTAATCTGGTGGCATCATAAATAACGAGATATACTAGATATAAACATTAAATATCTATATAGATGTAATAAGCTCATTTCGTAAATGGTTATTTTATATAAGTGTCTATTTATGTCTTTCTTTCTTTTTTGAACGAAACATTTGTCATATTTTATTAAACATTTATTACGATTCGATAATGTACCCGTATTTGATAATAGTACAGTATTTTGTTTATCAGAGCTAGGTTAACGCTTGATGCCCTCTATTTAAAACAAGTTTAATAATGATATCGTGAAATTATCTATCTCAATTGCTATTAAAATTATTGTGAAAAAGAAATTTCTTTATATCAAGACTTATGCAATGAAATAAACCATAATTTAAAAACCCGCCTTGTCATTCTCATGGTGAAGTTCTTGAAATAGAAAGCGTGCAATTTTGTGAAGTACTTATTTCATTCTAGAAGGATATATGTTTACCTTAGTTTTAGCTTGTAACCCGGATTTGCTTTCTCTCAATCGATTTATGATTTTCGAACAGCGGTACTGTATTTTTGTCCATCTGATGAGTTAAGCCTTTTTCAACTGATTTTTATAGTTCGTTCTAATGTTGAACTGTTATACCACTGTCCCAGGTTAGGGGAGGGTTGGGATCCCGCTAACATGTTTAACCCCGCCACATTATTTCTGTATGTGCCTGTCCCAAGTCAGGAGCCTGTAATTCAGTGGTTGTCGTTTGTTTTTGTGTTACATATTTGTTTTTTCGTTCATTTTTTTATTCAAATAAGGCCGTTAGTTTTCTCGTTTGAAGTGTTTTACATTGTCATATCGGGACCTTTTATAGCTGACTATGCAGTATGGGCTTTGCTTATTGTTGAAGGCCGTACGGTGACATAGTTGTGTTTTGGTGATATGTTTGTAGATCATACTTTACTGATCATTCTTGCTACTTACAATTTTCTCTATCTGTAATGAACTTGGCCCTTTAGTTACAGAGGAAAACATTTTGTAAAAACTTAAATTAATGAAAATTGTTAAAAATTGACTATAAAGGGCAATAACTCCTTGAGGGGTCAACTGACCATTTTGGTCATGTTGACTTATTTGTAGATCTTAATTTGCTGAACATTATTGCTGTTTACAGTTTATCTCTATCTATAATAGTATTCAAGATAATAACCAAAAACGGCTAAATTTCTTTAAAAATTACCAATTGGGGGGCAGCAACCCAACAACCAGTTTTCCAATTCATCTGAAAATTTCAGGGCAGATAGATATTTACTAGATAAACAAGTTGACCCCTTGTAAGATTTGCTTTAAATGCTTTGGTTTCAGAGTTATAAGCTAAAATCTACATTTTACCCCTATGTTCTATTTTTAGCCATGGCGGTCATCTTTATTGGTTGGCCAGGCCACCGCACACAATTTTTAAACTAGATACCCTAATAATGATTGTGGCTAAGTTTGATTAAATTTGGTCCAGTAGTTTCAGAGAAGATTTTTGTAAAAGATTACAAGAATTTACGAAAAATTGGTAAAAAATGAATATTAAGGGAAATAACTCCTTAAGGGGTCAACTGACCATTTTGATCACGCTGACTTATTTGTAGATCTTACTTTGCTGAACATTATTGCTGGTTACAGTTTATCTCTATCTATAATCATTTTCAAGATAATAACTGAAAACGGACAAAATTTCCGTAAAATTACCAATTCAGGGGCAGCATCCCAACAACCCATTGTCCGATTCATCTGAAAATTTCAGGGCAGATATATCTTGACTTAATAAACAATTTTATCCCGTCAGATTTGCTCTAAATGCTTTGGTTTCAGAGTTATAAGCCAAAATATACATTTTACCCCTATGTTATATTTTTAGCCATGGCGGCCATCTTGGTTGGTTTGGCGGGTCACCGGACAAAATTTTTAAACTAGATACCCCAATGATGATTGTGGCCAAGTTTGGTTAAATTTGGCCCAGTAGTTTCAGAGGAGAAGATTTTTGTAAAAGTTAACGACGACGGACGACGGACGCCAAGTGATGAGAAAAGCTCACTTGGTCCTTTGGGCCAGGTTAGCTAAAAATATACAAATCAATTGTTAAAATTGACTATGAAGGACAATAACTCCCTTCAAGGGTCAATTGAAAATTTTGGCTATATCCACTTATTTGTAGCTTGTACTTTGCTAAACATTTTTGCTGTTTACGTACACTTTATCTCTATCTATAATAACATTAAAGATAATAACCAAAAGCGCCAAAATTTTCTGAAAATTACCAATTCCGGGGCAACATCCCAACAACGGGTTGCCTTATTGGTCTGAAAATTTCAGGGCAGATTGACTTTGACCTGTCGAACAAATTTATCCTCGTCAGATTTGCTTTAAATGCTTTCGTTTCTGAGATTTTAGCCAAAAACTGCATTTTACCCTATGTACTATTTTTAGTCATGTCGGCCATGTTGGTTGGCAGGCAGGGTCATCGGACACATTTTTTTAAACTAGATTCCCTTATGATGATTGTCGACAATTTTTGTAAAATTTGTCTTAGTAGTTTCAGAGGAGAAGATTTTTGTACAAAATAACAAAAATTTACGAAAAATTGACTATAAAGGGCAATAACTCCTTATGGAATCAACTGACCATTTTGGTCATGTTGACTTTTTTGTAGATCTTACTTTGCTGAACATTATTGCTATTCACAGTTAATCTCTATCTATAATAATATTCAAGATAATAACCAAAAACGGCAAAATTTCCTTAAAATGACTAATTCTGGGGCAGCAACCCAACAACGGGTTGTCCGATTCATCTGAAAATTTCAGGGCAGATAGAAATTGACCTGATAAACAATTTTACCCATGTCAGATTGGATCTACAGGCTTTGGTTTCACAGATATGAGCCAAAATCTACATTTTACCCCTATGTTCTATTTTTAGCCATGGTGGCCATCTTGATTGGTTGGCCGGGTCACCGGACACAATTTATAAACTAGATACCCCAATGATGATTGTGGCCAAGTTTGGTAAAATTTGGCCCAGTAGTTTCCGAGGAGAAGTTTTTTGTAAAAGTTAACGACGACGGACGACGACGGACGCCAAGTGATGAGAAAAGCTCACTTGGCCCTTTGGGCCAGGTGAGCTAAAAATGAAAATGCTTTGAAACACCCAAGATAAATGTTTCTGACTCAGAAATGTTATACGTAATGAAATATAGGATTAAATTCATACAGCCGACAAATTCAAGGGAATATTTGTTTTCGAACTTTTTTTTATATACACGGAAGTGACGTACTATGATTTGATTGCATAACCCCTAAACGAAATATTACCATACCTATTTGTAGATCAAGGAGCTGATTGATCAATATAGATTTTGATTTTATGCGTTGGTTAGATAATATAATATGTCTGAAAATGCTGTTTGAAAAGTATCCAAAAAGAGGGGCGAAAGATACCAGATGGAGAGTCAAACTCATAGATAGAAAATAAACTGACAACACCATGGCTAAAAATAAAAAGACAAACAGACAAATAATAGCACAAAAGACACAACATAGAAAACTAAAGACTAAGCAACACGAACTCCACCATCTTAGGTGCTCCGGAAGGGTAAGCAGATCCTGCTCCACATGTGACACCCGTCGTGTTGCTTATGTTAGTATAAATCCAGTAAATAGTCTAAATAATTCGGTAGGTCACATTCGTGAAAAGGGAAGGGTATTGTAGTAACGACATAAGGAACATATCCGATATCATTTGTGAAACGGTTATTCCATAACGGTCAACCAACTGGTGTTGGCGTCCGTAAAATTTATGAATGTATGATTTCAACTTCACCATTTTGAATTCTTGGTTTAATAGCTTCCTTGTGAGTAGCAATCCTCTATCAAGAAAATCATGATAGGAAATACAAGCCCGGGAATATCGTATCAATTGGGAGATATATACTCACTATGCAGGCGCTGCTGGAATGTTGCTACATAGAAAAGGAACGTTCACAATTGGGAACGTAAAGTTTTGTTTTCAATCGACCCTCATTGTCAATTTCTAGATGTAAGTCAAGATATGAGGCAGACTCAGCTGTATCTGTAGTATCCTTTATCTCTAGTTTTTAGAAGTATTTACAAACAATCCAAAAGATTGTTATTTCCTGATAATATGAAATTCAATATCACTTTCAATAGCAATATGACAGTCTCTGATTGGTCGATTTAATTATTTTGTTTACAAAATGCATAGTTATAGTTCTCTTTTGACAGAAAGTTGAACTTAAATCCTTGCAAATCTACTTTAAAATAAAAATGAAAATGTATCGTAAGACTATTTAGAAGTTTCTAAAAATATTTAAAGGTACACCAAATAAAAAAGAATAGTGCTTTGAAACGCAACATATATTTTTGTTTCATTGCTCATTAATTGAAGTTAAATTGATGATATTGTATCTTATATGTTTCACAGTCTGACATAAATAACTATTATTATTGCTTATTTGGTCAAGTTCTGTAAAAATAAGTCTTTCGTTAGACGTTTGTGCAATTTCACTTCATAAAATACATTTATGGCCGATGTTATGCAATAACATTAAGAATAGAAATGGGGAATATGTCAAAAAGACAACAACCCGACCGTAGAGCAGACAACAGCCGAAGGCCACAAATGGGTCTTCGATGCAGCGATAACTCCCGCACCCGGAGGAGTTCTTCGGCTGGCCCTAAAAAAATATGTATACTAGTTCAGTGATAATGGACGTCATACTAAACTCCGAATTAGACACAAGAAACTAAAAATAAAAATCATGCAAGACTTACAAAGGCCAGAGGCTCCTGACTTGGGACAGGCGCAAAAATACGGAGCGGTGAAATTTTTTCCTGAGATCTCAACCCTCCCTCTATACGTATAGCCAATGTAGAATAAACAATCAAATTAGAAGGCAAGGGCAATTAAAAGTGCACTGATTCTTTGTGAACAAGTGAAAATGTTTACATATTTAATGATCGAATTTTTACATTTTTTTCTTAAAACAATTTTCAGTCTTTGATGTTTGAGACGTTTGGTTGATTTTGTTTGAGGGTTGCCTTTCTAGAGCGGTGATTAACCAAATTACCGAGCTGAGGACATTTGGTACATTGCATTTTATTTACGTCTCCTCTCATCGTTTGTGCCTATCTTTTGTCAATTCGATGGTTTTGTATATTGAACGATGCCTCGTTGTGATCATTTCATGTCAACATGCTCAGCCAATCCACAATTTACAGTGTTCGTGAAACGAAAAGTAAATGAGCTATTGATGTAAAAACGCATCACACGGTATAAAATGCTTAAATAAATCTAGATTACAATTTGAGAAAATCAGGATTTGAACTATTTGACAAATATGGAGGAATAAATGTTTTTTATTTGATGACGAAATTGGTTACCAAATTTCAGAATTTTTGTTTATTTGTAATTTCTATGACAATGCGAAAAAGGCATATAAATAACGGATTGCCGAAAATAATAACAGACAGAAGGAAGACAGAACGGACAAATCGAATCGCGAAAGGACAGAAAGACGGACTGGCGGATGATAACCAGTATACCCTCCGATGGAGGGATGATGACTGGTTCAAACCCAATGAAATGTTAAATGCATAACCTGGACGAGGATATGTTTATGTCAGGAATCTGATGTTCAGAAGTTGTCGTTTGTTGACGTGGTTCATAAGTGTTTCTCGTTTTCCGTTTGTTATATAAATTTGACCGTTGGTTTTCCTGTTTAAATGGTTTTAGTCATTTTTTGGGCTCTTAATAGCTGGCTGTTCGGTGTGAGCCATGGCTCCGTGCTGAAGACCGTACTTTGACCTATAATGCTTTACCTTTACAAATTGTGACTTGGACGGAGAGTTGTCTCATTGGCACTCATACCACATTTTCTTATATCTATGAAGGAGTTCGGAAAAGACAATTGCTTAAATTGTTTTGCGCAATGAATCTTCCTAATCCAACATGAAATTCAGAGTGGAAACATGAATAAAGGGCAAAAAACTATACTCAGAAAAAGAGGGAAGTTTTGATAAAATCAGAAAAATGTATTCCTACGGCAACCCTATAAGAAACCAAAAGGTATTTGCGCAATGAATCTTCCTAATCCAACATGAAATTCAGAGTGGAAACATGAATAAAAGGCAAAAAACTATACTCAGAATGATGACATTTAACTATTAAATAACTATTGCATATCGTATATTTTATATTACTTTCATAATTCACCCTTAATAAATATAATATATAGTTACATATCTGTCGTTCGTTTCAATAACATTTCTAATGATTATGCAAAAAATAACATTACATGGTTATGACATTGAAAACTATCAGTGTACGGATGATTGTCATTATTTCAAATTAGAGAATAATTAAAAGAAAAGAAAAAAGAAAAAAAACACAGTAAGATTTAACTCAACATAAAATTATTTGAAAACAGGACATAAAAATTATGAAACTTTTTACAAGGTGTGCCCTAGTTTATATCATTGAAATAAAACATATTAAACCAATGTACTGATTTCAACACCACAGTTATGAATAATTGATTATTTGTTTCATATCAATGGTTACAATCTTGATTTTTCTGAATTATATATATATATAAGTAAAATAACTATTGCATATCGTATATTTTATATTACTTTCATAATTCACCCTTAATAAAGTGATTGTGAACTGGTAGTACCAGGATATAACAAATTACTTTGACGTGTTTAGTTTATTTATAATGGACACATTGAGATGGTGGTTTACACAAATTTCTCATAACGTTGATGATTGAGAATGTGACAATTATGAAGGCGATAGACTGTATTAGCCAATGATAATGCTGCCAACTCAAAAACATCAGGATCAGGATAAAAAGGAGCAAGTGGTTGATGCGGCCTCGTGCAAAAAAAAAAACCAACACTATTTGAAAGCGAATTGTCTAATTCAATGTCATGAAAGTGTTGAATGACTTCACAGAGATATATGAGAAGGGGAAATTGTACTTTGTTATAGTGATTTATCATTCTAAACAAGTGTAAACTATAAAATATAATGTACAAATTAGTGGTACATGAAGTTTCAACTTTGAACTTATTTATGACATTTGCAATTACTGTTAATTTTTATGTCGAGTAAAGCGTTTAATATGTACTCCTTTTTCTGTCCTCTTAAACAATTTATATTATTAATACTTATCAACTTATATAAAAAAATACTGTACAGAAATCCTTTAAAAATCCAGTATTTTTGATGAGTTTGTTTATATCTCCGATTACATATCCTCATATATTTATATTACTATTATAGATCATAAATTACATATTAAAATGATATTCTTCAGATGAAAATGATATGTCTCTGATGAAAAGCTAATTGGGTGTATTATGGAATTATCATATCTATATCGCTTCGCCAAAGTTTGCATTGTGATTTAATCGAAAACAAATAAAGTGAAAGGTTAAATCACAAAAATACTGAACACCGAGGAAAATTTAAAACGGAAAGTCCTTAATAAAATGGCAAAATCTAAAGCTCAACACATCAAACGTATAGACAACAACTAAAAGACAAGGTACAACAGAACATTAAACTATTTGAACACATCTGAAATTTGGCACATACAATTTACAATTATTATTATCATTATCTATTATTCAATAAAATTCAAACCATAATGTAAATGTCATGACTATAGAGTCCATGATATATGTTTCTTCAATTTGATAAGAATTATCCACCGTCGTATACTTGTCCGTGTGAAAAAACCCTTCACATTTAGAACTTTTGAAGTACTATTGTTATCAAATAGTCATCCCCTTCTATGTTTGTTAGCGTTTGTTTTTATTGCAGTTTGTTTCTGATGTTATGGGCAGACCCACGCATCTAGCTTTATACAAATTTACATGTATTTGGTTTAATAACTAATCCAATTCAACCTATGCAATGACGGTTTAAACTATGGGTATCATCGCCTGATCTAATACAGAGGATTTATTCTACTAGGAAATATTCGTAGGCTCTTTTGTCACAGATCACATGTTTGCTTAAATATCTGTTCAAGTTCGAACCATTCATTGGTCTAGGAAAATAAAAGATTATATTTATCAACATCGTTACCCGTTTTTCCTAAGCTGAGAAAACTAACTAAAACTCAGGCATTTGTTTCAAATTCATATCATTGGTATAAGAAGATAACAAACAAAAAGTACCAGCTGATATCAAAGCTATCATTGGATTAAAATGGGTTACAGTTAAGACATGTCCATATTGAGGACATTAAGTATCACCAGAGTTTATAAATTTTATAAAATACCAGTATGGTTTTGTACAGTAAAATCGAGATATACAGTAATAAGAATATTCTAACAATATGATTATGTTAATAATAAGATTGTGTTCTCTTTCTCTTCCCATAGAAATATGTTAATTATACGTAAAACATTGCTTTTTTTGTATTTTCATTTTCTGGAGTCAACGAACCGAGAGTACGGGAAACTATCGAGCATTGCATGTCGAGCTTGGTAAAGTTTTGTATTTCGAACCTTTTACCTCGGGTTTTATAATAATAAAAGTAATTATTTCGAATACCTGTAATTCAAAGAAGTCAACTATATAATCATCGTCAAGTAATATGTAGACTTTAAAATTGTATTTGCATTAGCTGAGTTATAGAGATGTAACAGCATGAACAAGGTCGGATAAGTATACGTGAACCATCAGTTCGAATGAAGATATAAAGAAACCATAAAACATTTTAATCACCAAAAAAATGCAAATATAGTAATGTGACACACAATATTGAAACGAGTTATTTAAATTTTTGATTTATAATTTAATTTCTTTGATAAATGATTGAAGTTTGACATTAAACAAATTACAAAGTCCTGCATCTTTTACTTTTATAACATAAAAAGGTATGTTTTAACAAGTATTTGAAACATCTGGTGAAGCAGAATAAATGAAACATTAAAAGTACAGCAAAGATATCAAAAATATTATTTACTTGACCTGGAGTATTTGTAAATTTAGTGTAAAACAAATTGCTGTGTAATTTATGCATATGACCGTAAAAAAACGATAGATACTTGTTTTAATCTTAAATATGAAATGAGAATGAAATCTAAAACTTCAAATGATAAATAAGTTGTTATTACATGTATTATGAGTTGAACAAATAATAAAATATTAGGATATAGATTCTATCAGTATATGAAAATATACACTAAAATCATAGTTTTTCAAGTCTTTTTGGTTTCTGAGATACTTTCACGATACATTACATTATCGTTATATTTGATAGTGTTCCCATGCTTTGAAAAGAAACAGTAAGAACAGTGACACCAACTTACATACGCTATGACCTAACATCTGTACATGTATTGAAAATTATTAAGCTTTATAGCTACTCATTTGTCGTGATCCTCCTCAAATTATTTGTTAACTGTAAAAACATAGTTGAATAATCTCCTGTACCCAATGATATGTTTTTAAGAATATAAGTGTCGACTATATATACTAATAGGAATATTCCTTGGCAGTTTTTTTTATATCGTCTGAGCCGACATAACAGTTATGTTATATAAGAGCCCTCGTTAAAAAAATAATTACTTTAGTATATTTTTATTTTAAGTTCACTTGGAATATGTACTTATTTCCCCTGTCATTGTAAAAAACAAAACAACCCATCAAAGATCCATGTATAATATTGTGGTCTGGAGAAGAGCATTTCGACTACAAAACATTCAGCAGTGACGCTCGAACCAAATTACCGAGCTGAGGACATTTGGTACATTGCATTTTATTTACGTCTCCTCTCATCGTTTGTGCCTATCTTTTGTCAATTCGATGGTTTTGTATATTGAACGATGCCTCGTTGTGATCATTTTATGTCAACATGCTCAGCCAATGAACAATTTACAGTGTTCGTGAAACGAAAAGTAAATGAGCTATTGATGTAAAAACGCATCACACGGTATAAAATGCTTAAATAAATCTAGATTACAATTTGAGAAAATCAGGATTTGAACTATTTAACAAATATGGAGGAATAATAAAAAAAAAACACTTTTAATGGTTTAGATAAATTTTTATTTGATGACGAAAAACTCTTTAGAAAATTAAAAATAAGTGCACCAAATATATAACATACTTACATAAACTGGTTACCAAATTTCAGAATTTTTGTTTATTTGTAATTTCTATGACAATGCGAAAAAAAAGGCATATAAATAACGGATTGCCGAAAATAATAACAGACAGAAGGAAGACAGAACGGACAAATCGAATTGCGAAAGGACAGAAAGACGGACTGGCGGATGATAACCAGTATACCCTCCGATGGATGGATGATGACTGGTTCAAACCCAATGAAATGTTAAATGCATAACCTGGACGAGGATATGTTTATGTCAGGAATCTGATGTTCAGAAGTTGTCGTTTGTTGATGTGGTTAATAAGTGTTTCTCGTTTTTCGTTTTTTATATAAATTTGACCGTTGGTTTTCCTGTTTAAATGGTTTTAGTAATTTTTTGGGCTCTTAATAGCTGGCTGTTCGGTGTGAGCCATTACTCCGTGCTGAAGACCGTACTTTGACCTATAATGGTTTACCTTTACAAATTGTGACTTGGACGGAGAGTGGTCTCATTGGCACTCATACCACATTTTCTTATATCTATGAAGGGGTTCGGAATAGACAATTGCTTAACTTGTTTTGCGTAATGAATCGTCCTAATCCAACATGAAATTCCGAGTGGAGACATGAATAAAGGGCAAAAAACTATACTCAGAAAAAGAGGAAAGTTTTAATAAAATCAGAAAAATGTATTCCTACGGCAACCCTATAAGAAACCAAAAGGTATGAATTGGTATAGAGCATACCGACCATAGAGTATGTACCATTCTTGTCATAAATAAGAAGAATGTGTGTTGCATTAATTGTCTCTTACGATCAAAACTAATTTATGATATTGTTTACACTTGTTATGTAACATTGAAAGCAAAACATTATATTTATGCTTGCACATGCATAGATTTGTTATTCAACCGCACGTAAGGATATAGTTACATATCTGTCGTTCGTTTCAATAACATTTCTAATGATTATGCAAACAATAACATTACATGGTTATGGCATTGAAAACTTTCAGTGTACGGATGATTGTCATTATTTCAAATTAGAGAATAATTAAAAGAAAAGAAAAAAGAAAAGAAAAAACACAGTAAGATTTAACTCAACATAAAATTATTTGAAAACAGGACATAAAAATTATGAAACGTTTTACAAGGTGTGCCTTAGTTTATATCATTGAAATAAAACCTATTAAACCAATGTACTGATTTCAACACCACAGTTATGAATAATTGATTATTTGTTTCATATCAATGGTTACAATCTTGATTTTTCTGAATTATCTATATATATATATATAAGTAAAATAACTATTGCATATCGGATATTTTATATTACTTTCATAACTCACCCTTAATAAAGCGATTGTGAACTGGTAGTACTAGGATATAACAAATTACTTTGACGTGTTTAGTTTAATTATAATAGACACATTGAGATGGTGGTTTACACAAATTTCTCATAAAGTTGATGATTGAGAATGTGAAAATTATGAAGGCGATCGACTGTATTAGCCAATGAAAATGCTGCCAACTCAGAAACATCAGGATCAGGATAAAAATGAGCAAGTGGCTAATGCGGCCTCGTGCAAAAAAAAAACCAAACACTATTTGAAAGCGAATTGTCATGAAAGTGTTGAATGACTTCACAGAGATATGTGAGAAGGGGAAATTGTACTTTGTTATAGTGATTTATCATTCTAAACAACTGTAAACTGTAAAATATAATGTACAAATTAGTGGTACATGAAGTTTCAACTTTGAACTTATTTATGACATTTGCAATTACTGATAATTTTTATGTCGAGTGAAGCGTTTAATATGTACTCCTTTTTCTGTCCTCTAAAAGCAATTTATATTATTAATACTTATCAACTTATATAAAAAAAATACTGTACAGAAATCCTTTAAAAATCCAGTATTTTTGATGAGTTTGTTTATATCTCCGATTACATATCCTCATATATTTATATTACTATTATAGATCATGAATTACATATTAAAATGATATTCTTCAGATGAAAATGAAAAGCTAATTGAGTGTATTATGGAATTATCATAACTATATCGCTTCGCCAAAGTTTGCATTGTGATATAATCGAAAACAAATAAAGTGAAAGGTTAAATCACAAAAATACTGAACATCGAGGAAAATTTAAAACGGAAAGTCCTTAATAAAATGGCAAAATCTAAAGCTCAACACATCAAACGTATAGACAACAACTAAAAGACAAGGTACAACAGAACATTAAACTATTTGAATACATTTGAAATTTGCACATACAATTTACAATTATTATTATCATTATCTATTATTCAATAACATTCCAACCATAATGTAAATGTCATGAATATAGAGTCCATGATATATGTTTCTTCAATTTGATAAGAATTATCCACGGTCGTATACTTGTCCGTGTGAAAAAAACCTTCACATTTAGAACTATTGAAGTACTATTGTTATCAAATAGTCATCCCCTTCTATGTTTGTTAGCGTTTGTTTTTATTGCAGTTTGTTTCTGATGTTATGGGCAGACCCACGAATCTAGCTTTATACAAATTTACATGTATTTGGTTTAATAACTAATCCAATTCAACCTATGCAATGACGGTTTAAACTATGGGTATCATCGCCTGATCTAATACAGAGGATTTATTCTACTAGGAAATATTCGTAGGCTCTTTTGTCACTGATCACATGTTTGCTTAAATATCTGTTCAAGTTCGAACCATTCATTGGTCTAGGAAAATAAAAGTTTATATTTACCAACATCGTTACCCGTTTTTCCTAAGCTGAGAAAACTAACTAAAACTCAGGCATTTGCTTCAAATTCATATCATTGGTATAAGAAGATAACAAACAAAATGTACCAGCTGATATCAAAGCTATCGTTGGATTAAAATGGGTTACAGTTAAGACATGTTCATATTGAGGACATTTATATTTTCACTGGGTCTAGTAATGAAAGTGTCACCAGAGTTTATAACTTGTATAAAATACCAGTATGGTTTTGTACAGTAAGATCGAGATATACAGTAATAAGAATATTCTAACAATAAGATTATGTTAATAATAAGATTGTGTTCTCTTTCTCTTCCCATAGAAATATGTTAATTATACGTAAAACATTGCTTTTTTTGTATTTTCATTTTCCGGAGTCAACGAAACGAGAGTACGGGAAACTATCGAGCATTGCATGTCGAGCTTGGTAAAGTTTTCTTTATACATTTTGTATTTCGAACATTTTACCTTGGGTTTTATAATAATAAAAGTGATTATTTCGAATACCTGTAATTCAAAGAAGTCAAGTCAAGTCAATTCAAGTAAAATGTAGATTTTAAAATAGTATTTGCATTAGCTGAGTTATAGAGATGTAACAGCATGAACAAGGTCGGATAAGTATACGTGAACCATCAGTTCGAATGAAGATATAAAGAAACCATAAAACATTTTAATTACCAAAAAAAAAATGCAAATATAGTAATGTGATCAGACACAATTTAAACGAGTTATTTGATTTATAATTTAATTTCTTTGATTAATAATTGAAGTTTGACATTAAAAAAAATACAAAGACCTGCATCTCTTTTTTATAACATAAAAAGATATGTTTTAACAAGTATTTGAAACCCCCGGTGAAGCAGAATAACTGAATCATGAGAGTACAACATAGATATTATATTATTTACTAGACCTGGATTATTGGTAAATTTAATGAAGAACAAATTGCTGTGTAATTTATGCATACGACAGTGAAAAATGATAGATACTTATTTTAATCTTACATATGAAATGAGAATGAAATCTGAAACTTCAAATGATGAATAAGTTGTTATCATTTACATGTATTATGAGTTGAACAAATAATAAAATATTAGGATACAGATTTTATCAGTATATGAAAATAGACACTAACATCATAGTTTTTCAAGTCTTGTCTCAGATACTTTCACGATACATACCATTATCGTTATATTTGATAGTTTTCCCATTCTTTTAAAAGAAACATGTAATCCCGACTTTTCAAATTAATTCTACTTTGGAAAACTAACAAACCGATGTTACAATTATAAATATCAAAACTATAGTTACTGAAGTTTTCCAAATTGGCAGTCAATAGTGTCCTTTTCATTTACATTATGTAATTAATCCAAAACAATATAAGTTAAGCAATATTAGTTTAGGTACCACGAAGAACGCCCTTAACACCACTAAAGACTGCATGGGAATGTCTTCATGGAATGATCTGCCTCAACGTCACAAAAAATCGTATTTCTCTTTAAAAGACTGATGAACTCATGGACTGGCTGAAAATATCACTGCGGCTGATTTTAGTCATCAGTATGTTGATGCACTTTTGCTTTTTTTAGTGCTTCAACTAAGCATGTTTCTATTTAAGACTTTATGCTGATGATGTTTTCGTGCTTATTTAGATGATTTGTATGTGTAGTGTCTCATCCCGTTTGATAAATGTTGGTGTAAAAGATCTGTAGAGTTTGTGTTGTCCTGTTGTAACAAGTTTTACTTTAAATTGGTTTATTTTTATTGTGTTGGTATGTCAAACTCCCCGGCAGTTCCAGTTCCGATCCGCATACGGGCCCGAATACTACTCTTACACTAATGATGGAGTAAAGGAAAAAAGTTCCGGAACGGAAACGATCACTGTCCGGAGTTTGTTGGTATGTGTGTGCAGTTGCATCAATTGCATTTGAAAACAAAACGATGGATAGGTAGTAAGAACAGTTATACCAACTTACACACGCTTTGACTTAATAGCTGCACATGTATTGGGAATTATTAAGCTTTATAGTTACTAATTTGTCGTGATCCTCCTCAAATTATTTGTAAACTGTAAAAACATAGTTGAATAATCTTATGTACCCAAAGATATGTTTTAAGAATATAAGTGTCGACTATATATATTAAGTATTTTATAACTGACACACAGGGGAAGTTATTTGTTAAGGGAGTGATTTGGGAGGGAGTGTATATGTTACATTGTGTACAATCTGCAGTTAAGGTTCATCATAACAAATGATTCATTCCATTAACAGTGTTACCTACCCAAACAGAGCATTCATTTCATTAACACTGTTACCACCCAAACATATTAGGAATATTCCTTGACAGTTTTTTTTATATCGTCTGAGCCGACATGACAATTATGATATACAAGAGCCCTCAATTAAAAAATAACTTCTTCAGTCAATTTTTATTTAAACTTCACTTGGAATATGTACTCATTTTCCCAGTAATTGTAAAAAACAAAACAACTCATCAAAGATACAAGTCAATTATAATATTGTGGTCGGAAGAAGAGCGTTTCGACTACAAAACACTCATCAGTGACGTTCAATGTTAAACTCAAAAGGCCTAATATAGGAGAAAGTTGAGGAGCATTGAGTGATGGAATTCCAAATTACCAAATATCCTAAAAACAAATATATTAAAAGTTATTATTTTCACTGAAGGTATTATAATCAATAAAACTCACTGCTTAATATTAAACCAATAAAAAGGGTCGATATAATCAATGAATCAAACTTGAGTACAGTAAAAGAAAAAGAGAAAAAAAGTATTCGATCAATATTCAAATTGCGTAAAGGCATTTAGAAGATATAGTCTATGAGGGTATAATACGAGACAACGTACAATCGTGCACGATTCACCTGAAATCCAAACCGCGTTTTGTCAATCGAACTTATTAGCAGTTTATTTTTTTATTAGTTGTTAGTGGCTTTGAACTAACTGTCAGATAACTGCGAGTACTCTCAGATCTGTTCATTGTGTATTTTTGTGTCGGGATGTTTAGTACCCGGCCACGTCCACTTGTATTTTTGTCCATCTGATGAGTTAAGCCTTTTTCAACTGATTTTTATAGTTCGTTCTTATGTTGTACTGTTATACCACTGTCCCAGGTTATGGGGAGGGTTGGGATCCCGCTAACATATTTACCCCGCCACGTTATTTATGTATGTGCCTGTCTTAAGTCAGGAGCCTGTAATTCAGTGGTTGTCGTTTGTTTATGTGTTACATATTTGTTTTTCGTTCATTTTTTTATATATAAATAAGGCCGTTAGTTTTCTCGTTTGAATTGTTTTACATTGTCTTATCGGGGCCTTTTATAGCTGACTATGCGGTGTGGGCTTTGCTCATTGTTGAAGGCCGTACGGTGACCTATAGTTGTTAATGTCTGTGTCATGTTGGTCTCTTGTGGACAGTTGTCTCATTGGCAATCATACCACATCTTCTTTTTTTTTTATATATATATAGATTTGCTAATTTCTGTTTATGTTTGATCGCTGTAAGTTGAATCTTATTATATCTAACAATTGACACAGATTCTTGAAAATCGTACAATGTACTCATATCAATTTAAAACATTTCGAAAAATGTCCTAACAAAGCCAAAAAGTGTCTATAAACAACACATTGATTACGTTTACCTGACCGAGAAGTTGGTAAAATCGAAGACCAAAAAAGCATGAAACAGAAAGCATGCATTTTATTCTTTCATAAAAAATCTAGGAGTATGCATGTTGATATATTATAACATATTCCCCTAATCTAAATATGATGCAAATTGAACAAAATTGTTTTTCTAACCCTACAAAGTATACAACTCTATCTTACAAAATTTGCATATAGAAAAAAAAATTGTTTTATCAATCACGTATTGCAAGCTGTGAATGTCGCCAGAAAACTGGGATTGCATGAACGTTAAAAAAAGATGTATTGTTGATTGCTTTGCGTCCAAGAGAGGCAAATATAAAATGCATATCCTCGACTCGGACAACAATATATTAATAAAAAACAAACTCACCAATAAAAATAATTTATCTCAATCCACCAGTTAGCAACATGAAACAAAAACAATCCCAGTCTTATATAAGCAATAGAAATGATACAATGTATCTTTATACAGTTTTACAATCCGTTCAGGATCAATACCCGAAGTAGATTTACTGATGAGAACCTACTGTGCATGGTTTACTTAACACCCTAGGACAAATCTCCTTATAAGATACTTTGAATCAAATCAATTAATGATGATAGGCATCACTATATAAGAAATTATAGTTATTCATCTGAATCAAGAAGGTGATTATATACATATTTATTTTATTACAGTGAATTTCTTAAATTCATGACCCGAGTTTGACTGGGACAGTTGGTATGTTTTGAATGTTATAGCTGCATGAGTATACAAATTGAGTATTCATAAAGAGTGCAAGTTTATGCTCGTGCTTAAAAGACTTAAGTAAAACTCAAACTTTCAATTTTCGACTTACTTAGTAAACAAGTTGAATGCAAATCTATTTTCTTCAAGATGCCACTTTCCATCCTTCGATTTGAACAAAGACCACAACTGGGATATATGAATAATAATTGATAAGAAATTGTAAACAATTTAAACTATACATTTGGTTGTGGTTCATTAAAAATATTAAAGCCACAGGAATATCTTAGTTGTAAAAAGAAGATAAAATAAAACTTGTCGAGGGCTATACTGTCATCTGTAACGGCTTACATCTTTTTCATTTCGTCTGTAAAAGAAAGCTGTCTCATCACCATTTTACCACATCTCCTTATTGTTATGTTATCGGTAGTCAATAACCTCTTCAGTGATTGACCTATTACATCCCAGTTCTGTTTTTAACTCCACAGCATTACTTATCTAAGCTTATTTCCCTTTGTGGATATCAACTATTTATTTTTAAATCAAAGGCTGTTTCTATATTTTTGTACATCCTGGCTTTCGAATATTTTGGATTGGCTATTCAGGATGAAAGTAAATAGAGAAATGCACATTTGAAAAATCAATGCATGCAAAAGTAATTTGTTATCAGACTGTTGGACATATCAATTTAAGACTAACAAAGAAAGTAGAACATCAATTCGCTAATTTACATGAAGTTTTAAACAAGGCTAAAATGTTCCTTTTGTCTGGGACTATTATACTAGTATAATATAATAGTCCCAGCTTTTGTTTAACTGCATTGCAAAAGAGGGGCGAAAGATACCAGAGAGACATTCAATCGAGTTTGTTCTGGGAAAGATGTTATCTAATTTAATCCAACTTAGCTTTAAACCCTCTTTCTAGAGGAACCATTTTGTCATTTGTAGACCGGGTGTTATCTATATATAGTGTTGTAACTTCAACTACCATTGGACATCTGACCATATTTACAACCTGAGATCGAGTGTTCTCTTTATAATGACGCTACGCCCTCAACAATTCGATATATAATGTGTACATATTTACTGTGAAGTCCTAACCCCACACAATTTGCATACAATCATTTTTTTTTATAGTTTAGTTCAGTTGATTGCAGATATGTCTCTGATTTCCTAACCACGCTATTAAAGGTACTTAGGATTTTCTTATCCCAGGCATAGATTACCTTAGCCTTATTTGGCACAACTTTTTTTGGAATTTTTGATCATCAATGCTCTTCAACTTTATACTTGTTTGGCTTTTCAACTTTTCTAATCCGAGCGTCAATGATGAGTCTTATGTAGACGAAACCGCGCGTCTGGCGTATTTAAATTAAAAGCCTGGTTCACGGGATCGCTTTTTTATTGCCACTTCGCACATATTTATAACTGTTTACATACCATCTTTGTAACGGGCTACATGCAGTTGATATAGCAGACGTCGAGTTAAGCGTTATATTTGTACATGGTGTAGTTCACTGACTGAAGAGTTTCTTTGTTTTCACTACCTGTGTTAAGTTCGGGATATGTTGTAGTTTTCCGTTCGTTGATAGTTCCTCAAATTTGATTCCCAATGTGTTTAGCGTTGAAGTTATTTCATGAAGTATGGCTTACTCATTTTTCTCCGACTTTCGTATTCTAAAATAAAGTATTCTATATTTTCTTCTTTCTTTGTATATAAGAGACGTTTTGGGGTCAGTTTCAACTTTATACATTCAAATCATGTTGCTCTCAGGGATATAAGAGCTTGTTGGCAGCTTTAATATCGTAGCTACAATATCATTCCTTTTCCCGAATGTTACCTACCGAATTAGACTTCTTGACGTGTTTTTGTTGTTGTTGAGCAACACGACGGGTGCTTCAAGTGGGGCACGATCTGTTTACTCTTCTTGAGCACATGATATCACCCCTCAATTTTTAGTGGGGCTCGTGTTGCTCAGTTTTTAGTTATGTTGTGTTTTGTGTCCTATTATTTGTCTGGTTGCCTTTTCCTTTTGTCCATGTTTTTTTTAGTTGATTTTCGACTAATGACTTTAAATGTAGCTCTGGTATCTTTCGCCTCTCTTCTGATTTTATTGTCAATCTAACTGTATCAGTATTAGAGTGGTAGATGATTTTATTGTCAATCTAACTGTATCAGTATTAGAGTGGTAGATGATTTTATTGTCAATCTAACTGTATTAGTATTAGAGTGGTAGATGATTTTCTCTAATTCTTCGTCAATTTATCCCTTTCTGTACCCATTGTATAAAAAAAAAATAATCAACGTGTGGTTCGTTTGATCTCAGTTCTTCATTGGTTAAAATCCCATTATGACGTCGAATTTTCTTGCTTTCCTCTGAATTTCCTATTGTGACGGCATGAAAAAAGGCGACCATGCCTGATGACGTCACACAGAAAGAACACATCTTTTTGCAGATCATTCGAAAAGAAGGAATACGTTTGCCTGCATATTGTTTGAAAATCAGTAGAGAAACAGATTCTACCACCAAATCTCGTGTAATACGATATTTATCCACTCTCTACAGTTATATTTTAAATATTTAAAATTTAACTGTATCGAGTGGATAAATATCGTATCACACTCGATGCAGTTGTAGAATCTATATTTATTGTCAATCTAACTGTATCAGTATTAGAGTGGTAGATGATTTTAAAGAGATGATGTATAATAATTGTTCTGAAATTTTCAGTTAAGAAATTATATAATGCCTGTTACTGACCTATTGACCTATTTCAGTGAATGCATATATTCTGTCTTCCTGATATTTGAGGTCCATATTTGTACTGTTGATGACGTTGATTAATGATATCTACTATGAAGTGCAACAACCAATATTCAAGTGGATGGAATAACTTCAAAGCAACAGGTTGTTTCTGAACATGATTTTTTCTTTTATTTCATTGACATTAAGTCTACCAATAAGTATGTTTTTCCAATTGATGTGCGTTTGCATGCACTATTTCCAATTGGCCATAGATTCAAGTTTATCATTGTTGACCAAACCTAAGTCGCCTGTGATAACATGTACACAAGATGAAATTCAACATACTTGTAAGAATTTGCAAATACTACTGTTTTGTTCTAAAAGTTTACCAAAACGGAAATATATTTAAATCATAAAAACGCAGAAAGATTTTTAAAATACTTTTATTATCAATAGCAATGTAATGAAGCATTTATCACAGATGAATATACACAAGGCTCCAATAGATAATTATATAAACATCATATCCTCTATAGGTACTAAAACTGTGAATACAAAACAAAGTAACATACTTGTATAACAATGTGATCACATTAATACAAATGGATGGATTCATAAGTAAATACATGGACACTCTGTTTCATTGCGCAGGGCACAGCTTTAAACGACCGCAGAGGTCGAACCCTAAACAGTTGGGGCAAGTATGGACACAACATTCAAGCTTGATACAGCTCTGAATTTGGATTGTGATCATTTTTTTTATATAATATGAGTTTCTGACACAAAACAAATGGCAAGATCTATTGCGCAATAATCTGCAATTAAAGATTTCTTCTTCAAACTTTTCAAAATTTGGAAGAAAAAAAATTGAAAACCACCACTACCCCCCCCTCCCCCCCTTTTTTTGGCAGTTAGTCCAAAACCTGACATTTCTTTATACATAATTTACAAGTGGTGTAAGGGAGGTAAATCAGAACATATCAAACATTGTATATTAAATGTTTTTGAGTTACCTCCCTTACAATGCTTTTAAATTGTCTTAATTGTCCATTGACCAGAAAAACCTAATGTTCCCCCTTTTTTGCCCTCAATTCAAAAGCATTTTGAGCTATAACCCCCAACGTCAATACTAACCATCCCTTCATGGTATGGAAACTTGTGGTATAATTTCAGAGAGATTCATACACTTAACACAAGTTATTGTTTAAAAACTACAAAAATGCTTATTTTGGGCCCCCTTTTTGGCCCCTTATTCCTAAACTATTGGTACCATATTCCCCAAAATAAATCCCAACCTTTCTTTAGTTGTATTGAACCTTCTGGTAAAAATTTATAGCGATCCATTCACTAAAACTAAAGTTATTGTCCCGAAACTAAGTGCATCTTCGGACGCAGGCGTCGCAGACAAAGACAACATGATAGCATTATACGACGCAAAAGGTCGTATAAAAACACAAAATGGGTAAAATTTTATTTAATTTATGAAATACACTTTTGATTTGTATTGCCCATTGATTTTTCATCCTTTTTTAACTCAGCAAATGGGTATGAGTAATAAGTTTACCCTAAACATATCAGCAATACCACTACTGATATTTTAAGTCCCTAAAGCAAACTATATTTGGTTGTTTCTATTAAAATATATATTATTCCCAAAATCTTAGGAGTTAACCAACTTTAAATAATAAACTTATGATCAGCATAACTCAATTAAGATCTAGAATATTTTGTTTATCAAAAAATCCTTTAACTTTACTAAAGTGTATTACATGCGCAATGTAAATATGTTATAACTTTAGTCACATATTATATTTAGTAGTGCTGTTCACGGGTGAATGTAACAGAGCAGGTAAATTACCCCCTCCCTAAAAGTTTTAAAGCCAACGTCATGTTATGATACAATAACATAATAAAAAGAAGGTAAAATAAGTAATCCCAACAATACATGAACAACTGTTCAATAAAACAAGCACTTTATTTCAGACAAAACAAATTAGCACTTGAAAAAATGAATATTAATTTGTTGGTACCTATTACTACTATGTAATAATATGGATTTCATTTTATAAAAATAATATTATCATTAAAATAGAGACAGGAAATCGGGAATGTGTCTAAGAAAAAACAACCCTGCCGCAGATCAGAAAACAGCCCAAGGCACCAATGGGTCTTCAGCACAGAGAGAAAAATTCTGCATGCTGAAGCAGGTGATTGTCAGGTAAAATTGCCTTGTGGCAATAAATTATAATTATAATCTTATGTTCACAAAAATAAAATCAAGTTTTAAATTACTAATTTTCAAAAATATATATATATATCTCCATTTTCATGGATTTCATGGGTAAATATCAACGACAAATTATAATGTTCAATGAAGTACACATTTTCTACAGGCTAGCTTGTTGGCAGATTTTAGAATAATCATAAAATCAAACATCCATGCATGATATTGTGTAACATGAACATGGTTAGGATCTAGAGAATATTATCTACAATAATGCACTATGTTATTTACAAAAACAGGAAGCGACTAAAGGTATCCTATTGCATTTTATGCAATCTTTGCAAAAACACTAAGAAAGGTTACATGTAGATACTATACGAACTCACAACCACTAGTAATGTGAAATCAAAGAATTGAAAGGAAAACCCATCTCAATATAATATAAAAGGATCATACTGCTAAATAGTGAATCTGGTGTCAAATGGTGCTTGCAGTTTTTTTTCACTGATTCTATTGCATAATAAAATATGATTATTCTCAATTGCTGCCCTTGACTAGTCTTGAAGACTATTCCACTAATTTGGATATGTATATGGCTGACCTTGACTAGTCTTGAAGACTATTCCACTTATTTGGATATGAAAGGATAGAAAAGGACTTTAATATTTTTGACATGGGTTGTGGATCAATAGACAACTTTCGAGTCCGTTGCATTTCCGTCAAAAACTTTGGTTTTAGTGAACATCATTCGTGCATTCAGGGGTGTCATCACTTCCGTTCCAATGTTGAGCGAGTGATTGTAAAACTATGATGTTATATTGCACAAATTATTCGGCAAATTGAATTCTCATAATTGACAATTAGCTCTGCTGTCATTAGGGAATTGTGATTAAGTACCTACAGAACAAACATTATTTCTAGTTTATCCTGCACAATGACGATCACTACGATGCTTGATGAATGTTAAGAGTGCAGGTATACATAATTGATGAGTTTTTTCTGCTGACGGACAAACTTGAAAGTAGTCTATTATCATTGTATGCAAAATATAACACAAACTTGGTTTGTTGGTTGTGACAGAGTTGTGGACTCCCTTCCTAGACTTGCATAGCCAATTTTATAGAATACCCCTTAAAATAAAGGTAGCACTATCTACCCTTAATAAAAATAAGTTAATCTGTATGACTGGTGATAGAAATCTAACAGTTTCAGTATAGAAGCTCCTAAAATCACCAGTACAGTATGTTAAAAAATGAAAATGTTTTCCCCATATCAGCTATTTGTGTTATAAAATGTTTTATTACTAGTTTTCATGTTCTGTTAATTGAGAAATTATTGTGAGCATTTATTATTGCTATTTTTGAAGAATGCACAAAAATGTGACATTAACAATTGGGAATCAGGAAAATCTGCATAAATATTATGTATTAGATGTGGATAACAATATGTACAAGAACAACAACAAATACAAAAAATGCAATTTCTTCTCCTTGCTATATTCAACCATTCCCATTATTAAAAACTAATAAATACCTAGAAATATTTTCTGAATTTACAGTTCATGACCTGTCATCATATTAAGCTCTGAAAACATGTTAAAAAATATGGATTTCATGTAGAAAGATTCATTGATCATATTTCATTCCAGAAACTTGATAACTGATATACATAATTCGAGCTTTTATTTCACAGCCTTAATAATAGCAAATACTATGATAGACTATACTAAAAGAGCAAATACTATGATAGACTATACTAAAAGAGCAAATACTATGATAGACTATACTAAAAGAGCAAATACTATGATAGAATATAATAAAATAGCAAATACTATGATAGAATATAATAAAGAAGCCACACTATTTTTCAGCATACATTCTTCAAACTTTACAAACATTCATAACAATTGTCTCAAGCTTTACATACAATTCAATACATTGTAAATCCATCTTCAATAATACTAATATAATATAAATAGAGGAGAACTCGTAAATGATATTTACCAGAATAAAATCTTCAACTGCCATTTTGTTTTGTAGTAATTATGCCCATTCTGAAAACTAACAAACACAATATCCTCCCCCCTTAAAAAGTTAAGAAAGATAACAAAACAATTTAGTAATAAAAAAACTCCAGAAAAATAAGAATTTCCTTAACCTAAATTGTATACACTATTTTCTCTAAAATTTCTTGACCATCTCAATGCATTAATTTGACATATTTCATTCATTTTCTAATAAACCTTAAAAAGTTTTAACAACTAAAAATATCAATTTTGTTTGGACTATAAATAGAGACTAAAAATAGAATTTATAAAAAAGGCATGACATCAATATTCTTCTTAAGGATCTGAACCAAGTCAGTAAATACTTTATAACAGAACCAACACTCTTTTTTTAATTCTTGATCAGGGTAATTCCATTAAAACATGTACATCATTAATAGTAATATATAATTATTTTATATAGCACTAAGCAGCTATTAATTAACATAATTTGTTTTGGCTGTTCCAATCATCCCCCTACATCATATACTTTATATTAATGAGTTACTCAGGTCAATCGGTGTACATGACATCTGAACAATGACATGAGGATATAAGCACACTATAGAAAAATGCATAATGTGAAACTGAAAGTTGTAAAAACTAGGAAATCTAAACATACGCTGATAAGAACTTGTCAAAAGCCCAATTTGGTTTTAAAAAAAGTAAGAAAATCATTAACCTTTTTACAAACCTGTCTATTTAAAAGTGTTATTGTAAATGAATATTCATGTCATTAATTTAGTTTCTTTTTTGCCTTAAGGAAAAGTTATTATCAACAGTGTATTTAATAACAGGAACAACAAATATTTGCCTTCACTTGTAAGCACTTTTATCCTAAAGAGTTGCCGTCTCACCATGCCTTGGATGCCCATTGTAAATTATTTGACTTTTAAGTGCCAACGTGAGGTAAAATAACTGTAAATTCAAGCTCTTATGATTTTTTTTGTAAGTAAAGTATGTCAAACCATCATACTTGATTGTCGATTGTCTATAGTATGATAGTTAAATCATGCCCTCTTGAACATTATTTACAAATACAAATACATTCAGTTTATATACATTTATGTACATTGAACAAAAAGAAAGATAACTCTAGCTAACAAATAGAAGCAAGCTATATTTTACCGTGACAAATGATTGTTGCAAAGCAGCTAACAGAATTAAAAACAAAAATAAATTGTGATTTATTTATAATATAGATTTAACAACCAAAGATCACTCAACTAAAACATAAAACAATCAATAATAATAAACATTTTCCCCTGCCCTACCTAAAACAACAAAAAACACCAATTTTCAAGAAATCAATTCACCCCTCTAACACAGTCCAAAACTGTATTTGATATGTTTACCTAAAAGGTATATTTTGTATGTTGATTTTCCTTCAATTTTGAAGAGAGCAAATATTTGCAAGTAGTAATTTTATTTACAATCAAAAAATAGCTTATACATTCAAGTACAGCTCAACAATAAAACATAAACAAATTTAAAAAATCTTCACTTCATTTTTATAGTAGAATTAATGAATATTCAAAATATAAAAAAAAAAGAAAAAAGAAAAGAAATTGAGGGAAAAAAAAACAGTGTTTCCTTTGCTAAAATCTTATTCAACAATTTTAAATTTAATATTGCTAATTCAGAAATAATGGCCTGTATTTAAGAGTTCAAATTGTGAAGAACAAATTAAAATGCAAGATTAATTATTGAGTGTTTTAAAAGTACATTTATATGTATCAGATATCATAATGTGAGTTCTTAATATTGCGATACTCATTCAGTTGCATAATTCACATTAATTTAAAACTTTGAGATTTCTACTTTAGCATCACAACAGTATGCTAGCTTGTCAAGTAATTTTTTCTACCAATTTTTACCAATTTCTCAAAACTATTCATAAATCCACGATCTCTAATGCCTCGAGATTTGCCCTCCAAATATCTATTGTACTTTAAAGGAATCAGGGGACTTAACTCTGGAAGATAGCACTCATCCTTCAATACTGGTATTAATCTGCTGCTTTTGTCCTTAAATGTTATAGTTTCCAGCAATAGAACCTCATTCACAAATCTTGGCAGATCATCCTTGGCAAATGCTTTAGTCACAAACACAAATAAGAACCTACAGGTTCCAAACAGAAGTGGTGCTGAGGCTAACATACTTTTACCTACATTCAACTCTTCAAATATTTTTAAATTTAGTTTTAATTCTGGGAATTCTGTCTCCATATTTTTAATGAGTTCTAATACTAGTTCTCTGTCATCTTCAGCATGAAGAATTACAGCATCTGTGATAGCTGTAAAAAAAATGTATAAAGAGTTTAAAATATTGTCTTCCATCCCCTCTTTTTATAAGAACTAACATTAGTTTAAATGCCTATTACATTGTAAACATTAAATTATTTAGATTAAGAGTTTATTAAGAATTCTAGAAAATGGAAAGGTTTAGACCATGGGATGTTACTCCAGTGTTGTCATTAGTTTTCTTCTTAAAAAAAGGCTTTCCATTGGCCACAAACTATTTTGTGATCATGTATGTATAGTTACACAACTGTGATCATGTATGTATGGTCACACCACTGTGATCATGTTATGTATGTGTGGTTTAACCCGTGATCATGTATTTATTTGTCACAACACTGTGATTATGTATGTATGGTTACACACCTGTGATCATGTATGTATGGTCACACCACTGTACAGTAATGAACATGCACCACATAATGTTATAATTGAGTTTAAAGTTCAATAGATAGCACATTGAGTGTCCAGTATTATTTAATGATTTTTCAAACCAATAAACTTCAGGAAGAGAGAAATTATAATTCAGAGAATGTCTTGGGTACCGGTACTTTCCTAAAGTGTCTATCCCTGGTCGAGATTGATTGATTAGTTCATTTTGCCTATCCTTCTGTCTATTCTTTTCTGCTTTTATGACATGAAAAAGACAGAACTACAACAGTCTCAAAAGAACTTAGCATTTGTTGTTAGTACTAAGTCTGCTTATTTTCAATCAGATATTGAAATACACAATCATCTCTGATGATATCAGTAGTAAACTGATATTTCAAAATCTGTTTCTGGAAACCAGTATCTGCACGAAAAAAAAAACACAACAGGAAAGTAGATAGCACAATACTGAACCAAAAGCAGATGCTCTAAGCCATGACATAGCTAACTTTTGTCAGTAGAGGAATACAATATTATATATTTACTGTGTTGTATACTGGTCAGATTTCTTTAAGTCAAAAATGAGAAATAAAGATACTGAAAGAAAGTTTCATTGACTGGGATCTAATTATAAAATTAATGTTATTTTTAATTCCAATAATTTAAAGAGGATAGACAGGATTTTGGAGAAGGAGAAGGAGAAGTGACTTCTCCTTCCATGATAAAAGAGTAGGGAGTAGTGGTCAATTTCTTTGAAGTGAAATTCAATTACAGATATCTTCATTTATAGAATTGATCTTTCATGAGAATCTCAATCATTCAGTTAATTTTTATATTTTTTTTTTATAAAAGATTAATGAGTTGGTCATCATGGTCATTCAAAAATATAAACCACACTGCTGACAAGAAGCTGACCATGTGTGGCACATTTGCAATCACATTATCCATCAGCTAGCTGCCTTTCTACCTTTGTCATGTTCAACAGTTAAATTTTATTCAATGATTATAACAAATCATTAAACAACCAAATAGAACAACTAATGGACTCGTAAGAATAAAAATAAAACAAATCAGCTAAGTGATTAACATGATTAAACAACATCTTAAATGAAAATTATTGTAGAATGATAACTCAAAGAAAGTTTAGAATGTTTAATCTGAGGATGTTCAAAGTCCCGGTTGTATTTATTTCATTTAATTGTCAACAGTATAAAAACAGTTTACTAAAGAAAAGGAATATAAATCCAAAATGTCATTTATCTATATTCAATGTCTTTTACAAATCTTTAAAAAAAAAAATGAATTATTTCCCTTTGAACAGAAATCAAGTAATTTTAAAATAAGTATTTCATCAAAAATTTAATTCTAGGGAAAGTTAAAAATTGAATTATTTTCCTTTGAACAAAAATCTAGTAATTAGTAAGTATTTCATCAAAAATTAAATTCTAGGGAAAGGGCTTTTACAATGAGAAAAGCTTAAATCGTGAAAATTGTGCTTGACCTGTATTAGCTTGTCATGATAAAACAATACACCAAATATCAAATCGATATCTTCAAGAATGAAGAAAACAAGACTGTGTCCGTATATAGTACACGGATGCCCCATCCACACTATCATTTTCTATGTTCAGTGGACCGTGATACTGGGGTAAAAAACTGTAATTTTAATTTAAAATTATAAAGATCATATCATAGGGAACATGTGTACTAAGTTTCAAGTTGATTGGACTTCAACTTCATCAAAAACTACCTGGAACAAAAACTTTAACCTGAAGCGGGACAGACGGACTGACGATCGAACAAACGGACGAACAGACCAGAAAACGTAATGCCCATAAATGGGGCATAATAAAAAGTCTGGAAAATTAATTTGCTGGACTGACAGATGGACAGACAGAATGAAAGAGTGTAAACCTAAAGTCCCCTTTTGCTTCGTCCGTAGGAAACTAAAATATTTTTTTTTAGTTTACATGATAATGATTTTACATATGTATATATACTCATTACCTTTTTCATCATTTAAACCTGATGCTGTGTCCACCAGATCTGTAACAGATTTGTCAGTACCAGTAGTTGGTTCAGCATCTGCCATAGGTAAAGATGTCTTACATTCAGGATTAATGTCGGATATAGAACCAATAACCTCTTGAACCTCAGGAGTAACATTAACATTATCAGTATTACTCTGGTCATCCAAACTATGTGAAAGATTGTCACTATCACTGGTCATTGTGCCATACTCCGATGTACTTTCAGTCCTTTCGTTAGGCACAACACTTTCTGCAACAGTTGGGTCATTATCTGATTGGCCTTGTTCTGGGTCAAGGTTGTTGCCATTAGTCCTCAGAATAGGATTTTGTTCATTAACAATGTTTTGATTGGTATTTTCAATATTGAGATCACTTATACATGTAGTAGTACCAGCTGGAGGCAAGGATGTTTCTGGCAATAATGTAGGCAACTGAGGACTAGGTTCTGGTACATTCGTAGATGAGATACAAGGTTGAAGTCGTTGTGAAGTCGTTTGATTTTGAGGCTGACTTAGATGTGAAGTTAGATCTTCCACTTCAACTTCAACTTGCAACTGAATTATGTCATGAACTGGACTAACAGAATGAGTATTTTGTGTCTGAGCAGATTGTGATATATTATGTTCTATTAGAACCTGACTGGATGACATAAAAGAATCACTATTGGTACACATTGAAGTCTCCTCTTCCCTTATATTTAAAGCTGAAAACTCTGAATACCTAATTGAATTCACTCGTGAAAATGGCTCCCCATGAATAGAATCTTGTATTGTGTCATGAAATCCATTTCCAATTTCTCTCACTGAAACAGTATCAATAAATATTTTGTATTATAGTAATCACATTTTTGCAAATACACATGAAATCAGGGATACAGAACCTTAGATGTAGTACAGTAGTTATATTGGACTTATCATCATTAGTATTTATCTGTTTAAATTAAGATTTTTGATGTATTGATTCAAATGTTGCAAACTAACTCCCAATCATTTTATTAAAAAAATGATTAATTGCAGATTTCAAAACCATATTGAGCAAAATCAGAAGAGCCATGTGCTTATTTTTTTCGATTTTCAGCATCGATATATAAGCAAAAATTTTAAAATCTAAAATTAATTCAATTACCTGACATTCTGCCGTGTGGTCCAAGTGGAGCTGCATCCGTTTCTAAAGTAAAAAGAAAAAATCGTATAAATGAATATAAGAGGCAGTAAAGTTATGATCTATCTATATTTATCTGGTGTAAAAAAATCAATTGATGAGAAATAAAATGCCTGAAATTTTATGTAAAGTTAGGTAACAGTGTCTTCATTGATGCCATCAAATACATATTTGAAGATCAATGTAATTGAAATGTTATTAATTACTTTGGCATGTAATTGACCCCAAGTCCCCTTCATTTTGTTTAAATGAAAATGTTTCATAGAGTTCAGGGGTTTAGACTCCACTTTCAAAATGACTAAACCAATGCCTAAAATATCAAAAAGATATATATTTTCTCAGTTTGTCATTTCTATCAAAGGAGATTGGTCAATAAGCATGATAGGGCTATTATTTGGCCAAAATATTGGTGCATATCGAAAAGTTACAAAACATTTTCTTAATTCTGTTCAAACTAAACTTAGGTTCAAGGCGTTCAGAAAATTAAAAAAAAATTGCATTCAAAGATTTACCATGGCAAAAAACTATAACAAAATGAGATTATTTTATGAATTTTCATGATTTTCCTTATTTTACATTAACTTGCATGTATATATGAGCTAAAAATACTCATCCCCCCATTTATATGCATTTAATAAAATATGAGACTATCCTTTACCTTGAAAGGTATAATTATATGTATTAGCCATGTTGTGAATTGTATAAATTTTGTAATTACCTTTTTTAATCATGACCATCTTTTAATCCCTGTTTGTTTTCAAATTAAACAACATTGATAAAGCAATGCATCAGACTGCCTTGAAGACAAAGCAAAAGCAGTATGCCTACTAACAATGTAATTTATTTGTAGCCAGCAATTTCTAGTCATGCGTTTTTTATAATTCAAAAAATTATGTAGTTTCATATGATATTTTCAATTTCTATACACCCATGTAACGTATTGTCCTATTTTTATTCAGAACCATGTGAGGAAAAAAGTTTGAGTTTCACTTCCTGACTTATTACCTGTGAAATTAACATCCACAAACATACAGGTAAGGCAATTGATATGTAAAAACCTTATTTTCATCATGTAAAACCATGTTTTTTTACTGTTTTTAAACAATTCATGAATTACATTTTATCCATATCACTTTTTATGATGCGTAGTCAGTACCCTTATGTTTTATTCATTTTATTACTTAATTCTTATTTTTTCACACAATTTAAAAAAAATGTATTTTATAAGGAAGAACAATTTTCCAATTTATCCGTATAGATTACAAATGCATCCTTTAATGACAAATAACTACAACACCCTATTATCAATAGGAAATCATACTTTTTTAATTGTGTGAATTTTTTTTTTTTCCTGTTTACACAACAAATTAATCACTTTTTCATAAAGCAATCTTGTATTGTTTCTATAAGTTGTTTTTTATGAATGAGATACACCGGTTGACCCTATTTCTGAAACGATTGTAAATGAAGACATCATGATAATGAACAATTGGTTGTAAATATCATGATATAATGACGCAAGCATTGTGACAGAGAAAATGTATGGGTGAAAATGCAAAAATTTGAAAGTTGTCACTTTATAAATTGGGCAGTAAAATAGCAGTATGCACATGGTCACACTGAAATGTCTTGTCAGTGCTATTGATTGTAACTTCATACTATGTTGAGTCTACTCGCTCGAGCAAAGTTAACATTTGATAATTTTTTCTACATATGTGATCTTACAAGGGTCTCTGATGTCATCAAGTCTCCTCATACTCCTCATACCCTTGATATTGGTGACCTTTTTTGCTTTTAGATTAAGTATCAATACTAGGTAAGCTTTATAGAGTAGAATCCACCTAATGGGATATCCCGAAAAACAAATATATCGGCTATTGTAATATTATTTCAAAACACTTATTTATGTGTTTTTTTAATGACCTTGACAGGCTATAAAGCCCTTTTAGTTCAAAACACTTAACCCTTCTCTTTATGTTTGATGTTAATTTTATTGCCAAAAAATATATCGGTAAATAGAATAAAAATAATCCTGAAGATTCTCCCCATCTATTATAGTTTTCAAGATAAAAGCCATTATGGACAATATCTTCTGTAAGAACTGATCTGGAAGTTTTGACATATGTGAACAATTGGTAGAGCTCAACATTCTAAACATCTTTGTCCTTGCCAAATTTTCTATATATTTGTAATGATTTTCAAAATAAAAGACAAAACTTGAATTTTACCTTTATGATCTATTTTTAGCCATGTCCATCTTGATTGGCAGGCAGATCATCAGACACATCATTTAAACTACTAGTAGATAACCTATTGATGACTGTGACCAAGTTTTGTTATATTTGGCTTAGTATAGTTTCAGAAGAGAAGATTTTTGTAAAATTTAACAACAGACGATGACTGACACCAAGTGATGAGAAAAGCTCACTTAGCCCTTTGGACCAGGTGAGCTAAAAAGTGCTAAGAAGCAACTGATAGGAACTTAAAATCAAAGAGCTGATAGCTCTGAGGTGGAAGAAGGTGAATAAAAGGTAACTTGAATTACCATAAAAGCAGCCCCACTAACCCAGCCTGCTTTGTTCCATTATCGTTATGACGTATTTTTTTTCTTCAAACAAGAATGTGTCATAAGTACATGGATTTCCCATCTGTATAATCATTTTCTATGTTCAGTGGACCGTGAAAATTAGATAAAATCTTTAATTTGGATGTAAAATTAGAAAGATCATATCATAAGGAACACATGTGTACTAAGTTTCAAGTTGATTGGATTTCAACTTCATCAAAAACTAAAATGTACCTCGACCATAAACTTTAACCTGAAGCAGAACGGACTGACATACCAGAAAACATAATGCCCATAAATGGGGCATAAAAATAGTAAGACTTGTTACATACCTGCCAACTTTTGAAAGTTCCTATGGAGGTTTTTAGTGTGCGACAACAATTTTAAAGGTTACAATTTTTAGCGAAGTATTTTGCACGATCTGGATTGTCTAGAAAAAGTGTCATATTTGTATGATGAGCTTACATGCCTTTTTCTTAAGTCTGTTTGCACGATTCTAGTTATTAAATCAGTAGAAAAGATGAACATGTAGCTAGCAAACCAGGGTTTATTTTCTTGTGTAAGAGTATATTATGCTTGTTGAAATTTCTAATTTTGAATTACGCACAAAGATGGACCTTTTACAGGTTGGGAACAATACTCCAAATGAGGGGTAACCCTCATTGGAAGAACATAACAACCCACTGCAAAAAAATGAGCACCTTTATTTCATAATATTTGATGAAACTTTCCCCAAGAACTATGCATCTATCAAGTATTAAATGGTCAAAACATGTCAAAAGAATGTTGTGATGTTTCTAAACTTGTATCTTCTTTATTAATTTGACCCCTCATTTAGTAAAGTTGTTCCAAATATAACATGTATAATGAATTTTCCCACTTTTGAGTTAAAAATCTTAAACATTTTTTTTTTTTTTTCAACAGTAAAAGGACCCCTTGTTTTAGGGACAGTCCTGCTTGTTGGTTTTTGTGGAAAAAAAGCATAGTACATTGTGCTTTAAATGATTTAATTGAATACAAAAATAACGTATTATGTCAATAAACTAGTGAAAAAACTACTATTCAGTATTATCTTTATGGTAGTACTGCATCATTGAATTTTGTCAATCAGCCATGATTTTATCCTTAAGCTGTGTAAGAACCCTCTTTGCAGATGAAAATTCACCTGTGACAGTGCCTGATGTTCACGATTTTACAACTAGATGAAAACAACAAAGTTCAAAATCTAGCATGTTAGGGGACGACCATTTGATATTCTGGGGGGCCAGGAGGATTTGTTTTTGATCGGTTATTTATTTTTGTAAACTAAGAGGACAGATTATTCATTTTCTGCACTATTGAAGCAAGATTTTCATTTTCATTAAAGCAAGGGACTGATTATTCATTTTCACAACTATATTTATGATATTCGAAAGCATACAACTTTTAAATGATTTGTTTATTATAAATAATACATGTATAGTCAAGTCATTAATATGTACCATATTTTAATCAGAATTAATCATCATCCTCTGCAGAAATGAATCTTTTATATTCCCAAGTGCATATACATGTATTGCATACATACATAGTATTAAAGTTTGGTTGTAACGCCTCTTTTAAAAGTATTGGCAAACATATTTCGCCGAGCGTAGCGAGGCAAATTTTTTTTTAAAGGGTTTTGGAGCCACTGAAGGCCCAAGAAGCTATAGAACAAATGATGTAAAATCATGCTTTCTGAGTGTTCCGAAGACCCTTTCATAATCTGAAAATGCAAGTTTTGTATAAATAATTTTTTAACAATATTTTGGTCTCAAAGCAAAATGTATAAATTCAGTGTAAGACTTAAGTTTCTAGGGGCAACATCATAAGACCAATGTGCATGATAAAGTAAAAATGGAATTCACATACTAGTAGTTAAGTCTGTGGCTGCCGTTTTTTTTAAACTCATGATCAAGTTCATAACAAAATTACTAGATTACAAAAAGAATGCAACACTAACAGAATACAGAAGGGCAATCAATGAACAAAAGACAAATAAATAAGAAATATTGATCCCGAAAAAATCAGGGCTATGTCTGAGGGAAAACAGAATTTGCTTCTTGCAAGGCACTCGCTGTGAACACAATTTGATATGGAGACAAGCGTTTAGTTTGAAATTTCCTACATGAAGCATTTAAAATATGTTAAAATAAAAGTGAGGTAAGGTTTCCTGAGACAAGATACCTCTTGAAAGTTAAATAAAACCAATTTTCAGACATATCAAGTATATTTAAATAATATTTATACTTCTATTATTAAAAAATTTGGGAAGTGTTTCACGATTTTTTTTGGGGAAAAGATGAATTTACGAAGAATCTGGTGCCATCTCATACTTTCGATTAGACCTGCTGAGTATATTTATTTTCAATACATTGCCAGTCAGGTAATTCATTTTCAAACTACCACAGAACAAACCATTCATTTTTGTGATTATCATGGCTGAGTTATCTATTTTCAAAATCCTCCTGGCCCCCCCCAGAATATCAAATGGTCGTCCCCTTAGAATAATCTTCAGAGAAAATGTTTTTGATTGGCTCATTAATTTGATCATGAGAAACACAGAGTTTGATTGGCTGAACACGATTGTTTTACCTTGGGAACAAAATAAGGAACAGATGATTTTCACTAAATCGTGTTTTAGAGGTTTTTTTAACGATACCCTTAATATTAATATTTTTTAATAAATGCAAGGACGTATTATAAAACGTCCTTGATAAGAGTGAAGAAAATGAACACAGGGCAAACGTACTATATGGTCGAAAGATCTTAGGACATACACACCAAGGGCGAACATTTTAACAGATGAACAGGGCGAGTCGACCCGATACCAAATTCATGCATGCATACTACAAATATCTACATTTAAAAACATCCGGTTACAAGTAAACAAACAACGTTCATGTAGATGAGATGAAATCTAATAATTTACATAAATAAAAGGGTACATATTTACGATAGTGATTGTTTTTCAATCCTAATTTACAAATTAAATGATTCAGATGCTTAATCATGTGTAAAAATTGGTGTCAAGAGTCGGAAGTTGTTATGAAATTGTAATGCACAGAAACGGATGCGGCATATCGAGGTTCAATGATTTTAAAGTCGGCACCATAGGTCTTCAGGAGACTTGAAGTCTTCTTCCACCAAAAATACAGGGAGAATACTTTAATTATCACTGCCGTAAATTTTTTGGTATCAAATGAAATATTAAAATTGCAAGAAACCTTTTCATTTCTAGTTATGACATTGTATGAATACATGTATATATTTTGCCTTGTTTGCTTATCTATTCAGAATTTAAAACAAGAATGTGTCCACAGTACATGGATGCCCCAAAAAATTTAACCTGAAACTCACACTTTCATTTTCTATGTTCAGTGGACCGTGAAATTAGGTAAAGTCTAATTTGGCATTTAAATTAGAAAGATCATATAATAGGGAACATGTGTATTAAGTTTGAAGTTGATTAGACTTCAACTTCATCAAAAACGACCTTGACCAAAAACTTCAACCTGAAGCGGGACAGACGGACGAACGCAAACATCATGCCCCTCTAGGTCTAAGAATCTGTGTTTTGTAGTAATAAGCATTGTGTATAAGTTTCATATCATTTGGTTGAGGCAAAATTAAACTAATGTTAAAGATTAGAAACAAATTTTGTGATAAATAAACATACATAGGAACACAAGGAACACACTTAAAGCTCCCTCCACTGCAGCAGGGGCATAATATAAATCTACCAGATTCTAATGGAGTTAACTATAAGTAAGCCCATTCACCAAACTTAATGAGCCGCGACTATAAGTAAGCCCATTCACCAAAGTTAATGAGCCCCGACTATAAGTAAGCCCATTCACCAAACTTAATGAGACACTGATGGAGCTGACTATAAGTAAGCCCATTCACCAAACTTAAAGAGACACTGATGGAGTTGACTATAAGTAAGCCCATTCACCAAACTTAATGAGACACTAATGGAGTTAACTATAAGTAAGCCCATTTGCTTAACGAGACACTGATGGAGTTGACTATAAGTAAGCCCATTCACCAAACTTAATGAGCCCCCGAAAGAGTTGACTATAAGTAAGCCCATTCACCAAACTTAATGAGACACTGATGGAGTTGACTATAAGTAAACCCATTCACCAAACTTAATGAGCCCCTGATGGAGTTGACTATAAGTAAGCCCATTCACAGAACTTAATGAGCCCCTGATGGAGTTGACTATAAGTAAGCCCATTCACCAAACTTAATGAGCCCCTGATGGAGTTGACTATAAGTAAGCCCATTCACCAAACTTAATGAGCCCCTGATGGAGTTGACTATAAGTAAGCCCATTCACAGAACTTAATGAGCCCCTGATGGAGTTGACTATAAGTAAGCCCATTCACAGAACTTAATGAGCCCCTGATGGAGTTGACTATAAGTAAGCCCATTCACCAAACTTAATGAGCCCCTGATGGCGTTGACTATAAGTAAGCCCATTCACCAAACTTAATGAGCCCCTGATGGCGTTGACTATAAGTAAGCCCATTCACCAAACTTAATGAGCCCCTGATGGAGTTGACTATAAGTAAGCCCATTCACCAAACTTAATGAGCCCCTGATGGAGTTGACTATAAGTAAGCCCATTCACTGAACTTAATGAGCCCCTGATGGAGTTGACTATAAGTAAGCCCATTCACCAAACTTAATGAGACACTGATGGAGCTGACTATAAGTAAGCCCATTCACCAAACTTAATGAGACACTGATGGAGTTGACTATAAGTAAGCCCATTCACCAAACTTAATGAGACACTAATGGAGTTAACTATAAGTAAGCCCATTTGCTTAATGAGACACTGATGGAGTTGACTATAAGTAAGCCCATTCACCAAACTTAATGAGCCCCCGAAAGAGTTGACTATAAGTAAGCCCATTTACCAAACTTAATGAGACACTGATGGAGTTGACTATAAGTAAGCCCATTCACCAAACTTAATGAGCAACTTAATGAGCCCCTGATGGAGTTGACTATAAGTAAGCCCATTCACCAAACTTAATGAGCCCCTGATGGAGTTGACTATAAGTAAGCCCATTCACCAAACTTAATGAGCCCCTGATGGAGTTGACTATAAGTAAGCCCATTCACAGAACTTAATGAGCCCCTGATGGAGTTGACTATAAGTAAGCCCATTCACAGAACTTAATGAGCCCCTGATGGAGTTGACTATAAGTAAGCCCATTCACCAAACTTAATGAGCCCCTGATGGAGTTGACTATAAGTAAGCCCATTCACCGAACTTAATGAGCCCCTGATGGAGTTGACTATAAGTAAGCCCATTCACCGAACCTAATGAGACACTGATGGAGTTGACTATAAGTAAGCCCATTCACCAAACTTAATGAGCCCCTGATGGAGTTGACTATAAGTAAGCCCATTCACCAAACTTAATGAGCCCCTGATGGAGTTGACTATAAGTAAGCCCTGAGTATGAGACACTGATTGTTACTTTTTCATGAATCTGAAAACTTAGTATTTTAACACATTCACCAAAATACCTACCTATTGAATGCTGAGAACTAAAAGATGAAGTAGAATCTTTAGATCCCTGATATGTGAATAGTCTTCCATCAGCTATTTAATAAATTAATAAATAAAGTTTTAGACAATAGACTAGTAAAACACATGTACAATACAAGCATACATTATCTAATAATATGACAGTTACACAGTACTGTTTTAGTTAATTGATTATATTCAAATTATGAATTATGAAACTGTTCGGTATATATTTATGCTAGGGTCTACTATTATATTTCCCTTTTTCAGGAAACTGGATAAAAATAACTTGTTGTAAGGAAGTGATCTTTAGACTTTGCAATATCTATAAATAGAATCTATGACCCATATACAATTTCAAGTAAGTGTAACATATCTTAAAAGCTATCTAAAATGTTACTGCTGTTTAGAAGATGATATTTTTTTATAAAAAATTATCACATCAATGGGGAAAATCTTTGACATAATTATGTTGACCCACAAAAATGCTTCAGAATTTGTTCAGGTTTTCTCCAAGATATTCATTTACTTTTTTCTATAAATCAGTTAATTCAGTTTGTTAGGCCCATTAAATAAATAACATACCCTCATTTTACAATCACTCGTAAGACTTTTGTCATGACCAACAATCATAAGCAAAATAAATCCTGTCTCATACTACATGTACTAAAGTTTTAAAGTTTTAAAAATTTTAATCAGACATAGATTTGCAAAACAAAAGGGAAATAACTTGAATTTTTTAACATTAAAATTCTAGGGTTTTTCCTTGACATTTGCCACTTAAAAAACAAATTTCAAGGATATTTCCAGGTCTGGGAATACTCCATTATATTCAAGGCTTTTTGTACCTTTCAAGTGACACGGCTGGATCCAGTTGCTAATTCTCCTAAGTTTTTTAAGTCTCCAAGTCAAGATTTTGCTCACTAATACAATTAATATCATTTTAAAACAGGGGTCTCTTGATTACCTCATCTCTTTAACACCCCCCCCCCCCCCCCCCATTCTCATCTTTTTATTCTTTGTCCAGTCCCTAAACTCTCAAACTTATACTCTTATAGTCATGAGGTAACACGAACCAAATTTGTACTCATACTGAGTTTTGTGGTAATAAGTATGATAAGTTTGAGGTTCACTTAAGTTTGAGAACAGAAACAATTTTTCCATTTTAAGGAACAGGCATAACTCTAGAAAGGTAAAAGTGACACCACTAAAATTCAAACTTGATCTCTATTTTGTGGTAATTAGCATTGTGTTCAAGTTTCATAAAATTTGGTTGAGGCAAACTAAGGTTAGAGAACGGAATGACCCTCCGCTACAGTAACTGTGGGGCATAAAATCAAAGCAACACAAATCCCAACCAAAAACCAGATGCTTCTTCAAGTGCTCCTGAATGGTTGAAAGATAAATATTAAAATTCTAATTGGTTTGATCATGTTGATGGCATTATGTTGTAAATGTATCATGGTTTAAATCCAACAAGGACAAATGAAAGAGACTACTTAAGATTTTGGCCATGATATTCAATTTGTAGATCTCGTCTTGCTGCTCAATTTTGATATTTAAAGATTCTCTTTATATTCTTTATCTATCATAATTTTTAAGATAACAGGCATGAATACCTCAAAGAAGAAGTCATTTGGAAGTTTTGATGTAAATGGACAGTAGGTAGATCACAGCATCATGATTAATTTTACTCAGTCAAATTAAAGATGTGTATAGCACTTTTCAAGATAATAAACAAAACTTGCATTTTACTCCTGATTTAGAAATCATTCATTAAGTAAGTCCCCTGACTGTTTATGAAATCTGTTAGTTTTGTTTCTGGTCTAATTATTCTTGGACAGCAATACTCAAGCAACAGCAGTGGTTAACAATTAGGTAGAAATAGCAGATTCAAGTACTGATAATAATTCTTTTGTTATTACAATGCTTGAGAATTGGAATATGTCTATACTCAACCATTGCCATACAAAGGACAAGGTTCACTAATGGCACAAAATGGCCTAAAATATCAACTTTATCATAAAACACCAAAAAGGTCTCAATTTGGTTCGTAAATGGGTCTATTTCAAAAGTATAAATGCTAAATATATCAGTTCTTTTCATAAGAGTACAAGATATTCGCCAAAAGTAAGTCCATTTTGGACATTTATATATATGTTGTAACCAAAAGATTCCAATTTTGATATAGATTTCATCAATATAAAAACTTTTTGGATCGTAGATGGAGGCCAAGGTTAATTATGCCAAAAACAATTGAAATTATGGACAAAAAGTACCAAAATTGACCTTTTAATACAAATTATGCTCATTTAAGGGGTCATTGCTCCATAAATAGTAAAGGAAAGTGCCAGAAAAAATATTTTTGTCTTAGTAGTATTATCACAAGTATTTCTATGTGAAATTTGTAATTTTTTGGCCAGATTTAAAAAACATAAAAAATTCAGGGCCAATTTTAACCCTTCGTGAACCTTCTCCTTTAGAATAGATATATTGTACATTCTTTTACTTACAGGGTGTTGCTATCGTTGTTGGAGACTCAGGGTCATCATACATTGTTAAAATCTGGGATAAACTTCTCTCTGGTGGACCATGTGCTTCTGAATACAGAACAGTTTTATAAAATATCTATATTAATGAAATACAATGATTTAAATGTGGTAAAATTAACTTTCAACATTTAATCATATAAACTACATTTAATTCAGGAATAAGGAAAATAAACTATCTTTTTAAGTAGATACAAGTTATTGTTTGCCTTTAAATCTTTTCTTGTGAACTCTTTTTCATTTTTTCAATTTTGTTTATTTTGTCTGATTTTGGCATATTCACAATGATACAAATTTGATTTTTTTTTTCTCAAGAAGTTAATATTTATGTATGAATAAATAAATTGCTCACAATAATAGTTCTACATTATTAAGGAGAGGATAACTGTAATTGCATAATATTAATATTATATAATAATCTTTATTTGTCATATAAGTAACATTATACTTGTGACATAAACATGATAAACAAAAGTAAAAACAGCAATAAAATAACTGAGTCTATTTATATGCAAGTAAAACTAACTAAGAGTCCCCTGTCCTCAGCTCTAAAGACTGTTTTATAAAGGAACCTGTTTTTTTTTTACTTGATTTATATTAGAAGGATTTAGTAGGACTACTAGTTTTTCAGTATCAGATAGATTTGGAAACATAGGATTATCTATTGCCATGTCATCAAAAAGTTTGATACGTAAAACATTATTAATTTGACAGTAGAGGAGAAAGTGATTTTCATCTTCTAAGGTTTTACAAGTTGGACATGTTCTATTGTCTCAGGGTATTTTTAGATATCTGCCCTTCTCAATGAGCAAATTATGGTCACTAATTCTAATTTTTGTAAATAAACGTCTAGTTTCAAAATTGGATATCTTAGGCCGTGTTCACATTGCCCTAAACTAGGTGTTGTGTTAGTGTAACTCACACATAAACTAAACATAATTACGTTCCCATTGATAAAACTCAATGTTTACATGTAGTGTAAATCATGTTTTGTCTACATGCAGTCGATAGTCGATGTAGGCCTTGTGTAGGTTAAGTGTACACAAAACTAGGCATTCAGAACTTTAATTTTCTTATGTATATTTGAAAAAGAAACAATTTTTATATGAAATTGATACTTATAACACTTATTAATAAAGTTCTTTACAGAAATATTTTTCTAAACTTTTTTTTAAATCAAATTGTGGAAAATCCATCCCCCTTTTATTTTAAGTCAAATGGTCGTTCCCTTACTGCTAGAAAAGTTGTTTGAAAATTTGAATTTGGTTCTACGTAATGAACATTTAAATGACATATAGTTTACAAGTGTGAACAAATCTTATCTACAGGTAGCTAAACAAGGTGTATAGATGTGAACAAACTTAATGTGAAACTAGTGTACATTACATTAAACCAAATGTAAACATGTTTACTGTACACGGCGTTTGGTGTGAACACGGCCTTAGATCAAATTCTTGGTCTTGTTTGACTTTAATATTTTTGTAAAGAAAAAGTTTGTTATTTTCGTTCAAACTGTTTATTTTATTTTCCAGTAATTAAAAATGTGACTTAAAAGACCTGGCAGGGTAAAATAATGAGACACCAACATATATGGATGCCACACGTGCACTTGGCCATCAACTTAAACCTGAAGCGGGCGCTATCATTTTCTATATGTTCATTGGACTGTGAAATTGGGGTAAAAACTCTAATATGGCATTAGGGAACATGTATACTAAGTTTGAAGTTGATTGGACTTCAACTTTAGTAAAAACTTCCTTGACCAAATGTTTAACCTGAGCGGGACAAATGTATGAACAAATAGGTGAACGACCGAAGGGATGCACAGACTGAAAACATAATGGGCCTAGATGGGGTATAAAAACTAAGACATTGAGATACTGAATGTCAAAATTCAGTTCACATTGTGATAATTTACGTTTTTTGATTGAGTTAAGACTTCCAATTGATATTTTATCGTGTGTTTTCTATGTTGTGATGTTATACTATTGTTTCAGAAAAAGGAAGAAGTTTGGTACCATTAAAACATTTAATCCCACTGCAAATGTTTGCACCTGTCCTAAGTCAGGAATCTGATGTACAGTAGTTGTCGTTTGTTAATGTAATTTATATGTGTTTCTCGTTTCTTGTTTTTATATATATATAGATTAGACCGTTGGTTTTCCCGTTTGAATGGTTTTACACTAGTAATTTTGGGGCCCTTTATAGCTTGTTGTTCGGTGTGAGCCAATGCCTCGTGTTGAAGGCCGTACATTGACCTATAATGGCTTACTTTTATAAATTGTTATTTGGATGGAGGGTTATCTCATTGGCACTCATACTATATCTTCCTATATCCAATTAAAACTGAAAAGACACCATACAGTTTGTTTCACATGGTTGAAGGACAGTTATGGTGTAATATCAACATTACCATTGTCTACAGTTAAATCTGATTGATCTAATTCCAACGATGGCCTTTTCTGATTCTGGTTAGTATCTATTTCCTTCTGCCCACTTTGAATCTCAGTTGGTTTCTGTCCATCAAATTCATTCTCTGTCAGCAAATCTTTGTCATTATTTGGCATTGTGGAGTCTTTCTGACTGCGTTCTTCAACTGTAAAATATATAACTATGTGCTTATTTTCCATAATCGCATATTGAGAGGAGGACTGACTTTTCTAATGTCTAATGAAATACAGTTAGATGGAGAACTAAAAGGGTTTGTCATATATATTATGGGATGGTGTTGAACAGTATGACAGTAATTCTGTGGATATTATACATATATTCAAATCAGTAGGAACATTGGACAAGTTTACATATACATTTTGGTACATGGGAGAACCATGTTATTTTAAGGGACATAAAAAACTGATATTTCAAGAAATTTACTCTAGATTATACACATTTAAAGAAGAAAACAAGTGTAGGGCCATAACTTCTGCAATAATCACTCAATCGTATCTAATGTATTTGTAGATTAGATATAAATTTTAAACAAACTATAATCATGGTGAAATTCATTTTCATTACTGTTCTTACACTTACCATTTAAAGATGCATATTTCTGGGGAGATTGATCAGCTAGACAAGAATCCAATTTACTATTGCCTAAAAGCTGCCTTGAATTAGATGGGTTTGTCAAATGGTTCTCCTGTAATGATGCATGGTGTGAACTGACATGATTGTCCCCTAAATCATTTGTTTTCTTGAGAACAGTCTGAGGTGAGATTACATCTCCATTATCTTCAGAATCATTACTCTGAGAAGCATAAAGGTTTGTACAGTAATTTTCTTCTGATGTGCAACAACTGGTTCCTTGTTCATGAGTATCTGATCCACTGTTAACAAGATGGTGATCACTCAAAGGACCTTCAGATCTATTACATGTTCTCTGTTCTATTATCACTGCACTTTCTACGAAATCTACTGATCCAGAGGCATCATTTTCAGTACCTATAAATAAATACATAAATGCTTCAATTGATATAAAGATAAATGAATTAATACCCGTCTTGTCAGTCAGCGTTAATTCTACTGGTTGATCCTGTAAATTATTTTGGAGGAAAATTTATATCCCTTACATATTCCGATTTTTAATTTTTATTATATAAATAAAGTCTTATCTAATTTTTTTCTTAAATGTCTCTTGACTACATACAACGACAAAGTGCTGTAATAAATTGTTTAATTATATGTCATTAGTTGTTGTCAATATACTTTTCATAATTTTTCATCAAGTAATATTTCATGGACAATGATTAAATCTCCTTTCTCTATAATCTTCAAACTACTGCTTATTCACAAACATCCAAGGAGCAGTTTTAAGGCCTTGCACAGATACTTAACATTTGTGCCCTTTAGTTCTACAGATAAAAGGTTGCACTCAAATTAAAACATCATTAGCAATCCAGAAAAATATTGTTTTGACCTCCCAAGGTTTTGTAAAAAAATATTACTCATTCTTTTGAAAGTAAACTTTTGGGGAAGATTAAAGGGAGATTATTCAAACCTAGCTTGAAAAGATAATTAAAATCTTACAAATTTACTTATTCAAGTAAATATTACTTACATCTTTGAATTAGTAAACATGACAAGCCAGTATAAGTATTATCACTGACTGTTAATTAATTGTCAATTATAAAACGTAAAACTAACCTAACCTTCAACTATAAATCTAAATTTATTCATTATTCTGACAATCATGTTTTCAAATCTCACCAATATAATTGTTATTTAGATTTTGAGTTGTATGTCATTTAAACAAAGATATCAAATTTCAACTGAGACACAACTATTGTTCTTTTCAAATAATTTTTACCTTTTATTTACAAAGCACTAAAAATATTTTGAAATTGTTAACTTATAGATAAAGACATAATAGCTTATCTTCTGGGGTACAAATTGTACATTTATGATAAAAAATGGTTTGATAGTTTATATTTTTATTTTGCTTGATAGATTTTAGAACAGAATTGCTTTGTTGTTTCTCAAATCTTACCTAAATAGACACTTAAAACAGGTATATTCTGAACATTTCATGATTTGGTACATGTACCTGTATTAGAAAACCTGCCAGCAACCAAAAATTAAGTTACAAGAATTTAACCCTACCTGAAATATATATTGCAATCCGTTACAAACATACCAATACCAATATGTCCTGACAATGGATATGGAATATCCGAGATTCAAGGTAATGATTTGAACCTTCACCTTTCCATTGTCATGGCATTTACATGATTGAAAGGAATACCAAATAAATAAAAATATCACAGGTATTTCAATTTATCTATTTTTGGAGCACTATTTTTAGTATTTGTGTAATATATGGTGTACTTTAAATACCTGGAAATTATAAATAACATATTTGTGTTTTGCTAAGCATCATTAAGGGTACTTCATCATTAAAATGTCATTAGAACTCTCAGAAAAGGGAACTCTGGACTATTTACTGTTATCGTAATGATTGTGAAAATTTCATATGGATACATGTACATGTATATTATATACTTATTTTGCATTTGTAACAAAATTACAAAATTTATAGGGCAATAAATATTTGAATTGAATTGATAATGTACTTTAAACACACCAGTTGTGATTAACTGACATGACTATGTACAGATGTATATATATAATAAGCATTTTACATCTCAATAAAAAATTGTAATTCTTTACAATTCTCTATCCTGCATTATTCAAATTACAAAAAATAGTTTTCTACTATCTAAGAATAAACATTGCTATAACTAGTGTACATTGTACATGTTGTATGTCTAAAATAAGAATAATATAAACTTTGGTGGTTATGTGATATACAAAATCTCTCTTTAACTAACATGACTAATGTATGCTTCAAATATACCCCACAACAAACACGATTATTCTCATTTAATCAAATATGATATTTTTCAGCATGCTACATTAATAAAACTTTCAGACAATTGTTGCTATAGATAAAGGAAGATGTGGTATGAGTGCCATGAGACAACTCTCTATCCTTGTCACAATTTGTAAAAGTAAACCATTATACATTGTAGGTCAGAGTACTTCAACACAGAGCCTTTGCTTACACCGAACAGAAAGCTATACAGGGTCCCAAGATGACTATATTGTAAAACCATTAAAACTGGAAAAACAACAGTCTACCGTTACTACATTTACTACTGTTTTGCTTGAATGAGTATGTTTATGCTTAAATACCGTTTTAACTACATGTAGTTCTCTTTGAATGGCTGTTTTGAGGTGTTCAGCTTACAAAAAAAACCAGTGTTAACATATTCATGACCTTTATCATCTTCCTGTTTATAAAATACTTATAGGATTGGAATATCTTCTCTACATAAGCTTGCATTGGCATGATTGGGTTTGTGTTACAATTCTTTGCAAAAAAGAAATTTTGATCACATTTTAGTAAAAATAAAATGTTTCCCTGATTGCAGCCTGATACGACTGCAGAGGTTGACCTTGAACAGTTGGGGCAAATTTGGACACAATATTCAAGCTTGATAATGTCTGAAATTTAGATTGTGGTCAAGTTTTTGACATAATATAGATTTCTGACACAAAATAAATGTGTTCAAAGATCTTAAAAATATATTGTACAATACCATGAATACTGTGCATTTGAAGATTTCTTGTTGAAACTTAAAAAAAAAATGAAATTTAAAAATATTTGAAAAAAAAAATATACCGGTAAACCCTGAAAAAAATTGCCCCCCCCCCCCCATTTGGAGCCTTTACTCCCAGACCCAGCATTCCTTTTGTAGTATAGAACCATGTGGTACAATGTCAGAGAGATCCATATACTTTCACACAATTTTTCTGAAAACTACAAAAATGAATGTTTGTGGCCCTTTTTTTACACCCCTTTGGTACCATTACCCCCAAAATCAATCCCAACTTGATTTTTGTGGTATTGAACCTTCTTGTAAAATTTCATAGAGATCCATTGACATAAACTTAAGTTATTGTCCAGAAACCAAATGTGTCTTTGGAGGACGACAATGACTTCATCATGATCATACATGTAGTATTATACATGTAGGAACCTAAAAAATTTTTTACGTTCGTATAAAAACCAGCATTACTTATTTATATTTATCATTGTTCATCTAAATCTAAAAAAATCATAAGAATTGGCGCAAATAATCTTCATCCATTAAATAAAATCAAATTTCATTTTTAAAAAGAGGGGTCCAGGAACTTGTTTTCAAGTTTTATCAGTCTGAATGGTAACAAGAAGTCAGGAAATGCAACAACATTTTACATTATCAACATCATTACCTCCCCTGTTAAACCAATATCCTTAATATTAGTGTACATAGGCTTCAGCAGTTGGTTCCAATAAATACAAGTTCAATAGATAGGTTTTAATTGACACAATTAAAGCAAGATTTTACTCTCTATTGTTGATATTGAAGGCCCCTATCTAGATTTGTTTTTCCCTTGTAATGATGGGTTTGTACTGTGTACATTTATATAAACATTGTACATATTGTCTTCTTACCTCCTGGTTCAACCAATGAATAACGTCTGGATATATGTTTATATACATAGTAACAACCAAAGGTGGCAGCACCAACACCAATGGCTCCAGCTAAAACCTGTTTCTGGATAGGCATGCTGCATATAACTCAACCCATTGTGAAGGATTAATCTGAAGAAAAACAAAACAGAATTCAAATTGTATACATGTAATTTTTTTTAATGATATATGGTAATCATTTTAATGAACATTGTACATGTATATAATCTGACCTAGTTTTAGATAGAGAAACACCAGGGCAGAACAAATATCAGCTTTATCATGTGTTTCCTGGTACTAAAAGTTAAAACATATATCTATGCCAAACATTTTTGTTTTTTACTTCAGTATCATACATGTCATAGGAGTCTTTTTCATAGATCAATATCAGAATGGAATATTTAGGACAATAGGTAAGGGTAATAAATTATATCTAAAATGGATGCCATTCTATGGCTGCTGTATCATAAATATTGGAATATGTAGGAATCTTATTTATGAATAAGAATTTCATTAAATTTTGTGGGATCAACCAATCAAAATTTATTTCAAATGTAACTGACATCATGGACATATTGACTCAAAAGATTCCATTCTGAATGATTCATCTGTTTAACATACAGCGTATTGTGATCTGAATTCTGCAGAGGGACCCAAATTACATGGAGCAATAAATGACATTTGTATTGATCAGTGAATAGGCAAAATCTGAATTAGATTATCAACAAGCTTATCCTACATCATCATCATCATGTACATGAGAACTCACATTGTTTCAAAGAAAACACCTTTGATGGACTTGTATCAACTTGATCATATTGATTCTAATTCTAGTTGTCTGTTAAAAATATTTGACTCATTCCCATACCAATGAAAATGGCTAATGAACATAATAAAAAGTACTTTGGTGTTAGTTAAACGTCTTGGGTTTAGTCAAACAAAGAAGTTAATGTTACTGAAAGAGTTGATAGTGTTCTGAACTATTAAGGACTTCTGGTAAGTGATTTTTTTCTAAAAGTCTTTATACTTTATGTCAAACGAGTAACATGAGTAATCAGTATTCATGTATATAAATTTTTATGTACAACCAGTTGTGAAAGGTAAGCATTCAAATAATTAAAATGTTTTAATGTGCATCAATAGCTAAGAAACAACTCAACTGATTAATACAAAATTAATCCCAAATCATTTTTCAAGTATTTCCATCCTTATTACATGTATTAGTTTCTCCCAACCCTTTGGAAATACAATATTCCCTTAATCATTGGTTAATATGGAAACAAAATTAAACATATTGACTTGACAGGGATGTATATATAATACTAAAATTACGAGGTCCAATTTGTCAGCCGTCATTGGGTAAAAACGACAAATCAAAGAATTCAACTCTATATAGAACTAATATAGGACAATGGTGTAGATACCTTATCTGTACGTTCCGCATCTGACAGGCGCACAACCAAACGGTGTATTTATGATTTTGTTATATACACGGGTCATAATCAAAGGGCTGACACTACTAAATTCAATCATTGTCAAATTGTTCCCTATTGTAGTTTTATTCAGCAATCAGTAAGACTTTCAAAGATAACTAATATAGGACAATGCTGTTGATAAAAAAATACTCCATTCCTGGATAGCCAAGACCTTTTCTTTTCCAAATAATTAACATTACCAATAATTGATAAGTTCCAGGTCGACGGGTTCAAACAGAAAGATTTGAAAGCAGAGAAAACTGTGTATCTTATAATCGACATGACTTTATCAGATGACAATACCAATTACTAAAATAAGGCTTAGGCATAGTTATATACTTTAATTCAGTCACGGACCCGCGATATCACGGGTGTGTACTTGTATATCTAAAATATAGAGTCAAAACTACTTGAAACCTTTGTCAATTTCTTCTGATAAACCTCTTATTATAATGATCTGACACGGATGACCTGGAGTGACAGTATTTCAGGAAATCGTGGTACTGTACAAAACAGCTGTTCTCAATAAATGCACAATGTAAGGATATAGCAACAGTGAAAATTTGTAAAAAAAAATAAAGAAAACAGAAAAAGATCACCAAGCATTTTGCCAAGGCACCCTACCAACACTGCTACTAAGACCCTCTTTAACTTTTCCCATTACCCAATATACATGTACCTAAACATATATATTCTTAAGCAACTGCAAGAAGTACAAAATGTATGCAGACATATTTTAGAATATGTTAAGTGGGTTACTCAACGCTAGGAAAAAATCAGATTGAGTTATCTTTCTTTATTCAGGTGTGCTCCTTCTTCTGAGGATTATAAACAGTACAAAGATGATGTAAATATTATCAACAATATGGCGGCCGATTTTGTTATTTTCGTATCAAACATGAGGGCAGTCAATGACAAATACGTCTGAATTTGCTATTTATTTCACAGAGAACAGTAAAACAATGTCTTCCACAAGTTGTTTGTGGTTTTCAACTTTCTGGCAAAACGTTTTCTCCATGAAACTACTGGAAACATTGCAAATTGTGCCCAAGTTGTCATATGCACATTTCTTCAAAGATATAAATTCCAGACTGACTGATTCTATTTGAATGAATTAATGTTGATGATCATTAATGACCCATCCGATAAACAGATTACCTAAAACAACAGACATGACAGATTATGACACCAGTTGTAACTGTTGATTAGCTTGGGGTTGTAAACAAAGTCATAAACTTTTCGCCAGGTAAAATTTAGTAATTAGCGGATCATATTAATACGAACAAAATAATATAAATCGATCCTTCAAAAAAGGCAGGGCCCCTGGAAACTGTAGAAAGGGCATGTAGGTCAGCACTCAGGAAAGGGTGGGCGCCACACCCTCTGAAAACGGCTTAGCTGGAACACTGACAAATCTAGGTGCATGAAATGACAGTGAAGCACGTACCTCCTTAACAAGTATGCACATCTATAGACCGTTAAAGTACGTTGTATGATTCACTTACTTACTTACTGCCCGGTATGCCATCAGCATGTAGGGCAGCAAATGATTCACTTAGCATTCTTAATAACACATATAAGAACTCCATCCAAACATTTTTTTTTTACTATTTTCATACAGCTTACAAACAACAGAAATATAAATACTTGGGAACAACACTCAATTGTCAATATAGACCGTATTAGACGTCTCTTCATAGACGGTCTGATCTGAGTTTTCCTTATTAATCAATCATGTCTTTACTTAAAATCAGCTTCAAAACTTTATTAAAGACTTCTCCTCAGACACATTCCTTTTCCTTCAATCATATATTTCTTCAAACGTCTAATTTTATACTTAGTCTGAGATGTCATCATAGACTGTCCCAGTTGTCTTCTTCATTGTTCTTAAGACGGTCCGAATTGTCTTCATAGACGGTCCAAGTTGTCTTTTTGGAGACAGTCACAGACAGTCTGAGTTGTCTCCAGGATATTCTGATCTATAAGAGTATTCAGTAAGCTTGACTTACTTGTTCAAGTTAGCACTGACTGTCACAGTCATGACAGTACTCAGTAGTTGGCTGACAGTGACACTAATAATACACCCATGTAATCTCAATTCTTATACATTTTGAGGACTCTACGGTTAGCAGATATTTTATCATTTGAATGAAAAGATAATTTCTCTAAATAATTAGAATTTTCTGACGAAAAATCTAAAGATAAACATGTAAAAATTCCTTAGGTATACCCACGTTTCCTCTTTGGTCTTGTATCAGTTTATTGAAGTGTTGATTTATGGCATTGGTTTAAATTCATTACATGACGATATAATTCAACCATAGGACCATTTATAAAATATAACCAAAACAATGAAATAAAGAATATGATATCCCCTACGTTTTCAATATTATCAAATTCAAATTGTGTGAATATTTTTAATTAACAGTTTTTAATCGTTATGATTAGTATTGATAAATTTACACTTCACTGAAATAGTGTGAGAAAACGAAAGTGCATGTATAAGCGCTAAGTCATCGAAAAGGGTAAGTCGCCGTCTTCAAGATAAAAAAGAACCTGTCACTGTTTTGTCAACAAATATAAAGCAGAAAAGTTAAGTATAGTCAAGGAGCCCAAACTACCAATCAAACAGTATTATATTATTTTTACGGAGATAAACTTACGTGGTGTTTTAAAAACGAAAGTACATGAAACCAAAATTAAATATGTATTTGTGAGTGTGGCAAGTAAGGGGGGTTTGATGAGTGTCAGTTTCTATAGTATCTTTGAATTCTTGCCATTTCACTTTATTCTTTATTCTTCTGCCAATTGGTCTCTGTTATATTCGTTCTAAACATGCATGAAATATTTGCAACTGGACATAAGAAACCAACAATCAATTACATGTAATATATTTTTATAATTCATCACCTTTTTATTCTGTTATTTATTTTTCATCCCATTATTCTGTTTTCTTTAAACCATTTTGCAGCCCATTAATAGCCTCATACATGTACATGATAATTGAAAAAGAAAAAAATATACCATCCTATATCAGTCGTCAGTCACTGTATTCTTGGACTTATAGATATTAAATTGTATTAGTCCCAGATTATGTTATTTTAGTATGTCTTAAAATAAAAAATAGCATTTTATTCATGATTATTATATTAAACAATGCCATTCTAATCCTGGATTAGAATGGCATTGTTTAAGACATACTAAAATAACATAATCTTGGACTAATACAATTTAATATCTATAAGGTATATAAGATATAATGGTGAAAAGGGGTGTGGGGATGGAAAAGGGCGTTTTTTTTTACATATTTTTTTGTTTAACTTCCTTTAAAAATAAGACATTCAGTCTTGCATGAAGAAAAAAAATTGTTGAATAAAGTAAAAAAAATAAATAATAACATATCCTTATATTGATACTTACATTCTTGGTGCTAATTAAACCTTTATTTGTACACCATTTATACACATTCATTTAAAACCACTATTTAGAACACAGATTTAATTAGTAATTTCTTGTCAGATCAGAAGATTTCGCCTCTAAATTGATCTTTATCTGTGTATTACAAACCAATAAAAGTATTTGTACTATTTCAATCAAAGTGTAGTACTATGTGTACATGTACATGTAGTTAACATCAAAACTTGGAAAAAGACTTTACACATAGGTGTCAATAATTACACACCCACCAATAAGCATGATAAGTAGCCATGAATGCATGTTGAAGCTGGGGTTAATTAAAGGCCAGTTAATAAGCCAGATCAAGCTGTCAGTAGCAATAAAATTATGTTAAATTTTTTTAAGGTGACCTGAATTTTAAGATCTTTTACCACATTTTTTTGTGTGTTGAAAACCCGTATTATGTCAAAAACTTGATTACAATCTAAATCTGATAGTTTCAAGTTTGAATATAATGTTCAAACTTGCTCCGTCCTGTTCAAATTTCAACCCTCTGCGGTCGTATCAGGCTGGGCTCAGCTAAGCATTATATTTTGTATATATAATATCATACAGTCTATATATGCTTTTGAAAATGACCCTGTTTATTAAACTGAACATTTTCTGTGAAAGAGTTGTCTCCCCGAACACTGTTTTTCTTGTTATGAGAACTCCTTCACAACCTTTAAAGAAAGTGACAATTTTTCCCAAAATGCACATTATATCCTCATGGTATGATGTTTAATTTTGACATAAGCTATCCCATGTATCCAGAGTCTCCAGATGAGAGTTATTCCCCCCTTATACATTTGATAAAAGTAATATGCATTTCTAACTGTTTAACCATATAAGTGATAAAGACATAGAGTCTTTTGATATGACGACCTTGGAAAAATGAAATAAGGTCAGGGTCAGAGGTCAAGGTCATATTCTAAATTGAAATTTTGGCTTATTTCTCTTATTTTCAAAAACTGTATAGGGCCAAAAAAAAATATGTCTGTTTAGTCAGGGTCGGTCGGGAAACAGGAAACAGACATATATTTTTTTTTGGCTTAAGATATCAACAACATATATTTACTAAATTGTTAGTTGCACCATGTTGAAACCATGGTAACACATACATTTTGATTGAAAAGGTATGCTATCTGTATCATTTAACTGGAGTTTTCTCCCATCTTATATTTAAAATTATGCCTTTCGTGATATAACTCATTCACTTTATATAATGAAGACCAAGTGTTTTTAAAGGCAGTGCTTTAAGGCCTGACTTTCAAGTCATGAGGTTCATCTTTCCTTACGCAAATCTTTGCTGGGGGTCATTTTGCAAGAAATAGATCCGGAAATGTTTAAATTTCTCCTCTACTTTTTGTGGTATGTATTGGTTTTTGTTCCTTTCATTTACATTGGGAAATAAAGAAACGATCAGTGTGTATTGTTTGTTTTAAAAATCTGTTTATTAATGTGTCTTTTGCATTATAAGCAGTCAATCTGATTACAAACTATCACTATTCGAATTCCGTGTGGAAAGAGGTCCGTTCAATTTCGAGTACTATTTGCGATCTAAAGATATTTTAAAATCATTTCACTCGTTGATATAACATGATATTATAATTAAAAGTCGACTGACCGTGAATTATATTGCATAATATACAATTTAAAGTATTTCTGTACGTGAAGCCGTATGACGTTATAGTTATTTCGGTCTCAGTTATGTAAAATATGAAATTATCGTTCCTGAATAGGGTTCCACTAATTAAAGACAAGAAGCGTCAAAAAGTGATAAGAAGCGACAATAAAATTAAAATAGCGATAAGAAGCGACATTATAATTAATTTAGCGAGAAGAAGCGTCAAGAAGACTATATAGCGACTATACATAAATAAAAAAAATGTCATTGCAACAACTTATTCCCCATAGATATTAAAAAAAACATGCATTATTTTTTATTATAGGGGCGGTTATAAAACATTTTTTATATTACTGTACATTGATAGATAAAAATATGTTTTTATTAAGAAGAAAGGGATTAGTTTTTATTAGATATAAAAAAAATATATTTTATGCACACGCTAAAAATTGGCCATCAAAACAAAAAAAAATCAATTTCCTTTTAAAGAATTTATTGAATCAAAACCATGCAATATCATTTCCTTTCTAACAGTGAAATTCTTCTTTTTCATAGGGACATATTTGATAGGTGTAGCTTCACCCTATCACATCAAATGAGAATAGCCTCGTGAGAGAATTACGATTCGCTTGTCCCTTGTTAGTTATTGTCACTTCGTCACTAAATTAAACTTCTTGTCGCTGTTTGTCTCTAAAATTCTTCTTGTCTCTTATTAGTGAGACCAGTCAGTTCCGTCCTTAACTTCCGTTTTTGCACTGCAAAACAATCACACAATTAACGATGATTAGTCCTTGTTGGTGTGTACCTGAGTGTCAATTAAGAGGAGGACTTGCATTTCTAAATGACTTAATAAGAAGGAAAAGTTGGATCAACGCCATGGCTCAAACGTAGATTGTCATGTGCGATGCAATCGTAGAACCCATATCAATCAGCTGTTGTTTGCAAGGCACATTTTACTGAAAACGACTACGTTCAGGAAACTATTCATGGTAAAACTTTATTTTCTTTAAGAAATATATACTGTTATTTATATAATCGCCATGCAAGTAAACCAAAGTCTGTTTGCAACCGCAATTATCGTTTTAGAATAAAAAGGGGGGTGAATTCAAGACGTCATAACTTTTGGGATTACGATTCAATATCATCTGTTTGACATTTTTTGGTTAATACTACAATTGTATGGTTTTTCTACAAGAGATATATTATACTGATAATTATTTTAGCAGTAATTATGTAAATTTCGGTTGTAATGACAAGAATTCATGAGCTATGCCTCGGGCTTTCTTGAAAAATATCAATGACAATGTAAACAGGAACAAAACATTGACATGAATGATGCTCTCCACCTATGTTATAGTTATTTAGGTATGTGTGTTGCACAAATCTTTCACAAGTTTCAAAAAAGCTAATGTTATAAAACTTTTTTCAGGGCACATACCCGCTTTATAGAGACTTGTCTACTGCCATGCATTCCCATCATATTTTCATGCACCATTTGTAAGCAAGAGACTGAATGGTTTACAAAATTAAAAATCAGGACGGTGTCCCGTTAAACCAAAAGAACTAAACTGGATGAATATTGTAGGAGAAATCTAGAGGAAAGTTTTGATTTGTGAAATTGGTTTTCCTGAACAGAAAGATTTATAACTGTCCACCACCAACTGACGAGCTAATGTTGAGCTTCACAGATGGAATTACTCAAACACCATAAATGCCTATGTTTTCAGCACAGATTTCACAAATCATGACACAGCTGTGCATTTTTATGCCCCACCTACGATAGTAGGGGGGCATTATGTTTTCTGGTCTGTGCATCCGTTCGTCTGTTCGTCCGTTCGTCCGTCCGTCTGTCCCTCTTCAGGTTAAAGTTTTTGGTCAAGGTAGTTTTTGATGAAGTTGAAGTCCAATCGACTTCAAACTTGGTACACATGTTCCCTATGATATGATCTTTTTAATTTTAATGCCAAATTAGAGCTTTTACCCCAATGTCACGGTCCACTGAACATGGAAAATGATAGTGCGAGTGGGGCATTCGTGTACTGGGGACACATTCTTGTTTATACCTGTTAAGAGTCGAAAACTAAATATTATTTTTATATAAATAAACATATATTGTGTCATTTTAGAACTTATATTTTTCCAAAGGATGCATGAATGAAAGTAGTGAAATTCATTTTGCTTTGATATATAGATTTGAATTACAATTGTTCATGTTATTGTAATGCATATAAAAATAAGGAGATGTGGCACAATGTAAATATATGATATTCTGTGAGTTTATCAAACTAAAGGGGATAAGAAATGGGTATAAGCAGTTACAGGACTGTACTACTGTACAATCTCCAACAATGAGAAAAACTCATACTGTAAAGAGAATTTCATATTTACAAGTAAGTTTTGTTTTTGCATTGAATAATTTTCTTCTATTGTCTTAAAAGCAAATATGGGAAGTGGTTAAAATGCTAATGAGACAGCTTTTATGGCCACCAGATGTCATTGTTACCTTGATTAAAAACTCCTTTTTAGCTCACCTGACCTGACTCATCACTTGGTTTCGTCGTCCATAAACTTTTACAAAAAATCTTCTCTGAAACTACTGTGCCAAATTTAACCAAACTTAGCCAAAATCATCATTGCGGTATCTAATTTAAAAAATGTGTGGTTAGACCCGGTCAACCAACCGAGATGGCCACTATGGCCAAAAATAGAACATACAGGTAAAATGTAGATTTTGGCTTATAACTCTGAAACCAAAGCATTTAGAGCAAATCTGACATAGGGTGAAATTGTCTCTTCCGTGAAGATCTATCTGCCCAGGAATTTTCAGACAAATCTGACAACCCGTTGATGGATTGCTGCCCCCAAATTAGTAATTTGAAGGAAATTTTGCAGAGTTTGGTTATTATCTTAAATATTATTATAGATAGAGATAAACTGTAAACAGCAATAATGTTCTGCAAAGCAAGATCTACAAATAAGTCAATATGACCAAAATTTTAAGTTGACCCCTTAAAGAGTTATTGCCCTTTATAGTCAATTTTTAACAATTTTCATAAATTTTTGTATTGTTAATTTTTAAAAAATATTTTCAACTGTAAATACTGGGCCATGTTTATTATAGATAGAGATAATTGTAGCACCAAGAATGTTCAGTAAAGAAAGATCTACAAACACATCCCCATCATCAAAAACACAATTTTGTCATTTTATATGTGTCCGTTGTTTAATATGCACATAGACCGTCCAAGGTGAGCGACACAGGCTCTTGAGAGTCTCTAGGTCATTAATACAGGTAGATAACTTTATCATGTTTATACTGAAAAATAATTTTGCTTGGAGGGAGAATTTAAAAAAAAGTTCTGTCTTCAAAAGAGTTGACATGTTACTATGTACATTAACCATTATGTTACTTGATGTTCTAGCAATACACACAGAACGGAGACTAGTCAATCTTTGTGAATTATTTTTCATAGGATAGGAGTAATTGAATATGTGTATATAATCAATAATTAAAAATAGTTTTATTTACATTAAAAAGGAAAAGTTCTTATGTCTTAAAAATGCATTTCATGGCGAGGTACAGAAAATATACTGTAAACAGTAGACTATAGATATAGGTGAACTAGGTACAAGAGAACTCTAAATCTTAAATACTACAAACCACCTCTGTTCTATGAAAGATAATGATATAACTGGACTAGAAATACACACAACCTGTAATTAACTGCCTTTACAGCGCTTTCGCGCTTTGATTTTTATTTGAGGTCCTTGGTTTATGTCCATCAAATTCAGCTAAAGGTCATAGGTAAATTTGACGTTCTAGATTTTGACCTTTCAAATTGTCCTACTTCATATGAATAAATAATAAAGCCATGGGACTTTGGCATTAGGTTGCAAGCCATTATAATCTTGGAAAAGCCAACCGAAAGTGTGATCTTGTGTTAACAGGAAGTAGCTATTTTTTATAATTGTTTAATGTACAAGTATATTAAAGAACCTTATATTTTGGAATCAGTGTCAAGTAAACTATCAAATAATTCCAGAAGTGACATTTTTCAAACATGAAGTAACAATTTATCTCCCTTCAAGTTATTAAAAAAAAAATTATCTCCCTTATTAAAAAAAAATAGTCTAGAAACCATATATATTTTTTAAATCAGCGCAACTCCATGAACTCATTTGACACTGGAAATGATATTTTAAAACAAATTATTTTTATATCAAAATAGATCTTTTGGGGTGGAAAGACCTTCAATTGTCACATCTGAACAATGTTGTTTAATTATTTAATCTTTTATATATACCCTTTACAAATAGATGCTGGAAAACTGTTCTTCAGTATTAAAGATGTTAAATTAGAAAGGAGTACTAAGTAATGACAAAATGTAACATTGAGTTCTACATGTACATGTATCTTGTTAATACATTAATAGTAATACTACATGTATTTATAATAATCTAAAAATAAAAACTCTGATAGTCACACGTTTGTATAATCATCAATAATGAATGTAAGTACATTGAAGACCTAAAAAAATGCCCCAAAAATAATATACTTTTATACAAATATGCAAATATATTACTGGTTGTAATAAAGAAGAAAATATAATAATTATCAAATTGAAATATTTTTTTAACCGGATGAGTGATTAAGGCTCTTTGGAGTTTTGTGTAGATTATGATAGGAGATACAATATTTACAGAGAAAAAAATGTAGTTTCTATAGTTCACATACTTTTATATTTTCAGATAGATAGATAGATAGATAAATTTTGAACATTTCAGTAAGACACATTACTCTACAGAACACAAATAATAAGTGTCCTGAATGATATTTTCTAATCAGCTGATCACCCCAGTATTCAAGTAAAGTATTTTGATTGTCTATGGCAGACAATCTGATACAATCTGTCAGTGTTCTAACAGAGGAATGTCTGATCAAGGAAACCTTAAAAAATCTGAGAAGAAAAAATCTGAGAAGAAAAAATCTGAGAAGGAAAAATCTGAGAAGAAAGAAGTAGAAAAACAAACCAACAACGCAGAAGGAAAACCTGATAAATCTGCTCAGTTAGAATTGGAGAAAGACGTGGAAAAACAAACCAGCATAAAAGAAGAAAAACCTGATAAATCTGTTCGGTCAAAATCTGAAAAGAAAGAGGAGGAAATACAAACCAATAACGAAGAAGGAAACCTTGACGAATCTGTACAGTCAAAATCTGAGAAGAAAGAAGTAGAAACACAGACCAACAATATTGAAGGAAACCTTGAAGAATCAAGAAAAGCAAAAAATGTTTATGTAGGGGGATCTGACAGTAATCAATATAGTACATGTAGTAGCCAAGTTAATAAACAGACTGTCCATGCAGAGGATGAACAATCAGTAAATAGTGACAGTGGGAAACAAAACTCATCTGATCAAACTAGTGGTATATTGGATGTGGAAACTGTAAAAAGGATAGTTAAAGAAGAATTAAGTAAAGACAAAAGATCAATTAAAATGCAGACTGGGGCAATTATGTAAGTCATATTATGTGTAACAAAAATGTATAACACAGGAATTGATAAAAAAAATTACATCTAAAATTAATATCCATTTAATAACAAAAGAAAATATCACCTTATAAGTTTTGTGAATCTTAGATCTGTGGTTACCTGCACCCGACAATCTAATCTTATAGCCAATGATATACAAATAGGTAGAACTGCTATGTGCTATATGACCAATTGGCACCTGAAAGAAGGACCAAATTCAGCTATGACATAAGGCAGTGGCGTAGCTTGTATGTATGCTCAGATGCTCAAGCATCCACATCATTTTGACAGGGGAAAAAATATAAATAAAGATATGTTCGCAGCAGTTAAACTCGGAGGTATCCGTATGTAACAAGGGTTAGGATATGAGGATAACATCCAATTATTTCCGATGAAGTATGCGTGGTCTTTTATAAAGGATAATTTAGTGCATGTAATAAAACAAGATGGATAAATCGCAGAAAAGTATTCTCTATTTTTTTTCGTAAAAAGACTACGTCGTCGGCTACGACCAGTGCAGAGGATGATGCACAGATCCTCGGACATGTTTCATCTGAAATTGAGCCTAGCGGAGCGATGGCTTCTACAACTAACTAACAACATAACTGACAACTAAACCACTATATACTGATATCGTTTCCTGTGACATGAAAGACGACGTGAAAAAAAACTAATCTGTAATAGAGTGTGATCATTCTTAGGCTTATCAGTAAATTCAAGTTTCTATCTAGGTCCACATATTAATTTTATTTTCAATAAAAGAACAAAGTTCCTATGTTCCCTGCATTGCACATATTTTATGTAACCAAGGAACAAGGGCAATAACTAATAAAAAATAATATTTTTCCTTTTCCTTTTATTTTTAAAGGAGAAATAAAAGCAATGGGAGTTCCGTATAATTTATATTTCAAAAGTTAAAAGCTTATGACTTATTTTCGAAATTGTCATTGCTGATGATATAAAAATTTGGCAAGAATTGTACACATGAGAGTGCAAACAAGACCGGATGGACGGACACCAGGTATTTCGATGATGTCCCCTACGACGCGTTCAGTTCTTATATTCTGAAGTGCCGCTGTGATAAGGCTGTTTTTTTAGAAATGCTAGGAAAGGGGATCACTTCAATTCCTTTATACAGAAGTGCCGCTGTGATTGGGCCGTTTATGAGAGATGTCAAATATAAGATCGGTGGGAAACTTTTACATCAAATAAATAAATTATGAATTACATTCAATTTCGAGAATTTCGAGAAAACATTGAAATTGTGTTTGAAATATAATTATATGAATTGGTGGGTATTTTGAAATTAAACAAAAAATCTAACCAGTGTTAGATTCTAGGGGAGAACATATGCTTACAGGAACAATGTCTGAAAAAAATATAATTTTCTGCATAAAATAGTCAAAATTTTTTTTTCGCCTCGCTCCGCTCGCCGAAGGCATCCACATCATTTCAACCCTGGCTACGCCACTGTAAGGGAGTTAGAACTTCAGTTTCTTAATAATTTCTTAATCTATCAGCAAAGAATTTTAGAAGTAATTTAAAAATCATGTCAGTTTTCAAGTACTGACCACAGGTTTGACCATAACCTCTGGGACTATGAAACAGTTTACCAGCAGTTGTATCAACCTAAGGCTAGCATTAAATTGAAAATACAATGTAACACTTTGTAAGTTTCATGACAGAAAAACCATGCATAAACTTAATACAAATTACCAAATACTTAACTGATGCATCTTCTTTTTATGTTTTTTTTCAACCTGTTAAAAAGATTCACAAAGAGAATTGAATTTAAACTACATATTAAAAAAAACAATCAATGGGAGATAACTCAATAGTTTTATTCTTCTGCATTAATCACACAAAATACAAATATAAAATCAACAACCTGCATTTAATTTCTTACAATAAATGAACCATAGCTTTCTATTTATACATGTATTTAGCACTCATCAACATGTCCATTTATGTCTCACAGAAACATAATTATTTACACTTAAACATGTCATTAATTTCTATTGACATGATTAGATGTTTGTGAAAGGAAATGTTTCAGCATCCTTTATCAGTTTGACATTATTGGACAAAAAATGACGTTCTTTAGACATGTTTTGGGGGAGTGGATAGCTTTGAGAGACTGGACACATCTCTGAGTGTTACAAATATTTATAAGCAAGGGAACATGAAATAAAAAATGAGAAAAACCACTGTAAAAAAAGTTTATGACTGTCTTAAAAAAAAAGAAGAGGTATCTTTAAAGATAGGTATCTCTCTGGGTATCTCTGAAAAAATATAATTTTGAAGTCATTTAATATAAACAACCAAAGGAACCATGTTACAGTTGATGGACAAAAGTAAAAGGATATTTTAAGATGCACTTTTCAAAAACAAAAATGTTTACAAAAATGTCAGTTACATTAGTAAATACTAATTGTTCCAAATGATATGAGAAGATGTTCTATAAAGGCAAAATAATTTAATGGAGGAGTGGGGTGTCAGTGGTAGCTGTGCTCATTTGAACTGAACCTACATGTATGTGCAGTATTATTTTTTTTTGTAATTTCTGTAATCATATGCATAGACTTTTATATATATTTACATAGATCTCTAATTTTTTGGCATTTTGAAAATACATGCATGTTTAAAAGATACATTATAGAGCACAGGCTGAGTGAGAAACACAATTAAAATCATCAGAAAAAGAAAAAACTGAAGAATTTTTTGAAAAAACAACTTTTATACTTTGATTTACATTATTTCAGGTCATTAACTGCATTCTTTCTAGGAACAATGACATCATATTGGTGGACTCCACATTATACAAATACGACAATTGTACTAGGTGATAATACTACTCAATCCAGTATAGTGATGGAGGAAGTGACACAAACACTCTTACAATGTCAAGCCAACTTGACACAGATAAAGGGTGATTTCAAAAATGTTCAAGATAATTTTGATTATTTAAAAAATGAAGTCACAGAGGTAAATAATGGTATAACTGGTACCATCGAAGATGTGAAAGGAGAATTGAAAGATGATTTCCTTCTGTTGAAAAGGGACATAAATATCTTGACTGGAACACAGCAAATCCATGGCAATAAGTACATAACATATTCTGGTAAGAACATTCTTTGCAATGATAAAGTTTTAGTCCACTACTTCTAAAAGACAATAAACTTATACATTTATATTACCTGTATATATACTATTTTGTCTGTTCTCGTTTGTAATGATTCAAGGTCAGTGGTAAGCTTATTAATTTTGTCCTTAAAATCACTATGCAAGCAAGAAAAACTGTTGAGTGGCTACATGGCATATATGATTTTAAAAGTAACATGCTCAGGGGGAGGGGGAGTTGGGGCACTTCAATACTTTATCGATAAGGGTGCCACTTGGGTTCTATTACCCTACCCTTTTCATATAATTTAGATTTCTAAAATGCATCCCTTTACATATATTGTATAGGTAAAAATATTACTTTTCCCATATTGTTTTGGTTTATGTGGTGTGTAATGTATAAGTGGAATACCAATGTGTCTAAAGAGAGAAAATTGGTTGATAAAAAAATATTGGGGAACACCAAAAGAGATGACAGACGAAAAAGTTATGGAACTTTATCGACCTTATCTTTTTAGCTCACCTGGCCCGAAGGGCCAAGTGAGCTTTTCTCATCACTTGGCGTCCGGCGTCCGTCGTCGTCCGTCGTCGTCCGTCGTCGTCCTGCGTCCGTCGTCTTTAACTTTTACAAAAATCTTCTCCTCTGAAACTGCTGGGCCAAATTTAACCAAACATGGCCAAAATCATTATTAGGGTATCTAGTTTAAAAATTGTGTCCGGTGACCCGCCCAACCAACCAAGATGGCCGCCATGGCTAAAAATAGAACATAGGGTTAAAATGCAGTTTTTGGCTTATAACTCAAAAACCAAAGCATTTAGAGCAAATCTGACATGGGGTAAAATTGTTTATCAGGTCAATATCTATCTGCCCTGAAATTGTCAGATGAATCGGACAACCCGTTGTTGGGTTGCTGCCCCTGAATTGGTAATTTTGAGAAAATTTTGCTGTTTTTGGTTATTATCTTGAATATTATTATAGATAGAGATAAACTGTAAACAGCAAAAATGTTCAGCAAAGTAAGATCTACAAATAAGTCAACATGACCAAAATGGTCTGTTGACCCCTTTAGAAGTTATTGCCCTTTATAGTCAATTTTTAACCATTTTTCGTAAATCTTAATTATCTTTTACAAAAATCTTCTCCTCTGAAACTACTGGACCAAATTAAACCAAACTTGGCCACAATCATCATTCGGGTATCTAGTTTAAAAATTGTGTCCGATGATCCGGCCAACCAACCAAGATGGCCGCCATGGCTAAAAATAGAACATAGGGGTAAAATGCAGTTTTTGGCTTATCACTCAAAAACCGAAGCATTTAGAGCAAATCTGACTGTAGTAAAATTGTTTATCAGGTCAAGATCTATCTGCCCTGAAATTTTGAGATGAATGGGACAACTCTTTGATAGGTTGCTGCCCCTGAATTGGTAATTTTAAGGAAATTTTGCTGTTTTTGGTTATTATCTTGAATATTATTATAGATAGAGATAAACTGTAAACAGCAAAAATGTTCAGCTAAGTAAGATCTACAAATAAGTCATCATGACCAAAATGGTCTGTTGACCCCTTTAGGAGTTATTGCCCTTTAAAGTCAATTTTTAACCATTTTTCGTAAATCTTAGTTATCTTTTACAAAAATCTTCTCCTCTGAAACTACTGGATTAAATTAAACCAAACTTGGCCACAATCATCATTGGGGTATCTAGTTTAAAAATTGTGTCCGGTGATCCAGCCAACCAACCAAGATGCCCGCCATGGCTAAAAATAGAAGATAGGGGTAAAATGCAGTTTTTGGCTTATCACTCAAAAACCAAAGCATTTAGAGCAAATCTGACATGTGGTAAAATGTTCATCAGGTCAAGATCTATCTGCAACAACAAAAGAAAGAGAGTTTTTTACGACCTCAGCTGGCTATACAACCCTTGCACTGGTGGCAAAGTGGGGGGGGTTACGCAACAACAAAACTACTTCACAACTTTCTCATTACTTTGCATTTCTTGTTAGATAAATTTTACAAAAATTCTCCCCTGAAACAACTGTCGAATTTAAACAAACTTGGTTTAAATCACCACTAGGATATCCAGGGACCACTGTGTATGATGACCCTGCCTGCCCACATGGCTGAAATAAAACATAGGTTTCAAATGCACTTTTTAGTATTATATCTCTGAAACTAAACGACAGTACAACAGTTGCATTTATCATGCAACAATTGTAAATAAAAATATCAGGTGAGCGACACAGGGTCCTTGGACCCTCTAGTTTCTGTTAGTTTGCCAGTCCTAGATATTCATATATTTTCAAGCTTGAAAAGGTGATATATATATAACGGAATTTGATGAGACTGTCATCAAAGTGAGAGGGTTAGCGCTATAAAACCAGGTTTAATCCACCCTTTTCTACATTTGAAAATGCCTGTACCAAGTCAGGAATATGGCAGTTCTTGTCCATTCATTTTTGATCTGTTTTGTTATTTGATTTTGCTGTGTGATTATGGACTTTCCAAATTGATTTTCCTCTAGGTTCAGTATTTTTGTGATTTTACTTTTTTCCAGCACTTCATAATGAATACTATCAAAGACAAAGACAAGGAGAGTTCCTGTTATATATTACCATTATCCTAAAAGAGCCTAACAGTCAAATCATAATTATTTATTGCACTAATACCACAAATATCAAGAGTATTTTACATGTTTTATGTAAACAAAATGCAATGTGTGCTATGTCTTTGTTGGTAAATCTTTCTGTTTTCTTATTGTTCATGATGTATGTATACACAATACACAGTCTTGCTGTAGATTCCATTAAATCTGTTTATTTTGAACTCCAAATTTTTTAAACATTTCTATAATTATGATTAAAGAAATTGAAACAACATTTTGTTTTTCAGAAACGATATTTTTTCTGATAGCTGGTTTAATCCTAGAGCCATTGATAATCTTTCTGTTGTATAAATATTTACCATGGAGGAGTTCAGCTAGTAATCATGATCCTGATGCACATGTCCATGATGGTCAAAGTGCACAGGCACAGGTCCACATTGAACAACATGTAAGTATGGTGTAGAAGAAAGGTTGTCATGGTGATCAAATCGATTTGATATTTGCAAATATAAATCATTAAAATTTCACAGTCCACTGAACATAGAAAAGGATATTGTGGATGGGGCATTTGTGTACTGGGTACACATTCTTGATCCATATTATGATGTTACTCTTATTATCTCAGATAAGGGTGAAGGTTGGTACCTATTACTCATCTTCGCTAGCCAAGGGTTACGATCCACTCCAGCTCTGAAGAGAGAGCGGGAGTGGATCGTTACCCTTGGCTAGCGAAGATGCTATTACTGTGCTTATCCAATAACCTTTGTGGTAGTGAACTACCTATTGCCTGACCAGTTTAAAAAATTGTCAATACAATTTGTCCATTTAAATTGTACAATAGGTATTGTGAGAGCTATTATCAACAGGTGGTCATTTAACTACCAGTAGATTTACCTGGTTGTTTAAATTGACAGAGTTAATTTAAATGACTGATAGTTAGCTTGCTTTCCTAATGTCCAATGTCCTGAATGGACTATTCTTTTTAGATCTGGGACATTTTACATTTAATACATAAACAAATCTTTTAAGAAAGAAAATTATTGTAAAAAAAATTTTTTTTTTGCTAACAATCACAAATAAATCATTGCTGGTAAATCCCATTTTCATAATGAAGAATAACTTAGCACTGAAATTTCTATTCACTAAGCCATTCATACTTTTTTGGATTTATTGAAAATAAATTTTTCACAGTAATTTTAATTGAAGAAGATCCTGAATATTAAATGAAACTTAGCATCACTACTTCCTTATTGGATATTCATTTCCTTATTCGATTTCCATTTCCATTTCCTTATTCGATTTTCATTTCCTTATTCGGTTTCTTTTTCCTTTTTCAATATTCATTTCCTTTTTCCGTTTCTATTTCCTTATTCGGTTTCTATTTCCTTATTGGATTTTCATTTCCTTATTCGATTTTCATTTCCTTATTTTCGTTTTCCATTTCCTTATTCGGTTTCTTTTTCCTTTTCCAATATCCATTTCTTTTATCGGTTTCTATTTCCTTATTCGGTTTCTATTTCCTTATTCGGTTTCTATTTCCTTATTGGATTTTCATTTCCTTATTCGATTTCCATTTCCTTATTCGATTTTCATTTCCTTATTCTGTTTCTTTTTCCTTTTTCAATATTCATTTCCTTTTTCGGTGTCTATTTCCTTATTCGGTTTCTATTTCCTTATTGGATTTTCATTTCCTTATTCAATTTCCATTTCCTTATTTGATTTCCATTTCCTTATTCAGTTTCTTTTTCCTTTTTCAATATTCATTTCCTTTTTCGGTTTCTTTTTCCTTATTCAGTTTCTATTTCCTTATTCGGTTTCTATTTCTTTTTTGGATTTTCGTTTCGTTATTCGATTTCGATTGCCTTATTCGATTTTCATTTCCTTATTCGGTTTCTTTTTCCTTTTTCAATATTCATTTCCTGTTTCGGTTTCTATTCCTTATTCCGTTTCTATTTCCTTATTCGGTTTCTATTTCCTTATTGGATTTTCATTTTCTGGAAATAGAAACCAAATAAGGAAATAGAAACCGAAAAAGGAAATGAATATTGAAAAAGGAAAAAGAAACCGAATAAGGAAATGAAAATCGAATAAGGAAATGGAAACCGAATAAGGAAATAGAAACCGAAAAAGGAAATGAATATTGAAAAAGGAAAAAGAAACAGAATAAGGAAATGAAAATCGAATAAGGAAATGGAAATTGAATAAGGAAACGTCAATTGTTTTAACGTTGAATAATTAAGCTACAATTAAAAATTGCTCGCCGGTCCCTCTTTGTGATTACTATTAGATAATGCTGGTTCATTTGCCAATCAATCTATCATCAAGAGAAGATAAATCATGCCATTTTCGTTCATAGTCTTTTTCAAAAATGTTGAACGTTTCTTTATATTAGTATGTAATCATTTTAAACGTTTCAAATTTATGAAATTATATTCGTACATCAATGTTTTTGATACACCAATAACAAAAACTGAAATATATTGAATTGATACATTTTTGTAATTATTCAAAATTATATCAGAAACGTAAACTTAATTATAAATAATGAACCTGATAAGGGGAGAGAATACTCGCATAACTTTTTAGAATTGGCACATAATACAACGGAATGTCACTCTTGCATACAAATGGCACTTCAATATAATTAATTAACTATGCAATCGTCCTCCACCTTCAATGATGATTCTAAATTATGAATATAACCAAAAGTTGTTAATCTATAGATAGTGAAGACTAATGAAAGCTAACCCACTGTAAAAATATTTCTTTGCAATTTTTTAAAACTTCCTCAGAAAAATGCTCGAGCCTCTTGACTTTCAAAGCTCAAAATTAACGATTTTACACAATATTTGAATAAAGTAGTTAAAAATTATTCGCTTCTCAAAGTGTAAGACGCAATAAAAAATCGTATGCTTGCACCATCCTACCGAAATACGGATTTAATTAAGTCCTGAACATTTCGACATTTCTTTGTATATTTATATCAAAACTGGTTTTAACCAAATCACAAGTACGTGTTAAGATCCGACTAAATACCTTTTCCCCGATATTGTCAGGTAAAGTTGCTAGTTGATGAGGTTCATAAGTGTTTCTCGTTTCTCGGTTTTGATATAGATTTGTGAGGCCCTTTATAGCTTGATGTTCGGTGTGAGCCAAGGCTCCCTGTGGAAGACCATACTTTTACCCATAATGGTTCACTTTTATCTGAATTGTGACTTGGATGGAGAGTTGTCGCATTGGCATTCATACCACATCTTCTTATATCTGTAAACTGTTGATCAGATCAAATTAGGAAGGGAAATAAATGCATTTAACTTTTTATTTTTCTATTTGATCATAAATAAGCTGTAAAACCTTTCCAACTGCACAGGGTTTTCTGTATACAAATGCTTTATATGCTTGTACTCAGAATAATGTGTATACAGACATTTGACAATCTTAAACATTTGACAAAATATCTGATTTACGACAATGTTTTAAACTTATAATTGGTGATTTTAAGTTAAACTGTCTTTGAAAACTATGTGTATTGTTTTTCATAACTTTAAATTTTTATTTCAGCGGAATAGGTGGAATACACCAAGAGGAATGAATATACTAGATAAGATATGCAGTGGAAACTTGGAGGAATCTATTTGTATCCTAAGTTTCTATGAAGAAACAGAGGATTTACATCATAGAATAATAACATCAGCATTGCAGCAGAAAGATGTTCCAATGAAGCCATTCTTATTAAAGGTTGCTGATCCAGATGCATTGTCTATTCCAAGATGTCGCTTTGTTTTTGTATTTGTTGATTTTAATGAAAGGAATGTTATTTTAGAGAACCCTGGACAAGAACTCGGTGATAAGAAAGTAGTGACTGTCAAGGCTTGTCAGAAAATGGGAGGTAAGACAATAAGTATAATCTTTCTGTACAAATATATCCTTGTTCAAAGTTATATTTAGAAGGCATGCTTGAAATCATCAGACATGCGTATGACATTTGTGCAGATTTTGAAAGGAGTAAGTTCCGTAAGTGCCATATTTGGCCCCAATTATAAAGTTCATGGTTACAAGACAATAATTGTTTTAAGTTGCCTTAAAGACATGTGAGAAAGTTAAACAGAGCTGTTTTTGTCAAAGTTTAATTCTTACACGTTGATTTTTACATCCCAAAAAGAGCTGGATTTCAACCAAATAAAGGACAAGGAAACACAGAGCGCAGGCGTCGACAAGCTAAATATTCAAATAAGACATATTAAATGTCTTCACAAACATTATTTTAAAAGATCTTTGTTGTCAACGTATGCGCTCTATGTTTTTACTGTCAAATAATCTTTGGAAATTTACCCATTTTCATTGATTTTCTCGTGAAAAATCAATATGAGTACAACTTGTGACGTCATAATGAAACGCAGAAACGTAAAATTTTCAACAGAATGGCTCATATCCTATCTAGTCAATGTATAAGCTACAATTTATCGTGATATTGGTCAATAAATCCAAATTTGAAATTTACACTAAAATAGGGGGCCATTTTAGGACCTTATTGAACATGCTCCATTCCATTCTTTCATTTGCGCAGATTTCTTTTTAGCTCACCTGGCCCGTCATCTGTCGTCATCCGTCGTCGTTAACTTTTACAAAAATCTTCTCCTCTGAAACTACTGGGCCAAATTAATCCAAACTTGGCCACAATCATCATTGGGGTATCTAGTTAAAAAAATTTGTGGCGTGACCCGTCCAACCGACCAAGATGGCCGCCATGGCTAAAAATAAAACATAGGGGTCAAATGCAGTTTTTGGCCTATAACTCAAAAACCAAAGTATTTAAGGGCATACGATACAGTTACAGGGAAGGTAATGACGTTGCTAACGTAATTTGTTATTTTCGCGACGTCAAACTGTGACATATCGGGACAAGATGCATTTTTCGACTGATTTTTATCATTCAAACTGATTTAATTTGAAAACGAGTTCATGGACCCATATTTTTCAAAACGGCATTTTGTTTCATTTTGCAGGGAGATTATATGACCCAAATTTTATAATTAGTTATCAAAAGTACCAGGATTATAATTTTATACGCCAGACGCGCGTTTCGTCTACATAAGACTCATCAGTGACGCTCAGATCAAAATAGTTAAAAAGCCAAACAAATACAAAGTTGAAGAGCATATAAAACTGTAAATAGAGGATTTTTTTTAATTTTGATAAACATGCAGTAAAAAATGACGTTTTTTCCTCAATGCATGAACATTTGATAAATATGAGTTATTTCTGAATAAAAAAATGCATATTTTTTAAGGATAATTATAAAATACAGAAATTACCGATTATTTAACAAAAAACAATTTGTGTTTATCTTTTATAACAAAAAAGTAATGTCTTTCTTTCGAAAAAGAAATTACGGCAACAAATCTGAATTTTGAGCAAATATACAAAATTTCGACCTCATTTTACTCAAAAAGTAGCACATGAAGGTATATTTTTTGTTACATATTTGATTTAATCAGGTAAAAAATAGCCTATATGCAAATTTTCATGAACTTGTAAATACAGGATCAAAACTGTATCGTATGCCCTTAAAGCAGATCTGAAATGGGACAGGGGTTAAAAAATCCACTAGCCCGACGCCCGGGACTACAGCATTTAGGCCTCGGGCAACCAAATTTGTAACCCAATATGCCCGACGGACTAGTGAGAAAAAATTTTGGTGTTTCTAAAATAGAACGGGACAACTCCCCTCATCACTTTTCTATCTAAGCCAATCAGATTCGACTACGTCATCAGAATGTTAACATATTTTGTACAAGTTTTAAAATAGAACAAATAACTTTGAATTGATCCCGAACTTTCAATATCGATGTATCAGTACAGGCTTTATATGAAACCTGATTGCACCTCCTTCTGAATAATTTATTGCAATATAAATGTGAATCTTTTTTGGCAGCAGAAACCTGACTTTTGTCAGATATAACCTTTGAAACATGTTATGATCGTCATTTTGTTATTGTTTACATACTGTAAAGAAGCCTCCAGAACCATGATCTAATAATGAACAGTCTCGGAAAACTTTAATAAAGACAACAGTAGTATACCGCTGTACAAAACTCAAAAATCCATGCACAAAAAACAAAATCAGGGTAAAAAACTAAAACCGAGGGAAACGCATTAAATATAAGAGAAGAACAAGTACACAACACTAAAAATGTAACACACACAGAAACGGACTAAGCATCAGACAAAATCCCACGAGAATAACAAATATAACATCTAAACCAAAAACGTGAATTTGAGATAGACAAGTACCGTGACACGTATTGTTGCAATGTGAATTTACACTAAAAATAAAAGAAAACAAACTACGCAACGTTAAAATGAAACACACACTAAAACGAACAGTATTAAAACAATGGCCATCTTCCTGACTTGGTACAAGACATTTTAAAGGAAAAAATGGTGTGTTGAACCTGGTTTTGAGGCATGCCAAGCCTTACACTTTAATGGCAATGTTAAATATAACATTGAAATGACAACATACAGGACTACAATACAAATAAAAATGAGGAAACATATTAGACAAAAAAAAAAACCACATGATTAATAGATAACAAAAGGCAAGTCCAAGTGTTCCCAAGCATATTCCAAGATAGCCTCTATTGTATTTATTGTGAACATGTTCTCATCCTGATTATGCATGAAATATTTGCCACTGGACGTTAAACAACCAACAATCAATCAATCGATGTTTAAAGAAAAACTTTTTACAAATACAATTTCAGTTCAGTTAAAAGGCCGTGCTTAGGTTGTAATCTATTAAAGGCCACAATTAGCTTACCTGTAATAAATGTAAATATGGACATTACTGAACTTTGTTTATAAAACAATTATAGAAAATAAAAGCTATAGATGGTGATATTTATTCACATAAATATTAGTGGTTATAATTTTATAAACTGATAACCAATATGAGCATTACGTAATTAATCAGCTGATAATTCTTTTAAACAAACGCGATAATGTATCTGGTAAAAACCCTCCAGAACTTGAAGACTTGTATCATGTTGGGATTTAGGCAACTCATTATTAAAGAATATTTAGTGAATATTCAATTATCAATTACTTATATATATATCTCCTAATGCCAGTAATTGGATAGTTTTGAGTATTTAATTTGCACAAATCTACTGTAAAATTGATAAAAATTGTTAACTTTATATAATTCATTGTTTTTGCAGCAAACTCAGAATTTGTGAGGCAAACTAGGGTTAGCGGGTCAGTTTTGCTGGGCTAGTAGTTCTTCCAACAGGGCTAGTAAAATCATGCTACCAATTAGCCGTGGGCTAGTGAGCTAATACAAAATTTCTTAACCCCTGAATGGGATAAAATTGTTTATCAGGTCAAAATCTATGTGCCCTGAAATTTTGAGATGAATTGGACAACCCGTTGTTGGGTTGCTGCCCCTGAATTAGTAATTTTTAGGAAATTTTGCAGTTTTTGGTTATTATCTTGAATATTATTATAGATAGAGATAAACTGTAAACAGCAATAATGTTCAGCAAAGTAAGATATACAAATAAGTCAACATGACTGAAATGGTCAGTTGACCCCTTTAGGAGTTATTGCTCTTTATAGTCAATTTTTTACCATTTTTCGTAAAACTTAGTAATCTCTTACAAAAATCTTCTCCTCTGAAACTTATTACTGGGCCAAATTAATCCAAACTTGGCCACAATCATCATTGGGGTAATTTAAAAAATGTGTGGCGTGACCTGGCCAACAAACCAAGACGGCCGCCATGGCTAAAAATAGAACATAAGGGTCAAATGCAGTTTTTGGCTTAATACTCAAAAACCAAAGCATTAGAGCAAATCTGATTGGGATAAAATTGAGAATTTGTTATCAAGTTCTAATTTTATGAATTATTTTTACTTACCAGTCAAGGAATATACATAAGGATTATCTCCCTTACAACGTTCTCATAACTCGCAACACCTGGATGATTTCAAACATCTATCTAACATTGATCATCCGGGTGAATGCCTCCTCAGTTTATCGGCGGGAACAAAATATTCCCTTTTACCGAAAATTATTTATAACTGGGGAGGTGGTGGGAGCCTTGACTGGTAAGTAAAAATAATTCATAAAATTAGAACTTGATAACAAATTCTCAATTTTATATCATATATATTTTTACTTACCAGTCAAGGAATATACATAAGGATTACTACTGATTTCAAAGCAGTCTGAACCTTAGGAGGAGTGTTATAAATAAATTATCTCACCTGAAGAGACTTTCTACAACACATGTACACATCTAATAACAGCAAAACTTCTCTGTGATTCTTTGTCATTTCAAACTTCATCATAAGTTGAAATGTAGTTCATGTTCATATTTAAAAACATATAAAATACTTCTACCATTTAAAATGCTTCCACCACTAACATTTTAATGAATAACAAAAACATACTGTGCAACTCGCCGAAAATATCAACTTAGTCTATTTTCTGTAACACATTTACATCTAATTCACGCAAATAAAATCTACTAAAGGTAGATTCTGAACTCCAATCTGCAGATTCTAAGATCGAATTGATAGATGCTCCTTTAAAGAATGCCCAAGTTGGGCCAATAGCTCTTGTAGAATGCGCATGTATTTTCCCTTTCCCTGGATATTCAAAATCAGAATAAGCCTGTTTAATAATTTGAACAATCCAATGTGAAATTGTCTGAGAGGTAACTGGTTTGTGAGGTTCACATAAAGCTAAAAATAATTTTCCTCTTTGGTCCTGTTGTAATTTTTTACGCAACGGTTTTGTTTTATCTAAATATTGTAACAGACTTTTCCGTGGATCTAAAGAGGTATTCTCAGTGTATGTAGGTACGAAAATTTTTGCTCCAAAATGTTTCTCCCTATCCTGTTTGGCTAGGCCATGTCTTATAAACGTAATTCCTTTAGTCTGTATTCTCATGGAGCCTTCATCCGTTCTTAGTGCCTGCAGATCGCTACATCTCCTGAAAGTAGTAATGGCAGTTAAGAATACAGTTTTTAAAGTCAAATCTTTTAAAGTCATTTGTTCAACATTGTCAAAAGGACTATTTTCTAACATTCTTAATACTACGTGCAAATCCCATTCAGGTAATAGTTTTGCAACTGGAGGTCTTGTATTGAAAACACCTTTAATCAATCGAATTATTTTAGGATGTTGTCCAATTTGGAAATTATCTATTGGAGGTAATACCGTGGACAACATTGAGCGATACCCTGCAATTGTTCTGTATTGCAAACCACTATCAAATAAATATGATAAAAAATCAGCTATCTGACTTAAAGATATTTTATAGGGATCAATTTTCCTTGTACTACACCAGCTATTGAACCTTCTGAATTTTGAGCAGTAATCTTTTTGAGTACCTTTTCGCCATGAGGCGGAGAGTAACTCTCTAACCCCTTTAGAAAAGCCTTCTGTTGTAAACCGTTCGTTGATAGAAGCCATGCAGTCAGCTTGAAAACTTGTGGATTGGGATGATAAATCCGAGTTTTCGGTTGACATAACAATTCCGGAATTACTGGTATCCTGATGGGGACTGCTATCAATAATTGTAGCAGCTCTGGGTACCAATGTCTCCGTGGCCATTGGGGAGCTATCAACAAAATCTGACACTGGTACTGCCTCATATATTGCAAGACTTTTGGGATCAGACAAATTGGGGGATAAGCATAGGCGTACATTCTCTCCCATGAAATTGTCAAAGCATCCAGAGCTAAGGCTTTCTGATGTGGGATCCATGAACAAAAAATTTCTGTCTGACGATTGTCTATTGAGGCAAATAAATCTATGAGAGGAGTTCCCCAAATTTGAAATAGATTCTGAACCACAAGTTTGTTCAGAGACCATTCTGTATGTTGAATTATGGTTCGACTGAGTTGGTCTGCTAAAATGTTCAATTTTCCTGTTATATGAGCAGCCTTCATTCGAATATTGTTTTGAATTGCAAGATTCCATAAATCCCATGTTTGGTAGCAAAGAGTGGGCGATTTCGTCCCCCCTTGTTTGTTTATATATTGGACCACTGTGGTATTGTCCGATCTTATCAGAACATATTGACCTTTCAACTGATTTAGGAAGTGTTTCAGCGTTAAAAACACTGCTTCCAATTCTAGGGAATTTATATGTTTCTTGCTCTGCATTTCTGACCATTCCCCTTGAAAAATTTGATTGTTCATAAAACCCCCATACCCGGTTTTCGAAGCATCTGTCGTTATGGTTACAGAGGTTTGAGCCAGTTGAAAATATTGGCCTCTCAGCGTGTTTGCTGAATCTTTCCACCAACTGAGATGTGATTTCAGATGTGGTGTAACTGGGATCTTTATGGAAAGATCCTGACAACTTGGTCTCCAAAATGAGAGGAGATGTAGTTGAACCGGTCTCATGAACAAGCGTGCATTCGGAATTAACTCTATGCAAGATGCCATTATGCCTAGTAATTGTAGGAAGTGAAATGCTGACACTGCATTCCCTGATGAAAGAATTAGTATTGCCATATTCAATTTGTCTATTCTTTCCTGAGTTGGGCAAACAAGTCCCTTGTCCAAATGAAACTGCCCCCCTAAGTATATCAAGTTTTGAGTTGGCACTAGACTTGATTTTTCTCTGTTGGTGAGAAAACCTAGTGAATTTAGGAGATCGAGACATTTCTTTCGATCTTGATATAATTGATTCTTGCTTTGATTGACTACTAGCCAATCGTCTAGATATACTACTAGTCTTACATTTTGAGTTCTCAAAAAAGCCGCTACTACGGAAACCATTTTTGTAAAGACTCTCGGAGCCGAAGTTGGTCCGAAACAAAGAACTTTCCACTGATAACACCGGTTCTGAACCGAAAATCTGAGAAACTTGCGATGCTTCTGAAAAATTGGGATGTGTAAATAAGCATCGCTTAGATCCAGAGAAATGGCCCAGTCTCCTATTTTTACTAAGTTTAATACTTTTGTGAGAGTGTCCATTTTGAAATGTATTTTCTTGAGATACCTGTTGAGGGGTCTGAGATTTATTACTGGTCTCATTGTCCCGTTCTTTTTGGGGACTAGAAAAAACGTACTGTAGAAACCTGTTGCTGCATCTTGCTGGCGAACAGGTTCTATAGCATCTTTTTCTATAAGAGTATTTATTTCTTGGATTAAAATATCCGAGTCTTTTAAAGACACAGAGGTTTTCCGTATGCCTGTCCCAAATGGCATTTCTAGAAACTCTAGTTTGTAACCCTCTGCTATTACTGACAAGACCCATTGATCGTCTGTTATTTTTTCCCAATTGTCTCGAAAAAATCTTAGACGACCCCCAACTGGTATCTCGGCCTGATTCTGATAAATTATTACCTTTAACTCTGAGTCAGCTACTGTTTTTCTTTGGGATCCGAAAAGAATTCCAGTTGCCACCTGCTTTCTTTTCTTTATCTTTTTTCCCAAAGTCATCAGCTTTATTGTCTTTCTGGAACTTCCTAGGAGCAGATCTCACAGAAGATTTATTATAACTAAAACCTGAACGTTTATCAGCTGAATTAGCATTGTTATAATTAACATGAGTAGAACTATTGTTAGAACTATATCTAGGAGCTTTATTTTGCCAATCTTGACGCACCTGAGTAGATTCAAACTTTCTCTTATTATTGTTTTTATACTCTGGTAACAGATCGTCTAGTTGCTCACGTTGTTCTTTACGTTTCTCAAGTTTGTCTTCCAAACCTTTACCAAATACACCTTCATTCGAAAGAGGTAAATACAAAACTTTAGCCTGTATATCTTTCAAGTTATTTAAACCAGACTCAGTAGCTGCAGCCTTCCTGCGTATCATATGGTTAAACGCACCTGTGCGTCCTACCTGATCAAGAGACTTTGTCGAAATTGCAAACAAGTCCTTCACCATTTGACAAGTTTCATCACTAACATTTTCATTTTCAACCCTCTCTAATAAGGTTCCTAATGTTTGTTGCATATACAACACTGATATAATACCCATACGTGAAGCCACCTGCCCTTGATAGGCTAGATTCTCTATCTGTTTTAAAGGTTGAGTAACCAACTGCTTATGTTTGTCCCATGACTTAACACTATTTGTACCATGAACAGTTCTTATCATTGGTTCTAATAAATCATCCAAACTGGGTACTTGCAAAAAGCTTTTAGATTTATCATTAACCGGAAAACAACTACGGTATTCATCTTTATAAGCTGTAAGTTTCTCTGGATTTTTAGTTCTCCAGGAACGTTCTAGAATTCTAACCTGTGCCTCATCAATGATCAAGCCACCAGAATTATCAGAAGATTCTGAAGGAATATCTTCCTTGAAAAGTTTAGACAATACATTTAAATTATCTGACTGCTTGTCTACAGTTTTATTGTTATTATTATCAATGTTACTTGTTAGTCTCTGATTTGACTGACTTTCAACATTGTTACTAATAGTAGGTTGAGTTTGTAGATATTGACTAAATCTTTCAACATTTCTAGATTTATTGCCAGCCTGAGAATAAACAGGACTACTGAGGCCACGAGAATATTCATCCTCTGATGAACATAAACCAAGTAAATCAGCCTTTTCACGACTGTCTATATGAAGAGAAATTTCTGACCTATTGTCAAAATCAATATTTCTGATGATTCTAGGACTTCCCAAGTCCTCATCAAGATTTGCATTCAAAGAAATTACCGGTCTACGCTCCCCTGTACTTGGGACGTTATCCGAACTTTGTTCTCTCTGCGTGGCTAAACCACCAGATTGAGAAACCTGTGCAACAGTCGAACTACCTATAGTAGCACATGACTTGTTCATAACAGCAAATAACATATCCATTTTCTTATCAAACCTGTCTTCCATACTGTTTAACTTATTCTCAAGTTCAGCCGTCTTTGACACACGTTTCTTTTTCTTTGAAGAAGCGTCTTTTGTTGTCCTCGCCATCTTTTTCACGAGAAAATCACCCGTTGGCGTTTCACCTGCACTATCTGAATCAGCATTTGCGTCAGTCAGTGAGTGTCTATATTCTTCAGCCATAGTCCAATATGAGCGGACGATAATATTAAACGTACATAAATAAAAATTGCAACGACGAGACTATAATAGAAAGTCTCAAAGTGAGAACGTCTTATTTTGTTGCCGCCGAAAGATAAACTGAGGAGGCATTCACCCGGATGATCAATGTTAGATAGATGTTTGAAATCATCCAGGTGTTGCGAGTTATGAGAACGTTGTAAGGGAGATAATCCTTATGTATATTCCTTGACTGGTAAGTAAAAATATATATGATATAAAATTGTTTATCAGGTCAAGATTAATGTGCCCTGAAATTTGTAAATGAATCAGACAACCGGTTGTTGGGTTGCTGCCCCTGAATTGGTAATTTAAAGGAAATTTTGCTGTTTTTGGTTATTATCTTGAATATTATTATAGATAGAAATAAACTGTAAACAGCAATGATGTACAGCATAGTAAGATTTACAAATAAGTCAACATTACCGAAATGGTCAGTGGACCCCTTTAGGAGTTATTGCCCTTTATAGTCAATTTTTAACCATTTTTAGCTCACCTGACCTGAAAGGTCAAGTGAGCTTTTCTCATCACTTGGCGTCCGTCGTCCGTCGTCCGTCGTCTGTCGTCTGTAAACTTTTACAAAAATCTTCTCCTCTGAACTTCTGGGCCAAATTTAACCAAACTTGTCCACAATCATCATTGGGGTATCTAGTTAAAAAAATGTGTCCAATGACCTGGCCATCCAACCAAGATGGCCGCCATGGCTAAAAATAGAACACAGGGGTAAAATGTATATTTTGGCTTATATCTTTGAAACCAAAGCATTTAGAGCAAACTTGATGATCAGGTCAAGATCTATCAGCCCTGAAATTTTCAGACGAATCGGACAATCTGTTGTTGGGTTGCTGCCCCTGAATTGTTTTTTTTAAGGAAATTTTGCAGTTTTTGGTTATTATCTTGAATACTATTATAGATAGAGATAAACTGTAAACAGCAATAATGTTCAGCAAAGTAAGACCTACAAATAAGTCAACTTGACCAAAATTGTCAGTCAACCCCTTAAGGAGTTATTGCTCTTTATAGTCAATTTTCAACAACTTTTCGTCATTTTTTGTAACTTGTACAAAAATCTTCTTCTCTGAAACTACTTAGCCAAATTTAACCAAACTTGGCCACAATTATCATTAAGGTATAAAGTTGAAAAAATGTGTCCGATGACTCCCGCTACCAAACAAAATGGCCGACATGGCTAAAATTAGAACATAGTGGTAAAATGCAGTTTTTGCCTTATATCTTTGAAACTAAGACATTTAGGGCAAATCTTTTAAGATTTAAATGTCCATCAGAATAAGATCTATCCCCTCACAAATTTTCAGATGAATCTGTCAACCCATTGTTGAGTTGCTGCCCTAAAATTGGTAATTTTAAGGAAATTTTGCAGTTTTTGGTTATTATCTTGAAAACTATTATAGATAGAGATAAACTGTAAACAGCAATAATGTTCAGAAAAGTAAGATCTACAAATAAGTTAACATGATCAAAATTGTTAGAGGACCCCTTAAGGAGTTATTGCCTTTTATAGTCAATATTGAACAACTTTTTGTCATTTTTGTAACTTGTAACTTGTACAAAAATCTTCTTTTCTAAAACTATGGGCCAAATTTAACCAAACTTGGCAACAAACATTACTAGGGTATCTCTTTAAAAAAACTGTCTAATGACCCTGCTTACCAACCAAGATGGCCGACTTCAGTAAATACAGTAACAGGTGAGCGACACAGGCTCTTGAGAGCCTCTAGTTCTTAAATCTTAGTAATCTTTTACAAAAATCTTCTCCTCTGAAACTACTTGGCCAAATTAATCTAAACTTGGCCACAATCATCATTGGGGTATCTAGTTATAAAAATGTTTGGCGTGACCTGGCGAACAAACCAAGATGGCCGCCACAGCTTAAAACAGAACATAGGGGTAAAATGCAGTTTTTGGCTTATAACTCAAAAACCAAAGCATTAAGAGGAAATCTGATTATGTAAAATTGATTATCAGGTCAAGATCTATGTGCCCAGAAATTTTCAGATAAATCAGACAACCTGATGTTGGGTTGCTGCCCCTGAATTAGTAATTTTAAGTAAATTTTGCTGTTATTGGTTATTATCTTGAATATTATTATAGATAGAGATAAACTGTAAACAGCAATGATGTACAACATAGTAAGATTTACAAATAAGTCAACATGACTGAAATGGTCAGTTAACCCCTTTAGGAGTTATTGCCCTTTATAGTCAATTTTTAACCATTTTTCGTAAATCTAAGTAATCTTTTACAAAAATCTTCTCCTCTGAAACTACTGGGCCAAAATAATCCAAACTTGGCCACAATCATCATTAGGGTATCGCGTTTAAAAAATGTGTGGCGTGACCCGGCCAACCAACCAAGATGGCCGCCACAGCTTAAAATAGAACATAGGGTAAAATGCAGTTTTTGGCTTATAACTCAAAAACCAAAGCATTAAGAGGAAATCTGATTAGATGTAAAATTGGTTATCAGGTCGAGATCTATGTGCCCAGAAATTTACAGATAATTCAGACAACTTGATGTTGGGTTGCTGCCCCTGAATTAGTAATTTTAAGGAAATTTTGCTGTTATTGGTTATTATCTCGAATATTATTATAGATAGAGATAAACTGTAAACAGCAATGATGTACAGCATAGTAAGATTTACAAATAAGTCAACATTACGGAAATGGTCAGTGGACCCTTTAGGAGTTATTGCCCTTTATAGTCAATTTTTAACCATTTTTCTTAAATCTTAGTAATCTTTTACAAAAATCTTCTCCTCTGAAAAACTACGTGGCCAAATTAATCAAAACTTGGCCACAATCATCATTTGGGTATCTAGTTATAAAAATGTGTGGCGTGACCCGGCAAACTAACCAAGATGGCCGCCACAGCTTAAAATAGAACATAGGGGTAAAATGCAGTTTTTGGCTTAAATCTCAAAAACCAAAGCATTTAGAGGAAATCTGACAAGATGTAAAATTGATTATCAGGTCAAGATCTATGTGTCCAGAAATTAACAGATGAATCAGACCACCTGATGTTGGGTTGCTGCCCCTGAATTAGTAATTTTAAGGAAATTTTGCTGTTATTGGTTATTATCTTGAATATTATTATAGATAGAGATAAACTGCAAAAAGCAACAATGTTCAGCAAAGTAAGATTTACAAATCAGTCAACATGACTGAAATGGTCAGTTGACCCCTTTAGGACTTATTGCCCTTTATAGTCAATTTTTAACCATTTTTCTTAAATCTTAGTAATCTTTGACAAAAATCTTCTCCTCTGAAACTACTGGGCCAAATTAATCCAAACTTGGCCACAATCATCATTAGGGTATCTTGTTTAAAAATGTGTGGCGTGACCCGGCCAACCAACCAAGATGGCCGCCACAGCTTAAAATAGAACATGGGGTAAAATGCTGTTTTTGGCTTATAACTCAAAACCCAAAGCATTAAGAGGAAATCTGACTAGATGTAAAATTGATTATCAGGTCAAGATCTATGTGCCCAGAAATTTTCAGATAAATCAGACAACCTGATGTTGGGTTGCTGCCCCTGAATTAGTAATTTTAAGGAAATTTTGCTGTTATTGGTTATTATCTTGAATATTATTATAGATAGAGATAAACTGTAAACAGCAACAATGTTCAGCAAAGTAAGATTTACAAATAAGTCAACATGACTAAAATGGTCAGTTGACCCCTTTAGGAGTTATTGCCCTGTATAGTCAATTTTTAACCATTTTTCGTAAATCTTAGTTATATTTTACAAAAACCTTCTCCTCTGAAACAACTGGTTCAAATTAATCCAAACTTGGCCACAATCATCATTGGGGTATCTTGTTAAAGAAATATATGGCGTTAACCCCGCCAACCAACCAAGATGGCTGCCACAGCTTAAAATAGAACATAGGGGTAAAATGCAGTTTTTGACTTATATCTCAAAAACCAAAGCATTTAGAGGAAATCTGACAAGATGCAAAATTGATTATCAGGTCAAGATCTATGTGTCCAGAAATTAACAGATGAATCAGACCACCTGATGTTGGGTTGCTGCCCCTGAATTATTAATTTTAAGGAAATTTTGCTGTTATTGGTTATTATCTTGAATATTATTATAGATAGAGATAAACTGTAAACAGCAATGATGTACAACATAGTAAGATTTACAAATAAGTCAATATGACTGAAATGGTCAGTTGACCCCTTTAGGAGTTATTGCTCTTTATAGTCAATTTTAAACCATTTTTCGTAAATCTAAGTAACCTTTACAGAAGTCTTCTCCTCTGAAACTACTGGGCCAAATTAATCCAAACTTAGCCACTATCATCATTAGGGTATCTCGTTAAAATAATGTGTGGTGTGACCCGGCCAACCAACCAAGATGGCCGCCACAGCTTAAAATAGAACATGGGGTAAAATGCAGTTTTTGGCTTATAACTCAAAAACCAAAGCATTAAGAGGAAATCTGATTAGATGTAAAATTGATTATCAGGTCGAAATCTATGTGCCCAGAAATTTACAGATGAATCAGACAACCTGATGTTGGGTTGCTGCCCCTGAATTAGTAATTTTAAGGAAATTTTGCTGTTATTGGTTATTATCTTGAATATTATTATAGATAGAGATAAACTGTAAACAGCATCAATGTTCAGCAAAGTAAGATTTACAAATAAGTCAACAGGACTGAAATGGTCAGTTGACCCCTTTAGGAGTTATTGCCCTGTATAGTCAATTTTTAACCATTTTTCGTAAATCTTAGTTATCTTTTACCAAAATCTTCTCCTCTGAAACTCCTGGTTCAAATTAATCCAAACTTGGCCACAATCATCATTGGGTATCTTGTTAAAGAAATGTGTGGCGTAACCCGACCAACCAACCAAGATGGCTGCCACAGCTTAAAATAGAACATAGGGGTAAAATGCAGTTTTTGGCTTATATCTCAAAAACCAAAGCATTTAGAGGAAATCTGACAAGATGTAAATTTGATTATCAGGTCAAAATCTATGTGTCCAGAAATTAACAGATGAATCAGACCACCTGATGTTGGGTTGCTGCCCCTGAATTATTAATTTTAAGGAAATTTTGCTGTTATTGGTTATTATCTTGAATATTATTATAGATAGAGATAACCTGTAAACAGCAATGATGTACAACATAGTAAGATTTACAAATAAGTCAATATTACTGAAATGGTCAGTTGACCCCTTTAGGAGTTATTGCCCTTTATAGTCAATTTTAAACCATTTTTCCTAAATCTAAGTAATCTTTTACCGAAGTCTTTTCCTCTGAAACTACTGGGCCAAATTAATCCAAACTTAGCCACTATCATCATTAGGGTATCTCGTTAAAAAAATCTGTGGTGTGACCCGGCCAACCAACCAAGATGGCCGCCACAGCTTAAAATAGAACATGGGGTAAAATGCAGTTTTTGGCTTATAACTCAAAAACCAAAGCATTAAGAGGAAATCTGATTAGATGTAAAATTGATTATCAGGTCGAAATCTATGTGCCCAGAAATTTACAGATGAATCAGACAACCTGATGTTGGGTTGCTGCCCCTGAATTAGTAATTTTAAGGAAATTTTGCTGTTATTGGTTATTATCTTGAATATTATTATAGATAGAGATAAACTGTAAACGGCATCAATGTTCAGCAAAGTAAGATTTACAAATAAGTCAACAGGACTGAAATGGTCAGTTGACCCCTTTAGGAATTATTGCCCTGTATAGTCAATTTTTAACCATTTTTCGTAAATCTTATTTATCTTTTACAAAAATCTTCTCCTCTGAAACTCCTGGTTCAAATTAATCCAAACTTGGCCACAATCATCATTGGGGTATCTTGTTAAAGAAATGTGTGGCGTAACCCAGCCAACCAACCAAGATGGCTGCCACAGCTTAAAATAGAACATAGGGGTAAAATGCAGTTTTTGGCTTATATCTCAAAAACCAAAGCATTTAGAGGAAATCTGACAAGATGTAAAATTGATTATCAGGTCAAGATCTATGTGTCCAGAAATTAACAGATGAATCAGACCACCTGATGTTGGGTTGCTGCCCCTGAATTAGTAATTTTAAGGAAATTTTGCTGTTATTGGTTATTATCTTGAATATTATTATAGATAGAGATAAACTGTAAACAGCAATGATGTACAACATAGTAAGATTTACAAATAAGTCAATATGACTGAAATGGTCAGTTGACCCCTTTAGGAGTTATTGCCCTTTATAGTCAATTTTAAACCATTTTTCGTAAATCTAAGTAATCTTTTACAGAAGTCTTCTCCTCTGAAACTACTGGGCCAAATTAATCCAAACTTAGCCACAATCATCATTAGGGTATCTCGTTAAAAAAATGTGTGGTGTGACCCGGCCAACCAACCAAGATGGCCACCACAGCTTAAAATAGAACATGGGGTAAAATGCAGTTTTTGGCTTATAACTCAAAAACCAAAGCATTAAGAGGAAATCTGATAAGATGTAAAATTGATTATCAGGTCGAAATCTATGTGCACAGAAATTTACAGATGAATCAGACAACCTGATGTTGGGTTGCTGCCCCTGAATTAGTAATTTGATGGAAATTTTGCTGTTATTGGTTATTATCTTGAATATTATTATAGAGATAAACTGTAAACAGCAACAATGTTCAGCAAAGTAAGATTTACAAATAAGTCAACATGACTGAAATGGTCAGTTGACCCCTTTAGGACTTATTGCCCTTTATAGTCAATTTTTAACCATTTTTCTTAAATCTTAGTAATCTTTTACAAAAATCTTCTCCTCTGAAAATACTGGGCCAAATTAATCCAAACTTGGCCACAATCATCATTAGGGTATCTTGTTTAAAAATGTGTGGCGTGACCCGGCCAACCAACCAAGATGGCCGCCACAGCTTAAAATAGAACATGGGGTAAAATGCAGTTTTTGGCTTATAACTCAAAAACCAAAGCATTAAGAGGAAATCTGACAAGATGTAAAATTGATTATCAGGTCAAGATCTATGTGCCCAGAAATTTTCAGATAAATCAGACAACCTGATGTTGGGTTGCTGCCCTGAATTAGTAATTTTAAGGAAATTTTGCTGTTATTGGTTATTATCTTGAATATTATTATAGATAGAGATAAACTGTAAACAGCATCAATGTTCAGCAAAGTAAGATTTACAAATAAGTCAACAGGACTGAAATGGTCAGTTGACCCCTTTAGGAGTTATTGCCCTGTATAGTCAATTTTTAACCATTTTTCGTAAATCTTAGTTATCTTTTACAAAATCTTCTCCTCTGAAACTCTGGTTCAAATTAATCCAAACTTGGCCACAATCATCATTGGGGTATCTTGTTAAAGAAATGTGTAGCGTAACCCGGCCAACCAACCAAGATTGCTGCCACAGCTTAAAATAGAACATAGGGGTAAAATGCAGTTTTTGGCTTATATCTCAAAAACCAAAGCATTTAGAGGAAATCTGACAAGATGTAAAATTGATTATCAGGTCAAGATCTATGTGTCCAGAAATTAACAGATGAATCAGACCACCTGATGTTGGGTTGCTGCCCCTGAATTAGTAATTTTAAGGAAATTTTGCTGTTATTGGTTATTATCTTGAATATTATTATAGATAGAGATAAACTGTAAACAGCAATGATGTACAACATAGTAAGATTTACAAATAAGTCAATATGACTGAAATGGTCATTGACCCCTTTAGGAGTTATTGCCCTTTATAGTCAATTTTAAACCATTTTTCGTAAATCTAAGTAAACTTCTACAGAAGTCTTCTCCTCTGAAACTACTGGGCCAAATTAATCCAAACTTGGCCACAATCATCATTAGGATATCTCGTTAAAAAAATGTGTGGCGTGACCCGCCAACCAACCAAGATGGCCGCCACAGCTTAAAATAGAAATGGGGTAAAATGCAGTTTTTGGCTTATAACTCAAAAACCAAAGCATTAAGAGGAAATCTGATTAGATGTAAAATTGATTATCAAGACGAAATCTATGTGCCCAGAAATTTACAGATGAATCAGACAACTTGATGTTGGGTTGCTGCCCCTGAATTAGTAATTTTAAGGAAATTTTGCTGTTATTGGTTATTATCTTGAATATTATTATAGATAGAGATAAACTGTAAACAGCAACAATGTTCAGCAAAGTAAGATTTACAAATAAGTCAACATGACTGAAATGGTCAGTTGACCCCTTTAGGACTTATTGCCCTTTATAGTCAATTTTTAACCATTTTTCTTAAATCTTAGTAATCTTTTACAAAAATCTTCTCCTCTGAAACTACTGGGCCAAATTAATCCAAACTTGGCCACAATCATCATTAGGGTATCTTGTTTAAAAATGTGTGGCGTGACCCGGCCAACCAACCAAGATGGCCCCACAGCTTAAAATAGAACATGGGGTAAAATGCAGTTTTTGGCTTATAACTCAAAAACCAAAGCATTAAGAGGAAATCTGACAAGATGTAAAATTTGATTATCAGGTCAAGATCTATGTGCCCAGAAATTTTCAGATAAATCAGACAACCTGATGTTGGGTTGCTGCCCCTGAATTAGTAATTTTAAGGAAATTTTGCTGTTATTGGTTATTATCTTGAATATTATTATAGATAGAGATAAACTATAAACAGCATCAATGTTCAGCAAAGTAAGATTTACAAATAAGTCAACATGACTGAAATGGTCAGTTGACCCCTTTAGGAGTTATTGCCCTTTATAGTCAATTTTAAACCATTTTTCGTAAATCTTAGTTATCTTTTACAAAAATCTTCTCCTCTGAAACTCCTGGTTCAAATTAATCCAAACTTGGCCACAATCATCATTGGGGTATCTTGTTAAAGAAATGTGTGGCGTAACCCGGCCAACCAACCAAGATGGCTGCCACAGCTTAAAATAGAACATAGGGGTAAAATGCAGTTTTTGGCTTATATCTCAAAAACCAAAGCATTTAGAGGAAATCTGACAAGATGTAAAATTGATTATCAGGTCAAGATCTATGTGTCCAGAAATTAACAGATGAATCAGACACCTGATGTTGGGTTGCTGCCCTGAATTATTAATTTTAAGGAAATTTTGCTGTTATTGGTTATCTTGAATATTATTATAGATAGAGATAAACTGTAAACAGCAATGATGTACACAAAGTAAGATTTACATATAAGTCAATATGACTGAAATGGTCAGTTGACCCCTTTAGGAGTTATTGCCCTTTATAGTCAATTTTAAACCATTTTTCGTAAATCTAAGTAATCTTTTACAGAAGTCTTCTCCTCTGAAACTACTGGGCCAAATTAATCCAAACTTGGCCACAATCATCATTAGGGTATCTAGTTAAAAAAATGTGTGGCGTGACCCGGCCAACCAACCAAGATGGCCGCCACAGCTTAAAATAGAACATAGGGGTAAAATGCAGTTTTTGGCTTATAACTCAAAAACCAAAGCATTAAGAGGAAATCTGATTAGATGTAAAATTGATTATCAGGTAGAAATCTATGTGCCCAGAAATTTACAGATGAATCAGACAACCTGATGTTGGGTTGCTGCCCCTGAATTAGTCATTTTAAGGAAATTTTGCTGTTATTGGTTATTATCTTGAATATTATTATATAGATAAACTGTAAACAGCAACAATGTTCAGCAAAGTAAGATTTACAAATAAGTCAACATGACTGAAATGGTCAGCTGACCCCTTTAGGACTTATTGCCCTTTATAGTCAATTTTTAACCATTTTTCTTAAATCTTAGTAATCTTTTACAAAAATCTTCTCCTCTGAAACTACTGGGCCAAACTAATCCAAACTTGGCCACAATCATCATTAGGGTATCTTGTTTAAAAATGTGTGGCGTGACCCGGCCAACCAACCAAAATGGCCGCCACAGCTTAAAATAAAAACATGGGGTAAAATGCAGTTTTTGGCTTATAACTCAAAAACCAAAGCATTAAGAGGAAATCTGACAAGATGTAAAATTGATTATCAGGTCAAGATCTATGTGCCCAGAAATTTTCAGATATATCAGACAACCTGATGTTGGGTTGCTGCCCCTGAATTAGTAATTTTAAGGAAATTTTGCTGTTATTGGTTATTATCTTGAATATTATTATAGAGATAAACTGTAAACAGCAACAATGTTCAGCAAAGTAAGATTTACAAATAAGTCATCATGACTGAAATGGTCAATTGACCCCTTAAGGAGTTATTGCCCTTTATAGTCAATTTTTAACCATTTTTCGTAAATCTTAGTTATCTTTTACAGAAGTCTTCTCCTCTGAAACTACTGGGCCAAATTAATCCAAACTTGGCCACAATCATCATTGGGGTATCTAGTTTACAAAATGTGTGGCGTGACCCGGCCAACCAACAAAGATGGCGGCCACAGCTTAAAATAGAACATAGGGTAAAATGCAGTTTTTGGCTTATAACTCAAAAACCAAAGCATTAAGAGAAAATCTGACAAGATGTAAAATTGATTATCAGGTCAAGATCTATGTGCCCAGAACTTTACAGATGAATCAGACACCTGATGTTGGGTTGCTGCCCCTGAATTAGTAATTTTAAGGAAATTTTGCTGTTATTGGTTATTATCTTGAATATTATTATAGAGATAAACTGTAAACAGCAACAATGTTCAGCAAAGTAAGATTTACAAATAAGTCATCATGACTGAAATGGTCAATTGACCTCTTAAGGAGTTATTGCCCTTTATAGTCAATTTTTAACCATTTTTCGTAAATCTTAGTTATCTTTTACAAAAATCTTCTCCTCTTAAACTACTGGGCCAAATTAATCCAAACTTGGCCACAATCATCATTAGGGTATCTAGTTTAAAAATGTGTGGCGTGACCCGGCCAACCAACCAAGATGGCCGCCACAGCTTAAAATAGTACATGGGGTAAAATGCAGTTTTTGGCTTATAACTCAAAAACCAAAGCATTAAGAGGAAATCTGATTAGATGTAAAATTGATTATCAGGTCGAAATTTATGTGCCCAGAAATTTACAGATGAATCAGACAACCTGATGTTGGGTTGCTGCCCCTGAATTAGTAATTTTAAGGAAATTTTGCTGTTATTGGTTATTATCTTGAATATTATTATAGATAGAGATAAACTGTAAACAGCAACAATGTTCAGCAAAGTAAGATTTACAAATAAGTCAACATGACTGAAATGGTCAGCTGACCCCTTTAGGACTTATTGCCCTTTATAGTCAATTTTTAACCATTTTTCTTAAATCTTAGTAATCTTTTACAAAAATCTTCTCCTCTGAAACTACTGGGCCAAACTAATCCAAACTTGGCCACAATCATCATTAGGGTATCTTGTTTAAAAATGTGTGGCGTGACCCGGCCAACCAACCAAAATGGCCGCCACAGCTTAAAATAGAACATGGGGTAAAATGCAGTTTTTGGCTTATAACTCAAAAACCAAAGCATTAAGAGGAAATCTGACAAGATGTAAAATTGATTATCAGGTCAAGATCTATGTGCCCAGAAATTTTCAGATATATCAGACAACCTGATGTTGGGTTGCTGCCCCTGAATTAGTAATTTTAAGGAAATTTTGCTGTTATTGGTTATTATCTTGAATATTATTATAGAGATAAACTGTAAACAGCAACAATGTTCAGCAAAGTAAGATTTACAAATAAGTCATCATGACTGAAATGGTCAATTGACCCCTTAAGGAGTTATTGCCCTTTATAGTCAATTTTTAACCATTTTTCGTAAATCTTAGTTATCTTTTACAGAAGTCTTCTCCTCTGAAACTACTGGGCCAAATTAATCCAAACTTGGCCACAATCATCATTGGGGTATCTAGTTTACAAAATGTGTGGCGTGACCCGGCCAACCAACAAAGATGGCGGCCACAGCTTAAAATAGAACATAGGGGTAAAATGCAGTTTTTGGCTTATAACTCAAAAACCAAAGCATTAAGAGAAAATCTGACAAGATGTAAAATTGATTATCAGGTCAAGATCTATGTGCCCAGAACTTTACAGATGAATCAGACAACCTGATGTTGGGTTGCTGCCCCTGAATTAGTAATTTTAAGGAAATTTTGCTGTTATTGGTTATTATCTTGAATATTATTATAGAGATAAACTGTAAACAGCAACAATGTTCAGCAAAGTAAGATTTACAAATAAGTCATCATGACTGAAATGGTCAATTGACCTCTTAAGGAGTTATTGCCCTTTATAGTCAATTTTTAACCATTTTTCGTAAATCTTAGTTATCTTTTACAAAAATCTTCTCCTCTTAAACTACTGGGCCAAATTAATCCAAACTTGGCCACAATCATCATTAGGGTATCTAGTTTAAAAATGTGTGGCGTGACCCGGCCAACCAACCAAGATGGCCGCCACAGCTTAAAATAGTACATGGGGTAAAATGCAGTTTTTGGCTTATAACTCAAAAACCAAAGCATTAAGAGGAAATCTGATTAGATGTAAAATTGATTATCAGGTCGAAATTTATGTGCCCAGAAATTTACAGATGAATCAGACAACCTGATGTTGGGTTGCTGCCCCTGAATTAGTAATTTTAAGGAAATTTTGCTGTTATTGGTTATTATCTTGAATATTATTATAGATAGAGATAAACTGTAAACAGCAACAATGTTCAGCAAAGTAAGATTTACAAATAAGTCAACATGACTGAAATGGTCAGTTGACCCCTTTAGGACTTATTGCCCTTTATAATCAATTTTTAACCATTTTTCGTAAATCTTAGTAATCTTTTACAAAAATCTTCTCCTCTGAAACTACTGGGCCAAATTAATCCAAACTTGGCCACAATCATCATTAGGGTATCTTGTTTAAAAATGTGTGGCGTGACCCGGCCAACCAACCAAGATGGCCACCACAGCTTAAAATAGAACATGGGGTAAAATGCAGTTTTTGGCTTATAACTCAAAAACCAAAGCATTAAGAGGAAATCTGACAAGATGTAAAATTGATTATCAGGTCAAGATATATGTGCCCAGAAACTTTCAGATAAATCAGACAACCTGATGTTGGGTTGCTGCCCCTGAATTAGTAATTTTAAGGAAATTTTGCTGTTATTGGTTATTATCTTGAATATTATTATAGATAGAGATAAACTGTAAACAGCATCAATGTTCAGCAAAGTAAGATTTACAAATAAGTCAACATGACTGAAATGGTCAGTTGACCCCTTTAGGAGTTATTGCCCTGTATAGTCAATTTTTTACCCTTTTTTGTAAATCTTAGTTATCTTTTACAAAAATCTTCTCCTCTGAAACTCCTGGTTCAAATTAATCCAAACTTGGCCACAATCATTATTGGGGTATCTTGTTAAAGAAATGTGTGGCGTAACCCGGCCAACCAACCAAGATGGCTGCCACAGCTTAAAATAGAACATGGGGTAAAATGCAGTTTTTGGCTTATATCTCAAAAACCAAAGCATTTAGAGGAAATCTGACAAGATGTAAAATTGATTATCAGGTCAAGATCTATGTGTCCATAAATTTACAGATGAATCAGACAACCTGATGTTGGATTGCTGCCCCTGAATTAGTAATTTTAAGGAAATTTTGCTGGTATTGGTTATTTTCTTGAATATTATTATAGATAGAGATAAACCGTAAACAGCAACAAATGTTCAGCAAAGTAAGATTTACAAATAAGTCAACATGACTGAAATGGTCAGCTGACCCCTTTAGGAGTTATTGCCCTTTATAGTCAATTTTTAACCATTTTCCGTAAATCTTAGTTATCTTTTACAGAAGTCTTCTCCTCTGAAAATACTGGGCCAAATTAATCCAAACTTGGCCTTAATCATCATTGGGGTATCTAGTTTACAAAATGTGTGGCGTGACCCGGCCAACCAACCAAGATGGCTGCAACAGCTTAAAATAGAACATAGGGGTAAAATGCAGTTTTTGGCTTATAACTCAAAAATCAAAGCATTAAGAGAAAATCTGACAAGATGTAAAATTGATTATCAGGTCAAGATCTATGTGCCCAGAAATTTTCAGATAAATCAGACAACCTGATGTTGGGTTGCTGCCCCTGAATTAGTAATTTTAAGGAAATTTTGCTGTTATTGGTTATTATCTTGAATATTATTATAGATAGAGATAAACTGTAAACAGCAACAATGTTCAGCAAAGTAAGATTTACAAATAAGTCAACATGACTGAAATGGTCAATTGACCCCTTTAGGAGTTATTGCCCTTTATAGTCAATTTTTAACCATTTTTCGTAAATCTTAGTAATCTTTTACAAAAATCTTCTCCTCTGAAACTACTGGGCCAATTTAATCCAAACTTGGCCACAATCATCATTAGGGTATCTAGTTGAAAAATGTGTGGCGTGACCCGGCCAACCAACCAAGATGGCCGCCACAGCTTAAAATAGTACATGGGGTAAAATGCAGATTTTGGCTTATAACTCAAAAACCAAAGCATTAAGAGGAAATCTGACAAGATGTAAAATTGATTATCAGGTCCAGATCTATGTGCCCAGAAATTTTCAGATAAATCAGACAACCGGATGTTGGGTTGCTGCCCCTGAATTTGTAATTTTAAGGAAATTTTGCTGTTATTGGTTATTATCTTGAATATTATTATAGATAGAGATAAACTGTAAACAGCAACAATGTTCAGCAAAGTAAGATTTACAAATAAGTCAACATGACTGAAATGGTCAGTTGACCCCTTTAGGAGTTATTGCCCTGTATAGTCAATTTTTAACCATTTTTCGTAAATCTTAGTTATCTTTTACAAAAATCTTCTCCTCTGAAACTACTGGTTCAAATTAATCCAAACTTGGCCACAATCGTCATTGGGGTATTTAGTTAAAGAAATGTGTGGCGTAATCCGGCCAACCAACCAAGATGGCTGCCACAGCTTAAAATAGAACATATGGGTAAAATGCAGTTTTTGGCTTATAACTCAAAATCCGAAGCATTAAGAGAAAATCTGACAAGATGTAAAATTGATTATCAGGTCAAGATCTATGTGCTCAGAAATTTTTAGATAAATCAGAAAACCTGATGTTGGGTTGCTGCCCCTGAATTAGAAATTTTAAGGAAATTTTGCTGGTATTGGTTATTATCTTGAATATTATTATAGATAGAGATAAACTGTAAACAGCAACAATGTTCAGCAAAGTAAGATTTACAAATAAGTCAACATGACTGAAATGGTCAATTGACCCCTTTAGGAGTTATTGCCCTTTATAGTCAATTTTTAACCATTTTCGTAAATCTTAGTAATCTTTATCAAAAATCATCTCCTCTGAAACTACTGGGCCAAGTTCATTATAGATAAAGATTATTGTAAGCAGCAAGAATGTTCAGCATAGTACGATGTACAAACACATCACCATCACCAAAACACAATTTTGTCATGAATCCATCTGCATCCTTTGTTTATTATTCACATAGACCAAGGTGAGCGACACAGGCTCTTTAGAGCCTCTAGTTTTATTTGCGCCGATTTTATTTTTTCTCCTAATTGGATTTGCAGGTAAGTTACAGGTTAAATAATACATTTACATGGGCTGAGCACAGAGTATATAGACAAATCAAGGGACATTGGTAAATTGCTATCTCATTTTTTTCTGGTGACCATTCCTTCCCACAAATGAGATTGATGACTGCTTCACATTGACAATATGTCTGAAGCTCCTTCTGATGACAAATGTCTTACATTCTTAGCCTACAGAATAAGTACATATATAAGCACAGTGCAACCCTATCCACCTCATTTCTGGGCAGCTGAACCCAACTTATATGTTGACACGTATGTTAAAATGCAAACTCTAGAAAAGCCTGCATCAGTACATAAGCCAGACAAAGAAAGGATGGACTTTGTTATCGTGACAATTATGCCAGATATAGAAGAGACAAAATCACAAGAAAGGAATATATTAGATGTGTTGCGTAAAAACACTCGACAAAAACAGATTTATGATTTGAATATATTCTGTTTAAATGGATTTGAATGCTGTAAATAGATATGTAATTCTTCAATTTAGCTCAAAACCCTACTTTCACCTCCCCGGTGTGAGCAGAAAACAACAGTTATATACAAGTTATGATTGACAAGTCATTACATTTGTACAAATGGCTAATGGAAGAGGTCTATAATGATAAATGAAAAATAACATGACTGGGATAGAGAGTTGTCTCATTGGCACTCATACCACATCTTCTTATATCTTTTCACCTGTAATTTACCTTTTAAAAAAATTAGCGCAAATGAAAAAAAAACCCAGTGCAAATGAAAAAAAAATTTGGCGCAAATGCAAAACGCCACATCAGACATTGATTAAAGAACTTTCAAAACAGAGGCCATACTCAGATTGAACACATTGCACAAAATCTACAGGGATATGGCATGACATTAAACTTTGTCTTGATTTTGTTCACAAAATTCCATCATACTATTGTTTTTTGAGATAACTATCAAACCGTATCAAAAAGTCTTAGTTGTACAGATACACCAGACTGACAGATTAACTTGATGAACAAAATTGTCTTTTTCTCAATTAAAGAGAATGCTGAGGTTTGATAAAGTTACCATATTTTATGACATTTTTACCTAAGACTATTATGTCTGTTTGTTTTGATCACACATTGTTGTTAATAAAAAGAAATTCTGTGTGACTGTTATACAAATGAGAGGTTTCACTAGCTATAAAACCAGGTTTAATCCACCCTTTTTGTTGAGCCTGCAACTTTTGTTGCAGAAAGCTCTTCATAGGAATATTGACCCAGAGGCAGTGTTAGCTAACTTTTTAAAAGCTTTATATTTTAGAAGGTATAAGACCTGTATGCTTCATACTTTGTATATAGATGCCTCATGTTACGAACTCTCCATCAGTCACATGTCCAATGTTCTTGACCTCATTTTCATGGCCATGGTTCAGTGACTACTTGAAAAAAAATTCTCTCTTATTATAAGTAATTGGATAACTATATTTGGTATGTGCGTACCTTGCAAGGTCCTCATGACAGTCAGACAGTTTTCACTTGACCTCAACCTCATTTCATTGATCAGTGAACAAGGTTAAGTTTTGGTGGTCAAGTCCATTTCTCAGATACTATAAGCAATAGGTCTATTATATTTGATGTATGGAAGGACTGTAAGGTGTACATGTCTAACTGGCAGGTGTCATCTGATCTTGACCTCATTTTCATGGTTCAGTGGTTATAGTTAAGTTTTTGTGTTTTGGTCTGTTTTTCTTATACTATATGCAATAGGTCTACTATATTTGGTGTATGGAATGATTGTAAGGTGTACATGTTTAGCTGACATGTGTCATCTGACCTTGACCTCATTTTCATGGTTCAGTGGTCAAAGTTAATTTTGAGTTTTGGTCTATTTTTCTAATACTTCATGTATTATGTCAACTAGATTTGGAATATGGAAATATTTTATTATATTTATGTCTGTTACGCAGGTTTTATTTGACCTTGACCTCATTTTCACGGTTAATTGCTAAGTGTTAAGTGTTTGTGGTTTGGTCTGTTTTTCTTAATTTATAAGCAATAAGTCAACTATATTTGCTGTATTGAAGATTTGTTAGCTGTACATATCTGCCTGGCATGGTTCATCTGACCTTGACCTCATTTTCATGGTTCATTGATCACTTGCGTTTTCTTGGTTACTGTTGAGTTAATGTGAGTTGTAATAAAGCTTTATATTTAGGTCTATCAACATAATATCAATGATTGGTAAAGAAGGCGAGACATTTCAGCGTGTGCACTCTTGTCTACACATTCAAGGAAATATCTGTACCTTTTCAGGAATACAACAGTTGTTTTTCATTTGTTTTGTTGTGTTTGAGGTTTAGATTTTGCAATTTGATGTATGACTTTCCGTTTGGAATTTTATCATGGAGTTCTTAATTTGGGGTATTTTCCTTTTTCATAGAATTTTTTACCAATTATTTATTTAAGTAAATGATAAAAAAATGAAATTGGGTATTTTTTTCTATTAGACTGCTTAGTTTTAATTGAACAATCTAAAACCAAACATATTCATTATTAATGTTTCAGCTCATTCAACCATTTTAAGTGTGTCTTCATTATCTAAAACTGTTTTCTTCTTTCATTCGCAGCTGATGTGTTTGTTATATATACAAGGGACAGAGATTCAAGTCATTTGGGTGACGGCAAGCTGTACAACAAGGACTTGTCATCCTTTACAAAACATTATCTATTGAAAGAACTGACAGCTAAAAACAGAGGACTTAGTGTGAATGAAACATTTTCACCATACCAGAAAAGTCACATCCGGAAAATTGTTCTGAAAAAATGACAAAGTTCTTACTGTTTGTATTTATAGTCAATGTTTTTTTTAATGATTTATACATTCAATTTCACAACTGAAATAGTGACCATGCTGTATTGATATAACTTGGAGGCTATTCAAGAAATGACAAAATGAAGGGATCCAGAGGCATTTAATTAAAATATATGGTTGATGGAGCTTATTTGGCTTGAGGCATTAGAACCCATTGGAACCTCCCCCCTTTTTTTTGACAATCAATGCATTTGAATGGGGATATATAGTTGGACCGTACCCCCTTGTGAAAATGGCTGGATCAGCCCCTGCTGATACACCAATTTTGGCAATTACCTTTCATTTCTGCATTAAATTTACATATTATGAATACTTACTCACTCTTACTGTAGAGTACTATTGTTATATAACTGAACTAAAATGATTTTGAGTTCAAAGACACCTCTGTTCTATTATTACAAAGTTTTTTTAAAGAAAAAAGTCACATATTTTTCATACAGAATTTGAATTACAGTGAAGTATTTATTTTTGTGACATTATGTCACATACAAGTTAATATGTTTTTCATTGTATCTGCACAAATTTATTTATAGTGAATTATTTGTCATAATATAATAAAGCCTGGAAAAAACAAACTTGCAACCTTCTAGTCCTCAGTTTCTTTCCTTTTTTTTTAGCTTGCTTGCTTAGAGTTATGCATGTTTGCTTAGCTTTTATATTATACATGTGTTTTATTTATATGTGTATTGTTATTTGTTTTTTAAATGTCAAGTCAGCTGAGAGCTCTCCAGAGTTCATGTTTACTGTGTTAATTTGTACATATGACTCTAAATAAAATTTACTAACTTACTTACTTGCTTAAGCCACAACTAACAAACTGAATTTTTGATACATTTACAATCCATTGACTTTTTTCTGGAAAATTCACCTTATTCATGTATACATGGTATATATTGAACGAAAAATTGCCAGATACATAGCAGTTAAACCTATGCCATGATAAGTGCTCTTTTCAGTAAGATAATGAGTGCTTTGCAGTACATGTAAATTAAAATGTTACTGAGCATTTATTTTTATCATTATGTTTTGTGATTTGATGGCTATAATGTAATTACTAATGCTATCATATTAACATTATACAAATTGAATGTGTAGGAATTATCATGGAGTACAGATTATGCTTTATCAATTCTTTTCTCTGTTTATCTGTTAAGACAATCTTCTTTGTGCTCTGTGTAATTGCTTTAAATCTTTGTAGACTATGGATTATGATATAAACCATTTCAGAATTATTGCACCAGGAAGTTATCATTCTTATTATAAATAATTGATTATATCTTTTTTAAATTTCAATTGCAAAGGAGTAGGTTCAGTAAGACCCCATTTTGGCCCCATAATATAGCAGTTTTGCTTCTGCTACACAAATATGGGCTGGTTTTGACAATACAATGCACATATATCGGTTACTAACATCATTAAGTCATGCTAAATTACTGAAATCTTCACAATTTTAGCATTTTGGTTAAATTTTATACGGTTTCCGTCTTAAATGAAAGTGGCCGCATTTGTGTTCATTCATAATATCAAAATGTAAGTTGCATTTGATGATAATACATAACAAATATAAAGGTTGAGGAGGAACACAGATGCGGCCACTTTCATTTTTGACAAAAACCATCTGAAAAGTGACGATTTTTTGCATATTTGATAGATTTTTCATATTTGAGCTTGAATCGGAGGGTTTTTAATGACTTAATCAGTTAAAATCACATACACTAATTGAATCAATTGAAATAGACACTTAAGTGTTTAAAAAGTGTCCAAAATCTTTCGTTAGATGAACCTGAAATTTGAGGCCAAAATCGGCCCTTACCGGACCTACTTCTTTTACATGATAACTGTTTAATAATACAAATGAACTTAAAATAGCTTATCAACAAATAATTCACATTGGCATTATTGAAATACTTAGTATATGATTCTGCTTGATTGACTAACTGTGATTTTAGTTTGATTGTGTTTAATTTTTATACGTGTTCAGTAAAGGTGTGCTTTGTTATTAACATTTAAAATTTGAAAATAAAGTTTATTTTATCTTAACTCTCTTTTTTAGCTCACCTTCCAAAAGCAAATCTTAGCTTTTGTCATCACATGGCGTCCATCATTTTATGTCTTCGATCGTCGTCATTGTTCGTTGGTTGTAAACTATTTCAACATCTTCTCCTCTGAAACTACTGAACCAATTCCAACCAAATTTAATCTGAATGATCCATATGGTATTAAGAATAAAGTTTTTATTTTATTTTGTGTTTCGACAAAAAAACCTTACTGCCATGTCAATAGTTTGTTGAGTTAACTCAAATAAGTGAATATGACCAAAATTGTCAATTGACCCCTTAAGGAGTTATTTCCCTTTAAGGACAATTTTACACAATTTGGTAATCATGTGTGTATACAACCGCAAATTTTTTTCGTCAGGGTCATGCAAAGACATTTGGTTTCTGGACAATAGCTTTAGGATAAGTACCGGTAAATTCGCAACAGTATAGTGTATTGCACAAAAATAAAACAAGAGGCTCTAAAGAGCCGGTGTCGCTCACCTTGGTCTATGTGAATATTAAAGGAAGCAGATGGATTCATGACAAAATTGTGTTTTGGTGATGGTGATGTGTTTGTACATCTTACTTTAGTGAACATTCTTGCTGCTTAAAATTATCTCTATCTATAATGAACTTGGCCCATTAGTTTCAGTGGAAAATGTTAGTAAAAATTTACAAATTTTATGAAAATTGTTAAAAATTGACAATAAAGAACAATTACTCCTAAGGGGGTCAATTGACCATTTCGGTCATGTTGACTTATTTGTAAATCTTACTTTGCTGAACATTATTGTTGTTTACAGTTTATCTCTATCAATAATAATATTCAAGATAATGACCAAAAACAGCAAAATTTCCTTAAAACTAACAATTCAGGGCCAGCAACCCAACAACGGGTTGTCCGATTCATCTGAAAATTTCAGAGTAGATAAATGTTGACCTGATAAACAATTTTACCCCGGTCAGATTTGCTCTAAATGCTTTGGGTTTTGAGTTATAAGCCAAAAACTGCATTTTACCCCATGTTCTATTTTTAGCCATGGCGGCCATCTTGGTTGGATGGCCGGGTCACCGGACACATTTTTCAAACTACTAACCCAAAAGATGATTGTGGCCAGGTTTGGATTAATTTGGCCAAGTAGTTTCAGAGGAGAAGATTTTTGTAAAAGATTACTAAGATTTACGAAAAATGGTTAAAAATTGACTATAAAGGGCAATAACTCCTAAAGAGGTCAACTGACCATTTCAGTCATGGTGACTTATTTGTAAATCTTACTTTGCTGAACACTATTGCAGTTTATAGTTTATCTCTATCTATAATAATATTCAAGATAATAACCAAAAACAGCAAAATTTCCTTAAAATTACTAATTCAGGGGCAGCAACCAAACAACGGGTTATCCGATTCATCTGAAAATTTCAGGGCAGATAGATCTTTACCTGATTAACAATTCTACCCCATGTCAGATTTGCTCTAAATGCTTTGGTTTTTGAGTTATAAGCCAAAAACTGCATTTTACCCCTATGTTCTATTTTTAGCCATGGCGGCCATTTTGGATGGTTGGCCGGGTCACCGGACACATTTTTTAAACTAGATACCCCAATGATGATTGTGGCCAAGTTTGGTTTAATTTGGCCCAGTAGTTTCAGAGGAGAAGAATTTTGTCAAAGTTAACGACGACGACGGACGACGACGGACGCCGGACGCCAAGTGATGAGAAAAGCTCACTTGGCCTTTTAGGCCAGGTGAGCTAAAAAGGAATATAAGGGAGCTACCATTTGATTTTTATGGGGGGGCTAGGATGAAAAATTTTGTCCTGCATTTTTTTTTAGCTGTAATCTCTGTCCTGCCTTTTTATTTTTCACTCTGTTTGGTCCTGCTTTTTTTTTTTTAGTTTATCCTGACTTTTTTTTACCTAAATTGTCGTCCTGCCTTTTTTTTTGGGGCAATTGTCTCATCCTGCCTTTTTTTTTTACTCAAAATTCCTGTCCTGCCTATTTTTTTCAAATTTCATCCTAGCCCCCCCCATAAAAATCAAATGGTAGCTCCCTAAATTCAAATCATATAACCAATAAAAAATCCAAAAAAACATTTAAATGGCAATAATGATTAAATTAATGTATAGATTATTGTGGTTTTCCTACACATTAATATCTTAAAATGTCAGCCGCGAGCCATAATGTGAAACGTTTTGGCGAGTGAGCGCAGGAAACGAGCTTAAAGTTTCACATTGTGTCAAGCGGCTGATATTTTATGATATACATACAAAGAAAACCCGATTATCTATATATCTTCTATTACTGGTATTTTCCCACTTCCTTTTGCTAAGACAGTTTTACGCTTGATGTCACGGATAAATTCTTCTCTCACATTGTGACGTCACTGATAATGCCTGGTTGAAGCCTTGATACAAGAATTATGGAGTGACAGAGCAGGCTGATATAGGCGTAGGGAAGGACCATAAGTTTCATTTTAATACGTTATTCTGATTGGCTAACTGCAATCTCGAGTTATTTCTTAATCAACTTCATTACACAATGAAATTTATCATTCATGATGACACGAGGTCATCCTAGCTAAAAAAATTAGTTATAAGTATTGAATGCTTCTTTTTGTGACTTCATAGAATTGTAAAAAGCCTTGACCATGCACACATTTTTAGAATGAAGCGCAGAAGCGCTTCAAACAAAATGTACTTCGGTCAACACTTTTACACCCGAATGAAGTTACAAAAAGAAGAATTAAATTCTTAATTGAAAAAAGTATTACTGATGAAAGAGTTAAGCAAATCATTACATGTGAGCCATTCAGGTTCCTGAAAGCCTCTTGATATCCTACCTGCTGCTACTATAAACGGTTAGAGGTAAAACTGAGGTCCGATGTTGAAGGTCATATCATTGACCTCTGGATGTCTTTTGTGTTGCTTAGTTTATGTCTAATTAGATTGTTCCCCACATCTCTTTTAATTCGCTCACCTGGACCAAAGGTTTAGGGTGGTTTATTGTCATCTGTGGCAATTGTTTGTTAACCTTTTAAAAAACTCTTTTCTGAAACTTCCGAAAAATCTTTTCATATGAAAGTATCAAAACCAATTGCAACCAAACTTGGCCAGAACCATCTTTAGACTTAAGATTATCTGTTTAAAGGTTGTTTCTGAGGGACATGCATACTATAGAATCCTATAGGATTCAGAACTCTTTCATAGAAACAAGCACAGTTGTAAAATATTTAGTAAGAACTTCAATATATCTTTTATATGTATTTCAACAATGGTTTTATTTATAACATAAAAAGAGGGGGATATAATTTGGGGACATTGAAAAAAAACAACACAAAATGAAGAACAAGAGGGCACATGCTGAGCTGTCTCGCTTTCTTCACTGATAATTTATTATATGTTGATAGTCCTAGAATATAAAGCTTTAATAAAAGTATCACATAAACTTAACATGATCCAAAAAAATGAGGCAAAAGTCAGATAAACCAAACTGGAAAAATATGTATACACCTTAATATCATTACATACACATAGTTGACCAATTGCTTATAGTTTCAAAGAAACCAATGTTAAACAAAGCAAAGGAGTAGGTCCAGTAAGACCCCTTTTTGGCCCCAAAATATAGCAGTTTTACAAAATTGTTAAAATGTAAACTTTTAGTTATTTATTGGACAGTAGAATGCTTCTGCTACATAAATATGGGCTGTTTTTGACAATGCAATGCACATATATCGGGTATTAGCACCATGAAGTCATGCTAAATTACTGAAATATTCACAATTCTAGCATTTTAGTTAAATTTAAGACGGTTTTCGTGTGAAACGAAAGTGGCCGCATCCGTGTTCATCCTTATTATTAAAATGCAAGTTGTATTTTATGATAATACATATTAACATATATAAAGATTGAGGATGAACACGGATGCGGCCACTTTCATTTTTGACAAAAACCATCTGAAAAGTGACATTTTTCGGCATATTTGGTAGATTTTTCATATTTGAGCTTGAATCGTGTCGTTTTTAATGACTAAATCAGTTAAAATCTTTCACCTAAACTAATTAATTCAAATGAAATAGACACTTAAGTGTTTAAAAAATGGTCAAAATCTTTCGTCAGATGAACCTGAAGTTTGAGGCCAAAATCGGTCCTTACCGGAGTTACTCCTTTAACTTTGACGAGGAATCATACACATGAGGTCAGGGTTAGATGAACCATGCTAGTCAGACATACATGAGTCAATATAATTGTACAATCGATATATGTATTGGAAATAGTTGACCTATTGCTTATAGGAAACAAACTCAACCATGAAAATTTAATATTGACCAATGAACCATGAAATGAGGTCATGGTCAGATCATATACCTGCCAGCTAGATACATGCACCTTAAATCATTCCATAAAATGAGGCCAAGGTCATATAAAACCTGCCAGACTGACATGTACATCGTAAAATACGCTAAATTTTGTTGATCTTTTGCATATGGTATTAAAAAATCATAAGGGTTCTGTGGAACCCAGTGCCTCGCCTACTTTTGCTGTTGTCTTTGTTTTCAGTGTCGGATCGCTATGCCTCGCTTTTGCGAAAATAAGTCATAGGCTCAACAAATTTGAAAAAAAATATATTTTTTTCTTAGATACGATCTTTTGATTGTAAGAAGTTTCTGTCCAAGTTTGGTAAAAATTCCAGGATGGTTTATGAATCAAATAAATGTTTTAAAACCTTTAATTGCAGACTGTATGTAATTTTAAGTGGAATAAAAACTTCAGTCCATTTATAAGTAATATACGGAAAAACAGATTTTTTTTTACAAAATGTCATTATAGATACTAGCAAGGAATTGTATATTTAAAATTTAAGTATACAATCCCTTGATACTAGCTTTCGAACATAAATAAGCTTCTGTCAAAGTTTGGTACAAAATTACTTATGAATACTATTAGATGATCATAAACAAGTTTCTGTCCAAGTTTTATACAAATCCAGGATATTTTAAGAAAGTTATTAAAATTTTAAACTTTATCCACAGTGTGAATGTAATTTTAACTGACAGAAACACTAAGTCTTTTTACAAGTAAAAGACGGATGAACAGGTACTGTATTTTTTTTTTACAAAATTTACTTCTAGATTCTATCTTCTAGTTTCTGTTCAAGTTTGCTAGACATCCAGGATACTTTAAGAAAGTAATTACATTTCAAAAACCTTAAACTACAAGAGTGAATATTTGTGGACGACGGAATGTAGGATCGCTTTGTCTCGCTTTTGCGACAAAGTCGGTTGCTTTCACATAAATTCCGGATAAAATGTCAATGAATCCGAAGTCAACCCACTTGCGGTAGGTAGTTTGATATCCGAATTCAACCATTAGATCAATATAATATGTGATGACACCAAATGCGTATTCTTATCCAGAGTATATCAGTGCGTAAGTTTCTAGTATTTATTATTTCTTGCTAAAAAATACCACGTCCATTCATAGTTATTAATTTTCAATCGCGAATGAGAATTTTCGCTTTTCAGGCATATCTAAATTCAGACCACGACAGTAAGAGCTGGACATGTGACTTTCAAGCACGGTCATCAATGCTTAAGGTATTCCGACCTCTAACTGTAACTGTTCTCTTTTGTTTTCTTTTTTGAGTCACTGTCCTTCGATAAACTTTGAAATTTTCAAGATGCCAAGGATTTTCTACCCAAGGAATATAGATAAACTTAACTTTGTACTTTATTTGGCCTTTTTTTAACTATTTTTATTCGAGCGTCACTGATGATTCATTGCTGGTAGACTTAACTCTCGTCTGGCGTACATGTTAACTCATGGTATCTGTTCAAATCTACATGTCTTTTTATATAAATTGTTTTTTTTTAGAGTATGTTCAGGTATTCATAAAACTTCTGAAAATAAAATATTCTTCAAAGCATAGGCGGATCCAGGAAAAATTTGGTTGATTATATAGGGAATCATTGAAGCATGACTGGAGCGAGTTGAAAATTTGAAGGCATCCACGAAGGAAACAAAACATAAAGAAATTATATAGATAAAATAAATTTATATTGCGATTGATTTGTGCAATTTACATTAAACATCCGGTTTGCAGAAACTGGGATTTGCAATAGGATGAAAAAATGAATCACTTGCCAAATCATACCCTGTTCTTACCATAAAACATTGAAAAACATACCCTGTACTGAACAAAAATATTGAAAAAAAAACGTACCCTATTCTATACACTCTCAGAAACTGTATACCCTGTTCTAGACCATATAAAATAGATGCAGTTCTAGATCCGAGTTCTAGATTTATAATCTTAAACAGTTAAATAAGCGATCCTGTTCTAGACAAATATTTTGTTTAAAAAAATCCTGTTCTCACCAGCAGGGCATGCGACCCTATCACATGCGCGTAGCTACGTTTACGTCAAAACGCCCGGGCGTACACTTGAATTCTGATAAAAAATATTTTAATCAAAAGAAAATAAAAAGAACTTGTTAGAAGCACATCAGCTTTATAATTCTTTCTTCGTTGGCTTGTAATTGCGGATCAAATTTACTTTTCAGCCAAATGGTAGTAGTAGGGAGTGTGGAGTTTGAGGCACCCCCAAAACACAAGGCGTTAAGGCGCTGACGTCATATGCGCATGCCCCGCCCCCAATATGATATATGGACATATACTAGCCCTAATGACGTCAGCGGAAGTAAGGAAGATGAGTCACGACGGATGGACGCCGGACATATTTGGTCATGACGCAACCATGAGTCATCAGGATGCAAGATCGGGGCATGACTCACTACATGACAATACCATGATGTACGTATGAAAATTCAAGAAGTATTTTTTCTGTTCGTTATGATGTTTTATGCAACCACAAAAACGCAAGGTGCTAAGGCGCTGACGTCAGATGAACAGTATGACTCACGTAGATCTTTGCCAATTCTAGTATGAAGGGCTATATATCAAAACGGAAGCACCAGATGTCGGATTATGACTCTTGGACCACCATATGATGAATTCCATATATGGAAAGCGACCACAATACCCTATGACCATATATGGAAATTATGACCAAATTTGGTAAGAACCTTATTTTCACTCAAAATAAACATACATGACCATATATGGAAATCGACAAAACAACCTATGACCATATATGGAAATCATGACCAAATTTGGTAAAACCTTATTTCCGTTGAAAAATCAAAATAAAATACATGACCATATATGGAAACCGACCAGTTACCCTATGATCATATATGGAAATGATGACCAAATTTGGAAAAAAAACTTTTATTTTCACTCAAAAATCAAAATAAACATATATGACCATATATGGACAGCAGGTCACGTGATCGTATCGAGGAACGTTAACTCTGATACAAAACAAGGGAAGCAACTCTGTATATATATCTCTCGTGGAGTGACAATTCAACGAGGCAAGGTCAAGTGATCGTATCGAGGAACTCGGATACAAAAAAGGGAAGCAACTCTTCATGATGTGAACATCAATCACCGATTAATCGTATCGTGTTCGGGGCAAATAGAAAAAATACCAACGCAGATGTCAGTTTCATATATATTTATTACATTCATTCGTACAATGCAAGCAGTTTGTCGTCGTTACTCATCAAGTCTCTAGACGAAAAAACTTTCACAATGTCTTCCATGCTAAAGTTTCTATATCTCATCTTCACGAAATGTACACAATAGAGTCCGCACGTATCGGATGATCCCGGTTGCACTTGAGTCGTACTGAATCTGTATTGAGGTCCATTGGCGATGAACACGTTCCTGAAGCGACGAAGGTATTACTCCGGAGAACGTCCGAACGAATCGAAAAATTCGACGGGTTCCTCTCGCGGGAAGTGGAACGCCACCCAGTGAATGCCCTTGCCGTCGCAGTCGTCCGTGTTGACGACGAAACTGCGGGGCCTGTTCGAGACTTCATCCGGCAGTTCATCGGCACAACACACGGTCGCCGGCAGGTCTTCGAGATAACACTCCAGTTCGTATCCGTAGGTTCCCTCCACGCCGTCGTCTTCCGTTCTGCATCGTTTGGCGGATGGTTCGTCGCCACAGTCCCTCTCTTGATGGATCTCGAGTCCCCGGGCGTGCGCAAATACCAGTCCGCATGCGCGGCAAGCCATCAGGTCCGATTCGCTTCCGACGTCTTCTTCCCCGAGTTCCATGGTGTTCGATTCGCTTCCGGTGGAATCGACGTCTTCGTCCTCGGCTTCGGCGTCGTCCTCGCCTCCGCCCAAGACGTCGCTACGTAATCTCAAGTGTTCGGGTGTAGCGGCCTTCAGATTCACCAGAAGGTATCCGAAGGGTCTCCTCGTGGCCTCTCGGAACGTTTGCATCAAGAGGTGTCTCTGACTCGGATACATCTGTCTACCTAGCGTGGCGACGGGCTGGCGATCGACTGGATTGTCGAAGAGGACCAGGTAGTGACAGTTTCTCCTCTGAGTCGGATCCTTCCCGAAATACAGGTTCTGATTCACAGCCACCACCGACAGGTTCCGATGATGCGATCCTTCCTTGAACAAATCGTTGATGCGACGGTCTTTGGCCGAGGTCGAATTCAGGTCGTCCAGCACGAGTAAGTTTCTGGTCCGTGCATCGAAGAAGTGATCGGCTTCCAACTCGGTCGGGATACCGCGAACGAATTCCACGGTGGGCACCACCGTCATTCGAATCTCGTCGTAGAGGGGTTGCCATCGTCGGTACAGCCAGACGATCCTCTCCGGCACCGGGTTGCACGTGGATCTTCGCAATGCTTCCTTCACGAAAAACGTCTTGCCGCAGGAGGTCGGACCGGAGACGATCATGGTGAACGGGTGTTGAAAACGAAAACTTTCTTGCGTCGCATTTTGAAGTCTCGAACAGGCCCCGCAGTTTAGTCGTCAACACGGACGACTGCGACGGTAAGGGCATTCACTGGGTGGCGTTCCACTTCCCGCGAGAGGGACCCGTCGAATTTTTCGATTCGTTCGGATGTTCTCCGGAGTATTACCTTCGTCGCTTCAGGAACGTGCCCATCGCCAATGGACCTCAATACAGATTCAGTACGACTCAAGTTAAGTGCAACCGGGATCATCCGATACGTGCGGACTCTATTGTGTACATTTCGTGAAGATGAGATATAGAAACATTAGCATGGAAGACATTGTGAAAGATTTTTCGTCTAGAGACTTGATGAGTAACGACGACAAACTGCTTGCATTGTACGAATGAATGTAATAAATATTTATGAAACTGACATCTGCGTTGGTATTTTTTCTATTTGCCCCGAACACGATACGATTAATCGGTGATTGATGTTCACATCATGAAGAGTTGCTTCCCTTTTTTGTATCCGAGTTCCTCGATACGATCACGTGACCTTGCCTCGTTGAATTGTCACTCCACGAGAGATATATATACAGAGTTGCTTCCCTTGTTTTGCATCAGAGTTAACGTTCCTCGATACGATCACGTGACCTGCTGTCCATATATGGTCATATATGTTTATTTTGATTTTTGAAAAAAATAAAAGTTTTTTTTCCAAATTTGGTCATCATTTCCATATATGATCATAGGGTATCTGGTCGGTTTCCATATATGGTCATGTATTTTATTTTGATTTTTCAACGGAAATAAGGTTTTTACCAAATTTGGTCATGATTTCCATATATGGTCATAGGTTGTTTTGTCGATTTCCATATATGGTCATGTATGTTTATTTTGAGTGAAAATAAGGTTCTTACAAAATTTGGTCATACTTTCCATATATGGTCATAGGGTATTGTGGTCGCTTTCCATATATGGAATTCATCATATGGTGGTCCAAGAGTCATAATCCGACATCTGGTGCTTCCGTTTTGATATATAGCCCTTCATACTAGAATTGGCAAAGATCTACGTGAGTCATACTGTTCATATGACGTCAGCGCCTTAGCGCCTTGCGTTTTTGTGGTTGCATAAAACATCATAACGAACAGAAAAAATACTTCTTGAATTTTCATACGTACATCATGGTATTGTCATGTAGTGAGTCATGCCCCGATCTTGCATCCTGATGACTCATGGTTGCGTCATGACCAAATATGACCGGCGTCCATCCGTCGTGACTCATCTTCCTTACTTCCGCTGACGTCATTAGGGCTAGTATATGCCCATATATCATATTGGGGGCGGGGCATGCGCATATGACGTCAGCGCCTTAACGCCTTGTGTTTTGGGGGTGCCTCAAACTCCACACTCCCTACTACTAATGGTATCATATTATATATTCGTTTATGTTCTGTCAAGTCTGAATTTATACTGTGAGTTCTATACTCATTTCCATTTTGTTTAAAGCACTTCATCATCTTCGGAGATTCGTTTTGTGGTTTACAGTTTTGTCGAGCCTGTGGCATATTCAGGATGCCAAAGCAAGACATAGCAATCCTTAATTTCGTCGGAAGTGTCAATATTTAGGTTCAGTATGATAAACTTTTTTTTTTAAATAACAATAACTTTGCCAAAACTTTGTGAAATTTTACGGAAGTTGAACAGAAACTGTTTGTGGTCAAATGATTAAACTGACTGAGAGCATAATATTGTTTATGCAGTTAATTTTCCCGTGTTTAAAATTTACGAACAAAATTAATAGGTACTAATAGTTATAGTCTGGGGTTAACATTTTTTACACAACAATTGTTTTGTAAAATCGAATTAAATGAAAATTTAACAAAATGCAAGCTTTTTTTAATATTTTGGTTTGAAGCAAAGTTCTTAAAGTGACTGATTTGTTTTATTCATTTTTCAGTATGATACTGACAGACAGTATTGCTTTTTAAAAAATTAGAAATGCATTAACCTTCAAAGTTTGTCACGAAACTTGGCCCGAAAGTAATATTCCAGATCAAGAAAAATTATCTTAAACAAATGTTCTATTTTTTTTAATCCTGTAATGGACTGATAAATGGATTCACTTTTTGCGGGGAAAATCCCAGACGGGAACCAGGGTTCCACAGAACTATTTACGATATTCAGTATTGCCCCTGAACATAATAAGAATAAGAATAAGAAGAATAAGAATAAGAATATTTTATTTCCAATTAAAGGGCCATATGAAGAGCTATCATGACATTACAAGTACATAAGATAACATGAACATATCTGAAGATTTATTTTTACATGTTCATTTACAAAATTTGGACACAATTTTTTTTTGGTCGTGTGCTTTACCCCCACGGCTCTTTTAAAACATATTTTAAGGTTACTGGTTTTGACATTTTATTTAAATCCATTTACCATTATATTTCGAATTAACAAAATGAATAATTTAACACAACTAATAACCATTTAGAATCTAAGTATGTTGCCACTGATGAGTTTTTAATAAAATGAAAGGTATCCATTCTCGATAACCCGTTGGCTTCCGGCGATTTAGCTCCCTAACTCTAACCCACTACCAGCAATTGTTTGATATGGACCTGTTTGGGGTCCTCGGACCCCTTGCCAAGATTCGGGCGTACACGTAAAAATGACCTAGCTGCACCACTGTATCATAACCAGCAGGATACGAGAAGGGAATTATTTCAATCCAAAAGCAAACAAAAATTCAGCAACAATCTTTTGGTGACCAATGATATCACCAGTCGTAGGTTCACTTATTGCTTTTTTTTTTTAAAAGGATTATGTTATGAAGGTGATAAAGGGCTGTTTTCGAGCAACGTGTTTTGACATTTTTATTTCACGTGCAGCTGTGAAAAAGGTTCGTTATTCACCGTGAAATCAGTAAAAGTAGATCAACGAGCAAGACATTTTAATTGTTCGTGACGGTTCATCGTGAAATGGCAATTTTATTTCGCGTTCTTCCGTGCAGATACCCCTTTACGCTCCTCTGTTATACTGATGACTCGACGATATCATAATGCTCCTACTTGTATCGTACACTTATATATATATACATGACTTTGTATGTACTGTGGTGTACCCTGTTTCATAGATGTGCCTGGTAACTGCCACTGTGAATCAAAGAACCAACTAGAAGGAATACGAAAAACCTGATATTACAAGGTAATAATACGCAAAACTAGAGCTACTTTCGTTTATAAATGCGATCAGTGATATACATAATTATTTATAAACATGTTAAATTAACTTTCGGTTTGTCCAAAAAACTATGACGTCTTGAAAGGCTCTAGCCCAGATAGATTAGATATTTTTGCTTTGACGGCTGACATATAGATTTACTATCCACACTCGTACGAGTACATATTTTTTTATGTACTCCCAGTTGACATTGTTTATATACATGTATTATTTATATACCTGTACGAGTGTTGATAGCTAACGAAACAAAAAAGACAACGGGCTAAACGACCGTATATAGTCTGTTCCAAATATATATTTCAACATAAAGGTGTATTTATTAAATGAATACAATCATGCAATACAATAAGTATGGGAAATATTGAATGTTAATTTGATTTAATGTATATTTTTTCATTTTATAAAAAAGTCAATTTAATTAAAATTTCTTGTTTGATTGATTTTCTTTTTGTCATTGAATAAGGAAATTTCGCGTGCGAGTTTTTTTTTGTTTTTTTGTTTGTTTTATACTTTTTATACGGCCGCAAAAAACATTTTGCGTCGTATAATCGTCGTCGTCTGCGTCGTCGGAAGACGCATTTAGTTTCCGGACAATAACTTTAGATTTAGTAAATGGATCTCTATTCATTTTTACCAGATGTTTAAAACCACTAAAGGAAGGTTGGAATTGATTTTGGGGGTTATGGTCCCATGCAAAAGTTTAAGAATTAGGGACCAAAAAGGGGCCCAAAATAAGCATTTTTGTCGTTTTCAAACAATAACTTGTGTTTAAGTGTATGAATCTCGTTGAAATTATACCACAAGTTTCCATACCATTAAGGGATGGTCAGTTTTGACTTTGAAAAAAAAGGGGGGGGGGGTTATGGCTCAAAATGTTTTGGAATTACGGTAAAAAAAAGGAGATATAAGGGTAAACTAGAGGCTATTAAGAGCCTATGTCGCTATCCTTGGTCTATTAGTCCTATAACATATGACTTCGCATTCTTATTCAATTTTTAACGTTTTTATACTGATATTTTCATTTTTATTTTTTTTTGAAAATTGTGTTTTGTTGATGGTGATGTGTTTGTGGATCTTACTTTACTGAACATTTTTGCTACTTACAATTTTCTCTATCTGTACGTGGCCCTATAGTTACAGAGGAAAATATTTTGTAAAAACTTACCAAAATTAACCAAATTGATGAAAATTGTTAAAAATTTACCTTTAAGGGCGTAACTCCTCCAGGGTTCAACTGATCATTTTGGTCATATATCTAATTTGTAGATCTTACTTTGCTGAACATTATTGCTGTTTACAGTTTATCTCTATCTATAATAGTATTCAAGATATTAACCAAAAACGGCAAAATTTCCTTCAAAATTACCAATTTGGGGGCAACAACCCAACAACCAGTTGTCCAATTCATCTGAAAATTTCAGGACATAGATATTGACCTGATAAACAATTTAACCCCTGTAAAATGTGCTCTAAATGCTTTGGTTTCAGAGTTATAAGCCAAAATCTACATTGTACCCCTATGTTCTATTTTTTAGCCATGGCGGCCATCTTGGTTGGTTGGCTGGGTCACCGCACACATTTTTTGAACTAGATACCCTAATAATGATTGTGGACAAGTTTGGTTAAATTTGGCCCAGCAGTTTCAGAGGAGAAGATTTTTGTAAAAGATTACAAAAATTAACCAATAAATGGTAAAAAATGACTATAAAGGGCAATAACTCTTTAAGCGGTCAACTGACCATTTTGGTCATGTTGACATATTTGTAGATCTTACTTTGCTGAAAATTTTTGCTGTTTACAGTTTATCTCTATCTATAATAACATTCAAGATAATAACCGTAAACGGAAAAAAAATCCTTAAAATTAACAATTCAGAGGCAGCAACCCTACAACTAGTTGTCCGATTCATCTGAAAATTTCAGGGCATATAGATCTTGACTTGATAATCAATTTTACTTCATGTCAGATTTGCTTTAAATGCTTTGGTTTCAGAGTTATAAGCCAAAATCTACATTTTACCCCTATGTTCTATGTTTTAGCCTTGAGGCCATCTTGGTTGGTTTGGCGGGTCACCGGACACAATATCAAAACTAAATACCCCAATGATGATTGTGGACAAGTATGGTGTAATTTGGCCAAGTAGTTTCAGAGGAGAAGATTTTTGTAAGAGTTAACGACGACGGACGACGGACGCCAAGTGATGAGAAAAGCTCACTTGGCACTGTGGGCCAGGTGAGCTAAAAAAGGAGAAAAAACTATGTTTTCCGGACAATAACATTAGATTTAGTGAATGGATCACTATATTTTTTTTACCAGAAGAAGGTTCAATACCACAAAAGTTAGGTTGAAATCGATTTTGGGGGTTATGGTCCCGATAGTTTAGGAATAAGGGGCCCAAAAGGTGGCCCAAAAATTTATTTTCAAACAATAACTTGTGTTTTAGTGGATGAATCTCTCTGAAATTATACCACAAGTTTCCATACCATTAAGGGATGGTTAGTTATAACTTTGGGGTTATTGCTCAAAATATTTTGGAATTAGGGGCTTATTGCCAAAAAAATGGGGGTGGTAGTAGTTTTCAAATTGCAAATTTTTGAAAAGTTTGAAGAATAAATCTTCAATTGCACAATATTGTATAATAGATTTGTAAGATCATGACATTTGTTTTGTGTCGGAAACTCATATAATGTCAAGAATTTGATCACAATCCAAATTCAGAGCTGTATCAAGCTTAGATGTTGTGTGCATACTTGCCCCAACTGGTCAGGGTTCGACCTCTGCGGTCGTATATAAAGCTGCACCCTTCGGAGCACCTGCTTATACTTATTTTCCCAGGCCAGTCATGCCCGTAGCCCGGAATTTTCTAAAAGGAGGGGGGTATTTGGAACAAAACGTTGACTTTAACAGACTGAGTGCTTATTTGTTTTCAACCCCCCTGGCTACGGGTATGTTTTCCATATTTTGTTCTTTGTTTAGATGCAAGGCTTATGATATACGTGATATCAGAGATATATTACATGTCTCTCAGTCTGGTGATATGATAATGTTTTTTTTAAAAGTGATATATAGCACTATAAATCATAACATACATTCATTGATATAATCAGGGACTTTCTATACTAACGTTATAGTATAATTCAAACTGCAGTAAATCACCTTTAACATGGTCTTTAAGTTAGTATTTAAAATTGAGAATGGAAATGGGGAATGTGTCAAAGAGACAATAACCCGACCATAGAAAAAACAACAGCAGAAGGTCACTAACAGGTCTTCAATGTAGCGAGACATTCCCGCACCTGGAGGCGTCCTTCAGCTGGCCCCTAAACAAATATATACTAGTTCAGTGATAAGTATTTGTCTTTTAGTATCTGTAGTCTTGTGTTGAGAATCTGTACTTGCGTCTGGATAAAAGTGTAAAGTGAATGCCTTGGTCTTCTGTAGGAGTTCGGTTATGTTATACAGTTTGGGTTGGCATGCAACACTTTCTCTTTAATTTTTTTTTGTGCCATCCTTCTAGGCAATTCAAAAGGTTAAGCAGATAAGAAAGCTGTACAGAAAACTGTTAAAGATTGAAAAAAAGAAAAGACAAAAGAAACCTGTTAATGGGGGACGAATGGGTGTTTATGTAAGTAGCATGTAAACATATTATATTATACATTTATTGTAAATAAGGAATGGGTACATAAACATATTTAAAAATTCACTAGGAGATGTATGGTTGACATGCATACATATTCAAAACATGTCAAAACTGACACGTAAAAGCTATAGTTGCATTGCGTAGTATACGCGTATTAACAGTCAGTAATCAAAGTACTGAAGTACTGAACATCGGATGACCGCAAGTTCTTGTGGATGGTCCGACAATCGCTTGTCTCAGAAAAAAAAATCACAACTCTATACCTGAAAGTGGCGTTAATGTACAGATATAATACTTTTTCTGGGACAAGTGAGTGCGTGGATTATAAATTAATGACAGGAAATTCATCCTCACCGTAATGACTATTATATTGTAGTGATACAAATCAGTATACTCTGGTTTATTATAGAGTTAAACGCCTTTTAAAGGAATTTATTGGTGTATAAACTCGACCAATTCATTCACAAACAAATAATAAACCCAAAACGAATATGACATAATGGAAATATAGGCGATATCAATACACCGGATTGCCCTCACGGTCATCCGATGTAAAAAGCTCTTAGATATATTTGACAACTCGTAACAAATAGTGTAATTTTGCCTTAAATACATCGTAATAATTTGCGAAATATCACGAAATAGCTCTTACTACTCGCAACAACGGTCAAACAGATGGTTAAAGTGATAAATCAAGAAATAGCTCTTACTACTCGTAACAACGGTCAAACAGGTGGTTAAAGTGACAAACCGTAAACATCCGTTAAGTGCGATCCGTGATGACTCTTAAGAAAAGTTTTTGTATTTCGATATGAAGAGGTTTTACTTAATTTCTTTTGTAATATTATATTTCAGGGTAATTGCTGTCTTATCTCTATCAGGAGGAATACTGATTGCAAATTGGTGGAGAAAAGACTTTACAAATGCGACACATGCAATAACAGAAGACCAAGCTGATAACAGTGAAGATATGGTAATCATGAGACAAGAACTCCAACAATGTAAAGCCAGCATGACACAGATGGCGCAAGATTTCATTAGCTTACAGGACAATTTCACACAAATACAAGAAAAGGTCGGAAACTTATCGAAGGTTTTGAATGTTTCTGTTGAAAATGCTAGAGATGATTTCCTCCATTTGAAAAGAGACATGAAGATCTTGAATGGAATGCAAGACATCCAAGAGCACAGATATATAACATATTCTGGTAAAAACAAGTTTTCCAATGAAATATTTTAGGTACTTTCTCCAAACTGATATTTAGATATTCTAAGAAATTTAAACAACATCTCATGAAATGTATGCGTCATGGGCTGACTGCGTGTGAAGCGCTTTTCTGGATGTACCTTCATTAGGAATGATCAAAGCTCAATTATAGTGTTATTAATCTGTGTTTACCCTAGTCGATTACAATCTAGGCAACCAAAAACGACATGATCGTTTCCTATAAACTTGTAAAACAAGAAGCAGGTAGACAGTGTTTCTTGCCCTCAATGGTCTCTTGGTCAAGTAATTGATTTAGAAAACTGGTTCAGTCAGTGTTTAAAGGGACACTAACTGTCAAATTGATGTTCACCGAATTGACTCAAATTCTCATATTTGATTTATAACCATGTGTAAAACATTTATCCAGATTATAAAAAATGTCTAAAGTAAACAATTTATAGGACCTATGCTTGACACTGTTTGCTTCGTGTCGTGTGTATTTTAGTCTTGACGCCATTTAATTTACTATCGAGTTGACCTCCGAGGACCTCTGATGTAAACAAAAATAAAGGTAGGAAAAGAAGCAAGCTAACTTCTAAGTTTTGTTTAATTTCATATTATAGATTAAAAATATATGCTATTCACCTGTATAAGAATGATTTGTTGTGGATCGACTCAGTCAACCAAATGATTTACTTTTGTTTACATTCTTTTCATTTAAATAACCGAACACGCACAATGCATGCGTTATCCATATCTAGTTAAGGGTCATTTTGAAGTTCACATGGATACGGATTCATTGAGGTCGATTTATTCACTTGCAAGTGAATAATTCATCATCAATGTTTCTAAGCTTAATTTGACAAAATTGAAAGATACTGGCTGCTGAAAGCGAATTATTATTTCACTATTCCACTTTCAATAATGAATGAAATAAAAAGCATACTTTATATTTTTATATATCTCCTATCTATTGCCCCTTTATTTCGGTGTTCATTTTTATAAATTTCCTGTTAACAAAACTTTTTCTTATTCCAGGCATAGATTACCTAAGCCGTATTTGGCATAACTTTTTGGAATTTTGGATCCTCAATGCTCTCCAACTTTGTACTTGTTTGGCCTTATGAATATTTCGATTTGAGCGTCACTGACGAGTCTTATGTAGACGAAAAGCGCGTCTGGCGTACTAAATTATAATCCTGGTACTTTTGATAACTATGTAAACAGTAATTTACATTATACGTTGTACATAATCTACACTGGTAATACAGATCATTTGGTGCAGTTAAAATTAATGTGAGAGGCAAATTATGGGTGTTGCTTTGAGGGAATTAAATTAACTCTGTAATTAAGAAGCAAGACCATTCACGAAATAGAGTAAGAGTTGCCCGTTATGCGAAGCGATCTTAAAATTAAAAATGTCCAATGTTTTGTATATTGCCAATCAGTTTCATTTTTTTCAACAAACTATTGGCATTCCCATTAGATATAAAGAACCAATTGTGCCCTCTTCTTGCCGGCTTGTTCATTCATTCTAACGAGGCTGACTTCATAGAGGAACTTCTTAGTAAGAAAGAAAAGAATTAAGCCATATCCTTTAACTTTACTTTCTGTTATATAGATGATGTTCTCTCACAAAATAATTCAAAATTTGATGATTATTTTGAACGCATCTATCTCATCGAAAAAGAAATAAAGGATAAAATAGATACAGTTAAGTCTGCCTCATATTTTGACTTACATCTAGAAATTGAAAATGAGGGTTGGTTGAAAACAAAACTTTACGACAACAGAGATGAGTTCAGCCTCCCGATTGTGAACTTTCCATTATGTACCATCTTTCTGTTTTCTTTTTCCATAGAACACGTACAATATTGCACTCAATTTTGCTTATCTTTCTGCTTTTTTTTTTACATAACAGCATTTTAAAGCCAACTGTAGATATACATATTGTAAATGATCTTTTTTATTATAGAAACAGTCTTTCTTCTACTGGCGGGGTTGATCCTATGGACATTGATACTTTTTCTGATTGCATATAAGTTTTTTCCATGGAGAAATGGTTTTTATGGTAGTCAGGGAAGCAATCATGATGATCCTAATGATACAAACGAAAGTCTGTGTGCACAGGTTCCAGTTCAACATGTAAGTGAATCGAGGAAATAAAATTGAGAATGGAAATGGGGAATGTGTCAAAGAGACAACAACCCGACCAAATAAAAAAACAACAGCAGAGGGTCACCAACAGGTCTTCAATGTATCGAGAAATTCCCGCACCCGGAGGCGTCCTTCAGCTGGCCCCTAAACAAATATATACTAGTCCAGTGATAATGAACGCCATACTAATTTCTAAATTGTACACAAGAAACAAAAATTAAAATAATACAAGACTATCAAAGGCCAGAGGCTCCTGACTTGGGACAGACGCAAAAATGCGGCGGGGTTAAACATGTTTGTGAGATCTCAACCCTCCCCCTATACCTCTAACCAATGTAGAAAAGTAAACGCATAACAATACGCACATTAAAATTCAGTTCAAGAGAAGTCCGAGTCTGATGTCAGAAGATGTAACGAAAAAAAATAAACAAAATGACAATAATACATAAATAACAACAGACTACTAGCAGTTAACTGACATGCCAGCTCCAGACTTCAATTAAACTGACTGAAAGATTATGATTTCATCATATGAACATCAGGCACAATCCTTCCCGTTAGGGGTTTAGTATCATACCATCATAACATATATGAGAACATAACCATGCCAACAGCTGTTTTTAGAATAAATGTGTTTAGTTCCGATGCAAAGACCTTATCAGTGACTCAATATTAAGGCCAAAATATGCAATCTTTAATGACTCGACAACAGTATCGTAATTATATCCCTTCTTAATAAGTCTATTCAAAGGTTTTGTTAGTTTCTGAGGTGAATACTGACACCTTTGTGCTTTATAAAGAATATTTCCATAAAAAATTGGATGTGAAATACCTGAACGTATTAGAAGTCTGCATGTTGAGCTATATTTACGAATGATGTCTTTATACCGATGATAAAATTTAGTAAATGTTTTGACTAGTTTGTGATATCGAAAACCCTGGTGTAATAATTTTTCAGTAATACATAAATTTCTCTCGTTAAAATCTAAAACATTGTTACAAACACGAGCGAATCGTACAAGTTGAGATATATCAACACCGTAAGATGGTGACAAGGGAACGTCACCATCTAAAAACGGATAATTAACGATAGGAAATGAAAAATCATCCCTTTTATCATAAATTTTAGTATTCAGCTTTCCATTAGTGATATAGATATCAAGATCGAGAAAAGGGCAGTGGTCATTGTAGTTAAAAAATGATTATGTCAAATCCGACATTTAAGTTTACTTTGTGGCAACAGTAATCATGGTGATCAAAATTATGCATAAAAATTGTCATAGTGATCAGATAAATGTACGCACAATGGAAGTAAAGAGTAGATAAAGGGTATTATTAAAAAACAATCTTTATTTCAGCTGATTAAAGAAAAAAGATGGACTATACTAGATCAAATTGACATCACAAGTGAGTTGGAAGAATCTATTTGTATTCTTAGTTTCCATGAAGAAACTCAGGATTTACATCATAGAATAATCACATCAGTATTTCAGGAGGAAGAAGTTGAAATAAAGCCATTCCTACTGGAAAAAACTGATCCAGATGTATTGGATATACCAAGATGTCAATTCGTCTTTGTATTTGTTGATTTTAATGAGACCAATGTTATTCTTGAGAACTCAGGTGATAAAAGATTAGTTACTGTCCAGGCTTGTATGAAATTTGGAGGTAAGAGAAAATTATTATCAACAATTAAAAAAAGCAGAAACGTGCTAGGAGAAAATTTTAAAATGGACAACTTTATCAAATGGCAACATCAAAAGCTTAAACAAATCAAACGAATTGAAAAACAACTGTCATATTCCTGACTTGGTAAATTTCATGATGTTGAAAAAGACGGAAAAACCTGGTTGTAGCTAGATAAACCTCTCGCTTGTATGAGAGACACATTCCATTATTTTATGAGAAAAAAAAACCCGGACATACTGATATTTATTTGAACTTCTAAAGATAACCTCAATTTATTTTACTAATAGATGGAAGTATTTTAATAATCAATTTTCACCACCCTTGCTTCAGTTAAATGTGCGATTAGCCACAGAAATAAAAACGATTTTGAGAGCAAAACAAACTGATTTTAACGTTTTGAGGAATGTATTGCTGTAAGATTTGAATTATTGCTAAATTTTCTAGTAACAATAGATAGTGAATCTTGATTTTTGTTAAGATTGATATAAATAAAGTGTTGCTTAACAATACATCCTCTGTTTTGCTTTTCAGCTAAGAGCAAGCTCATCACTTCTTGTGACTTAATATTCTTTTTCTTTTTCTTTCACAGCTGATGTGTTTGTTATATATACAAGAGACAGAGATTCTAGTCATTTAGGAGATGACACGCTGTACAATAAGGACTTGTCAGCCTTTACAGGACATTTTCTATTAAAAAAACTCACGGTTAAAAACAGGGGACTAAGTGTTAATGATACATTTACACAATACCAGAAAAGTCACATTAGGAAAATTGTACTAGAGAAATGACAATATATTCTCTCTATAATAAAAACATCTTGAAAGCCACTACTAAAAGAACAAATATAACTTGGGGCTTTTTGTATAAATGACAAATCTAGAGGGTCTGGGGATATTTACACATAACGATATTGGTGCTTTAGTTTTGTTACAGATATACAAATTATCAACATATACAAATTAAGGATTCTGCCAAATAAATACCACATATGGTTTATATTTCCGAAATAGTAAATGGCTATACTCATATAACAATCGGATGACTTTACGGTAGAATTGTGTGTCTGTACACATAAAAATTATACTGGGGTTATTGATTGTAATTATTACTTTAACTGGGATGTGCTTTTTTTTAAAAGATCAATGATCATGCTTCTTTGTTTTATTGTTAATGTTGTGATGAAAAAAAAAAAGAAAATGAGCTTTGCTTGCATATACTCAAGAGCCTGACTGATAGCTATTACAGTAATGGAGTTTGTTACTTAATAAAAAAAAAATCATGATTTTGCATGATACTTTCAAAAGAACGAAACATTATACTGTGTTTATAGTGCTAAAGAAATAGCATGTCAGTTAACTGCTAGTAGTCTGTTGTTATTTATGTATTATTGTCATTTTATTTATTTTCTTTTGTTACATCTTTTGACATCAGACTCGGACTTCTCTTGAACTGAATTTTAATGTGCGTATTGTTATTCTTTTACTTTTCTACATTGGCTAGAGGTATAGGGGGAGGGTTGAGATCTCATAAACATGTTTAACCCCGCCGCAATTTTGCGCCTGTCCCAAGTCAGGAGCCTCTGGCCTTTGTTAGTCTTGTATGATTTTAAATTTTAGTTTCTTGTGTATAATTCGGAGTTTAGTATGACGTCCATTATCACTGTACTATTATGCATATTTTAGGGGCCAGCTGAAGGACACCTACGGGTGCGGGAATTCTCGCTACATTGAAGACCCATTGGTTGCCTTCGGCTGTTGTTTGCTCTATGGTCGGGTGGTTGTCGCTTTGACATATTCACCATTTCCTTTCTCAATTTTATTGCTATATATATATATTCTTATCAATTACTATGAAATAATTTTATAACTATTGTCTTTATTATGTCATTTGGTCTAGCTATTTTTGCAGAGTTTATATAAAACACCTTTGATTAAGAACAATTTGCCAAAAACCATTATGAGATATCATTAATATATAGTATTTTACGAACATTGTTTTACTTTAATCATATTTCAAATCATTGTCGTCAACATGGTGGATATAACCTTTGCATAGGTTACATTTTAGTGTTATGTCAGCTTTAACTGACCTTTTCTTGCCACAAATTTCTCATTTTTGTTTCATTAGCTTTGGAAATCTTGAGCTTATGATTACAAAATTTCTTGCCTCAAATCCCTCTTTATTGTTTCAGTAGCTGACAAACTATGAGGCTTATATTTGACTTGCTTCAAGTCAAATTTTCTTGTTTCATTAGCCAATGAAATTTAAGTTTATGTTTGATAATTTCTTTTTTGTCCCTCATTTTTGTTCCATAAGGTGATGAGATTTAAAGCTTATGTTTGACCATTTCTTGCCTCAAGTATCTTTTGTTGTTTCATTAGCTAATAAAATTTTAGCTTATGATTAAATTAGTTGTACAAAAACCACTTATTATACGATGTTGATATGCAGTTGCATTTATTTAGTGTGCATTTCATACTCATGAAAAATGTCCATCATCAATATTTGTGCATGGTACCTGAAAGTATGGAAAAAAATAGTACCGTTGATCAAACGTACTAATATCGGATTAAAGCGATACATTTTTACAAATAAATTATTAAGCTGCTCCATCATTGTTATTATTTTAGGCCCATTGGCCTTGTTTGCATAGTTAAGAAGTTAAATGTACAGTTTATAACAGCTAAACAGACACTAAACTTATTTTTGTGTGCTTCAAAGACCGGAAATGTTCAACAAAACACATCCCACTTAACTGAAACTTGCTTTTACCATAGTGCCTGAGTTATGTGCTAATTAATTATGTGGTTAAATAATTGCCCTTTTTTCAATGGCATTTACGCGTAAAATTGCCCTTTTTCTGACTAGCACCCTGCCCTTTTCAAATCCTGGCTAGAACACTGCCACAGAAACTAACTATTTGATAACAACTGCCATATTCCTGACTTTGTACAGGACATTTTAAGAAAATATGGTGGATTGAACCTGGTTTAATGGCATGCCAAACCTCCTGCTTTATGACAATGTCAAAAATATCGCTCAAACACTACCCGAGAGAAATACAACAGAAGTACACGCAAGAACATCACAATAGAGAAACGCACAAACAAATAATGCAACAGACGGCATAAAATACTAATCGCAGAACAACAACAAATACAGGACAAAAAACAGCGACGCTCAAACATAACCAACAGGCAATCTCGAATCCCATACAATCACCTCACAACATCCGTCAAAATAATTATTATGACAATGATGGCAAGGAATGGCAAACGATAAGACGGACGATACTTTGTCAAATGGCAAAATTAAAATCTCACACACATTTAATGAATGGGAAACAACAGAGGGGCGAAAGATACCAGAGGGACAGTCAAACTCATAAATCGGAAATAAACTAAAAACGCCATAGCTAAAAATAAACAGACAAACAGACAAACAATAGTACACATGACACAACATACAAAACTAGGGAATAAGCAACACGAATCCCACAAAAAGACTGGGGGTGATCGCAGGTGCTCCGAAAGGGTAAACAGATCCTGCTCCACATGTGGCACCCGTCGTGTTGCTCATGTTATAACAAATCTGGTAAATATTCTAATTCGGTATGTCACATTCATGAAAGAGAAGGCGATTGTATTTACGACGTAAGGAACATATCCGATATCATCTGTGAAACGTTTATTCCTACGTGATGGCGTCCGTAAAATATACGAAGTGATGATTTCAACGTCACCATTTGGAATCTTGTTTTGATAGCTTCCTTGTCAGCAGCAACCCTCTATTAAGAAAAATCATGATAGGAAATACAAGCACGGGAATATCGTATCAATATGGAGATATGTACCCCGTATGCAGGTGCTGCTGGAATGTTGCTACTTAGAAATGGAAAGTTCACAATTGGAAAGCTAAAATCATCTCTTTTGTCGTAAAGCTTTTTTTCAACATACCCTCATTGTCACTTTCTTGATGTAAGTAAAGATATGAGGCCGTTACATTCTGGTACATTTCTAACATGCACTGGTATAGGCATTTCCTTGTGTTGAAAAGATGGATAAAACCTGGTTTGATAGATGGTTAAACATCTCACTTGTATGAAAGTCGCATATAGTTCTGTTATACTGACAACAGTATGTGAGCAAACCAAACAGACATAATGAAATTTATTCAGATATGTAAAGGCAACAACATTTATTAAACTTTGCTAGATGGATTTCAACAATAAAAATTTGCCACCTTTCCTTCAAATGAAAAGTGTGATTAGCCATATAAATAAAAGCGACTTTGAGCCGAACACACACTGGAGGCTCTAAAGATTTGAAAATGCGTTTCTTAAAAGAATGAATTATTATAAATGTTCTATCTAATTTAGTTAAGATGACATGTCTTCATAACTCCAGCGATTCACAATGGGATAGTCAGAAAAATTGAAAAGTTAAAGCTTACCTATTAAAAAGGATGATTTGAAAGAAGTACCTTAATGCCGATAAGATAAATTTTGAAAAAAATCAAATCAGTTTCTAAATTGCAACCTAGAAACTTGAAGTCCATAGAAATTGGTGTCTGCATCCCTTTGGTTTGTTGTTGGTGTCTTTTTTTGACACGCCAAATATTTTACCACTGCTAACGTAGTTGCTGCCGGATCATGAAAAACTCATACGATGGGATGGACCTATGTTTAAAGAGCAGATCCAATTTATTTTTTATCGTGCGTCAATCTGGTGTCGAATTTGGAATAGTGTGGAGATGGCATAAAGACACGTTCTTGTTTTGGAGATACAATTTCTGTTAACTAAGGTGTAGTATCAGTCAAGTACCCTTCACAGTTTCACGGTTCAATCAGTTTAATTAAGGTCTGGAGCTGGCATGTCAGTAACTGCTAGTAGTTTTTTGTTATTTTTTTTATCATTGTTATTTTGTTTAGTTTCTTTTGTTATCTATTCTGACATCGGACTCGGACTTCTTTTGAACTGAGTTTAACTAAGCGTTTTGCTGTGTGTTTGTCTTTTCGACAATGGCAAGAGGTTTAGGGGGAAGGTTGCGATTAAAAAAAAACATGTTTGACCCCGCCGCATGTTTTCGCCTGTCCCAGGTCAGGAGCCTTTGGCCTTTGTTAGTCTTGAATGATTTTTAATTTTAGTTAATTTTATATATTTCGTATTTTGGAATATGTCCTTAATCACTTAATTGATACATATTTTGGTTTAGGTACTAGCTGAAGCACGTCTCCGGATGCGGGATTTCCTCGCTGTATTAAGCTTTTTAGACCATTGGTGGCCTTCGGCTGTTTTCCGCTCTTTGGTCGGGTTGTTGTGTCTAACACATTTCGCATTTCCATTCTCAATTTTATTATATGCTTGGTGATAACAAAATTTTGGCATGGAGAATCTAGATATTTGCTAATTTAAAGACGAATTTTCACAAAACATTAGGTTAAGATAAATACAGTTAGATTTTTAATGCGTGAGTATCAATTCCACAGAAATAAAAAAAGATCGATATTTTAATTTAGCATTTATTCACATATCTCCCCTTTGGTGAGTTCTTTAAGGGAACAAAAATCATTAAATTGGCAACATTAATAACGAAATTAAAATTCGAGGTGCTTCTTTTAAGATTAGGTGTGTTTTAGTTTTCTGTTTGATTTCTTTCAAAGTGTGTGCAAAATAACTATAGAATAGGAAATAGACATTCCTTGATATAACACTATTCACATATTATTTCTGTAAATAATTGTACACTGACATCATACAAAAGATCTGAAATGTAATTTAAACTTTCAAAATAACATATCATATGTAAGAACAAAGATTATAAATTATCTTATTACTATCCCTTTTGATAAATACTTTTTATCTTTATATGTTATGTAAGCCCAACTACTGCTCCGAATAGGTAATAAATATTGTCAATGTTTTTGAAATGTTTAATGTTTATACTATACAATTGTAGCGTGCTGTATGTTGTTTGATAGTTCTGGACAGTGGAAGGACGACAGACAACATTTAGAGATTTGAATTTTGTAAATGAGTGGCCCAAGAAATTTGATTCAGGTATTTGTTTACCATATTCTACACGTAAGAACAAAATGAATTCTCATAGTTAAGTTAAGTGTTTTGACTTTTCTGAAATGTAATCTATTATAAATTCATTTATCAAGTTCCTGCCATGCCTTGAAAACTTGTACATTTACTCATATGACGGGATTGCTTTCTTTGATAAGTGGAATATATAGGTCACATGTTTAAGTCCTTGAGAAGACGAACGGATTTTGTTTTTGTAATGAGAACCATACTCTCCAGTTACATTCGAAGTAAATTTCTAGCGTAAACGTACACACATATTTCAAGATTTTCTCTTTTAAGTTTATAATTACAATGTGTAACAAAAGATTTAATTTCTTCACTATTCGTTCGTTTTCCGTCCGATAATGTTTATTGATATGGTCGTTTGAACACATGTAAATTATTTCTCAGTCAGGATTCTTTGACATTTGACTTCTATTCCGTAATTAATATAATATAAAACCATAATCTTGTATAACACAACAGTAATTTAACTTTCAAGTCCATTAAGAAGTATAATCTAGAATGTTACCACTCTCAACTTAACAGGTACTGTACTGGGATATTTGCTACTTGCTGCATACATTTTTTGAGTGCATTGTTTATCAAAATTTACACGATTCTACAAAATTGTAAATGTACACGTCTAAGTATATATATATTTTTAAATTCCTATATATACATGATATATTGAAAACATTGAAAGGATAACACGCTGTCAATTTGGCTTTTCAAAATCAATAAAGTTATCTACATACCTTTATTACTCCGCATAACTCCGATACAAATAAATCCAGACGATGACGCGTTCGAAGCGATAAATGGGACAAGATTTTTGATGATAACAATTTCGAATGCATTTCTATAATTTCGTGAGTATACATATATATATATATTTCTGTTCTATGGTTGGGTTGTTGTCTCTTTGACACATTTCCAATTCTCAATTTTATATGTAAATGTGAATACGAACATGCTACATATAAGGTATACGGTTGTTGCAAGTTTAAGATTTCTAAAAAAAAAAACGTTTAATAAAACTGCTATAAGCAAAACGCACAGACATGGATTTTTTCTGCGTTTTATGAGGTAGACAAAGTCGACTTCCTTTTCTTACATATATGTTTTGCGCAGCAATTTTAAAAGCTAAGTAACTTCTTGTTAATTTACTTCCTGCTTTCAAATGTTCCCTAGAACTCAACATAGACACGAGTTCGTTGCTTTCTTACAAATAATTACTGTACAATAATTGACAAAAACAGTCACAAGTCTCTTTTTTTTAAGGAAATGTCATAAGCAATCCTCTTCTGCGTATTGCTGTAAATTTTCTCTTTAACTTTGTCAAAATCGAAGACATTGGAATCGAAATGTTATAACCAGCGCGCATTTTGTGTCATGTGTGCTATTGTTTGTCTGGTTTTTTTTTATTTTCAGTCATGGTGTTGTCAGCTTATTTTCGATTTATGAGGTTTACTGTACCTCTGGTATCTTTCGTCCCTCTTTTACGTCAATTTTTGAATCGAAGAAACTAATTGTATTTCAAATGCAGATGAAGGTCCAAATTCCCCTAAATGAAAGGGACCAGATCTAGACGAGCTCGTAAAACATTGTTTCCCAACTGAATTAGATGACTAAACCTTGTCTAAATAGTAGATCATGAAATTTTAAGTCATCCAAATCCAAAATTGAACTGTCTTTACCAACTGACGTCAAACTTTTTTTTAATTAAAAAATACATACACGTGTTATGATGGTCAATAGGACAACCAACATGCATTTAAAGGCTGTGGTAGTCGACTGTAAAAGGCACCGAGATAAAAAAAATAAAAAAGTGAAACAATTATAAATAGAAAATCTAACGGCCTACTGTATAACGAAACAAGTAACAAAAGCAAACATGACAGACATAACCATTGTACTGAAGGCTCCAAACCTTAGACCGGAACATAAAGAATACAGCGGGCTTAAGGATAAGAACCGCCAACCCTCTTCCCTACCTGAGACACTTGTGTAACAGCACAACAAGAAAACAAACTGTAAAAATCGGTTGCGATTTGCTTTACCGAAAATATGGGGACGAGACACAAAACATCTAACATAAAAACAATACACATAAAACACCGAAATAAGAGTATTTGTAGTTACTGATAGTTATCTTAAAGCCAATAACATCTAATAGATTAATCTTGTTCTTCCAGGCTAAAGTTTCATTCAGAACATATTTAACTAATTTAGAGTAAAAACGTCATAGAAACGTATGAACTTGTACAATAAGAAAGTATATAAGTAAATAGTGTAGATGTTAAAACAGGATGTACGATAACAATTGTCCATTTACAGTAATATTTAAAAAATTGAAAACAACACGTTGAATAATTTATTACGTCCGTAGCGCTTTTCTGGATTTACCTTCATCATGTTCATCAGGAACGCTCAAAGACAAACCTTTGAAATCCGAAGATGTACGGAAATAAAGTATCGTTGAAGAGCTATATGTCAAAAATACCTAAAATAAATAGCCAAATTCATCTAAAGTCAACTTTGCCTGAGGGAGTTGAAACCTAAGTTTAAATTATGTTTTGATTTTTCAAAACTAAAATCAATGTTAGTACCGATCAAAACAATGTTTAAAGATTTTCCTATGGTTTTATTGATAACCTTGAAGAATAAATTTATTTTAGAGATCATAAGTTTACATGGGTCGTGTCAAATTTTGAGAATCACAAAACAAAATCACCGTAAAAAACAAAATATGACATCTCGTTTTTGATTATAACTCCCAGATACAGTACTTTTAGACGTGGCATATCAAAATTATATGCTTTGACAACTGCCAAGTTATAGGGTATAGGTTGTGGTTTGTTAGACACAACTGATAAGCATTTCATTGCTTATTCTGTAAATTAAAAAATAATTGAATGCATTTGTTATTGCGATTTTGTCATTTTAGACTCAAACTCGATTTTATTTTTTGCAGCATTGAGAAAAATAGTGTTTCATCATCATGATTATGTCCATATTAAACCTTTCAAAATGCGAGTTAACATTATTGCCATTATAACCCTGCCGCATTTTTCTAAAAATAAAAACATCACAATAATTTCTGAATTGACAGTATTGTGTTATTTTTTCTTCATCAAACTGAATTTGCAGAGAAATCAGCAACTCATGTGTTTATTTTAAGAGAGGTGGAACTATACTCACATAGGAAAAATAAAATTGATATAATTCATATTATTTATATTTTTAGATAGATAGACATTACCAAATGGTAGACGTTCTGATATAATTTGTCATCGGTGTCCAAACAGAAGAATGTCACGTAAAGGAAAGAAAAGTAAATAGCCTGTTAATGTAGGCACATCTGAAAGTCCGACTGATCCACAGGTTGCAATTGGTGGAGATCCAAATGATCAGTCAGCACATGTGACAGAGACAATTTTAAAGATTCTGTGGACAATAAAACTGTAGGAAGAATAGTGAAAGAAGAATTAAGAAAAGACAAAAGGTCATTCACAGAAATGCTGACTGGATTATTGTAAGTCATATATATAAACACATGGATTATAAATACATAAATATTCCACATACAGGATAAAAAAGTAAAAAAAAAGGGATTCATACAAACAAGAACAGAGAATCAATTCGATGATAAATGAAAATAACACTTTCATGACTTTATGAGTTGGTTAGCCCTGAATCTGGATGTAGAATTAACCAGAAACTTTTAAATCCAAACATCAGACAGCCATAAATATACAAATAGTTAGAACAAATAGGAGCTATATGACCAAAATATATATAATTAAATTCATTCAGAGTCCTGTGACACATTTTTAAAAATCAATCAATGGGAGATAAATCAATATTTTTACAAAAGATTCTTCATACTTTTCAGTGATCATACCATTGAAGTATTGTTAACATATAACTTCTATGATCCTACAGAATAGTAAAATTAAATCCATAATTTGCATTTATAATTGGGTCATATTCTAATGAATTTAATAATTAAATCCTAGAATAATACCCAAAGATTTATATATATAAAATATTTTTTAAATTCTAAAACATATATCCATTTCTTTCTCACAAAAACTTTACTATAAGGATCAAACGAACCATTTAAAATCGAGCAATGTATAGGGAGAATTTCAAAACAAATGCTTTTTTCAAAGTCCTGTTTAATTAACAGTAATCAGAAGTGTCGCATTATTTTCAGTATCAAGCAAAAGCATTAGTCTATAATCTTTGAGGTGAGTATTGCCAAAAAAAAAAACCCAATAAAAAACAACATGTACTCGTCATTTTAATTCATGCTATGGTGGAGTTTTTCAATTTCTCTTTGGTTCGTGTGTCTGATTTCTTGGAAGTGGGGTTTTAGTAGTAGCTGCGGTCATTTGTACTGTACGTATGTGCAGTATTTTCAGCAATTACTGATATCCCTTTATATGCACTATAAACAGCAATGACTCTTATATTATATAGTCTTTTCTTCTTTGATGTTCAGAAAATAATACGTAACAAAAACATTTACCCAGCAACACAGATAAAACCAACAGAAAATAAAGAACTGAAGAATTCTTTGAATAAGTAACTTTGATTTACTATATTTCAGATCATTTGCTGCCTTCTTACTAGGAGGAGCAATGATGTCATATTGGTGGACTCCACACTATACAAATACAACTTTTGTACTAAGCGATAATATTACCCAATCTAGTATATTAATGGAGGACGTGATACAGAAACTTTTACAATGTCAAGCTAACTTGACACAGATAAACGGTGATTTAAAAAATGTTCAAGATAATTTTGTTTATTTAAAAAATGAAGTCACAGAGGTAAATAATGGTATAACTGGTACCATTGAAGGTGTGAAAGGAGAATTGGAAGAGGATTTCCTTTGGTTGAAAAGGGACATAAAGATCTTGAATGGATCACATCAAACCCATGACAATAAGTACATAACATATTCTGGTAAGAACATTCTTTTTTTCCATTCATTTATAGAAGCAAATAGCTATGGAACAAACCAATATAATAGCACTTAAAAATTATTTAAAGGAAAACTTATTAATAGAAAAAAATATATTCTATAAAAATAAATTACTCAGTAGGGCAGAAAACTGCTGGAACCCCTGGACTCCTTTATTATCATAAAAACAAAAAACAAATAGACTCCACATATATATTTCATATCCAAACAGCCTCTGTCTTAAAATCATTATCTGCAATGTATCAAACTAAAACTGCTGTGTCTATTAAATAATATATTATATATCTTCTGTTTAGTGTATATAACTATTATGCATACAAAAGTGTGTAACTTATTATGTTTATGTGCAAATAAGAAAAAAAAGAAATTTAATACAAAAAACAATATATATATATATATTTTTTCTAATCCTGTGCATTTGTTATACAGATAATTATGTTTAAAATCTTAATAGTAAACTTCTTTCTTTTTAAAACTACTGACATGGTATATTTTTTTTATTTTTTTTCCAAATATTAAAAATTGAATGTATAATACTAACAAATACTAACAACTGTATAAATATGATGTTTACTAATGTTAACGAGGCCGGGATAAGGTACCGGTACTTGATGTTTTAAACTAACAAATGTACAGATTTCAATAAAATATGATAAATTTAAAAAAAAAAAGAACATTCTTTGCAATGATAAAGTTTTAGTCCACTACTTCTAAAAGACAATAAAATTATACATGAATATTACCTGTATATATACTATTTTGTCTGTTCTCGTCTGTAATGATTCATGGTCAGTGGTAAGCTTTTTAGTTTTGTGCTTAAAATCACTATACAAGCAAGAAAATTGCTACTGGGAATTGTTCTGCATATATGATGCTCAAGGGGGAGCGGGAGGTGGAGCACCTCAATACTTAATTGATAAGGGTTGCCACTTGGGTTTTGTTACCCCACCCTTTTCACATAATTTTGATTTTAAAAATGCACACCTTTTCATATATTGCATAGGTAAAAATATTACTTTTCCCATATTGTTTGGGTTTATGTGTTGTGTAATGTAAAAGTGGAATACAAATGTGTCAAAAGAGAGAAAGTTGGTTGTTAAAAAATAGTCGGGAACACCAAGAACAATGACAGACAAAGAAGTTATGGGAACTTTATTGACCTAATCATATATTTCTAATAGTTTTCCTGACCTAATCACATATTTTCAAGCTTGAAAAGGTAACCTATCCCAGCAGCACATCTTATTACCTTGTATATATAGGAAGTGGCCTCTTTCCCTTATCTGATTGAATTCCAAGGATAATTTCTTATAACAGGTCATTGGTTTGAAGATTTATTTTGCCTCACAGTTTCATTTTTTTTTTCATAAAGAAAATAAGTTTTTTTAAGAACTTCTTTTTTTTTCAAATATAAAAAAAGAGGTAATAATTTATAGGTTTATTCAAATTGGTTTTGTCTTTATAAATGTCTAACAGATACATGTACTTCATTCTATAACAAACGAATGTCCTAGGTTTCTATAGTGTATGCAAAAAGTAAAATGGCAAAAATACTGAATTCCAAGGTAATTTTAAAAAACATAAATTCTTTTACAAAATGGCAAATTCAAAAGTTCAAACACATCAAACCAAAGGAAAACAACTGTCATATTCCTGGCTTGGTATAGCCTACAGGCACTTCATAAGGAATACTATCAAAGACAAAGAGAGTCCATGACAGGGATGGGGTTGATAACGTTAAAATGTAATCGATTGGTGCAGTTAAAATTAATGTGAGAAGCAAATTATGGGTGTTGCTTTGAGGGAATTAAATTAACTCTGTAAGAATCAAGACCATTTACGAAATAGAGTAAGAGTTGCCCGTTATGCGAAGCGATCTAAAAATTTAAAATGTCCAATGTTTTGTATATTTCCAATCAATTTCATTTTTTCAACAAACTATTGGCATTCCCATTAGAAATATAGAACCAATTGTGCCCTCTTCTTGCTGGCTTGTTCATTCATTCTCACGAGGCTGATTTCATAGAGGAACTTCTTAGTAAGAAAGAAAAGAATTAAGCAATATCCTTTAACTTTACTTTCTGTTTATATATAGAATTATGATGTTCTCTCACAAAATAATTCAAAATTTTATGATTATTTTGAACGCATCTATCTCATCGAATAAGAGATAAAGAATACAATAGATACAGTTAAGTCTGCCTCATATTTTGACTTACATCTAGAAATTGAAAATGAGGGTCGGTTGAAAACAAAACTTTACGACAACAAAGATGAGTTTAGCCTCCCAATTGTGAACTTTCCATTTTTATGTAGCATCTTTCTGCTTTCTTTTTCCATAGAATTCGTACAATATTGCACTCAATTTGCTTATCTTTCTCCTTTTTTTTTTTTTTTTTTTTTTTTTACATTACAGCATTTTAAAGCCAACTGTAGATATACAAATTGTAAATGATCTTTTGTATTATAGAAACAGTCTTTCTTCTACTGACGGGGTTGATCCTATGGACATTGATACTTTTTCTGATTGCATATAAGTTTTTTCCATGGAGAAATGGTTTTTATGGTAGTCAGGGAAGCAATCATGATGATCCTCATGATACAAACGAAAGTCTGTGTGCACAGGTTCCAGTTCAACATGTAAGTGAATCGAGGAAAAAATTGTAGTCAAATCCGAAATTAAGTTTACTTCAGAGCAACGGTAATCATGGTGATCAAATTTATGTATTAAATGTATGTTTATGCATAAAAATTGTCATAGTAATCTGATAAATGTATGCACAATGGAGGTAAAGAGTAGATAAAGGGTAGGCATGGTGATAATTTTATCGTATATTTGTACGTTTTTACTTTGACAATATCCAGGTTAAATCAAAAATAATTTTTTTCAACCAGCTTTTCACAAGTTTGTATTGTTTTGTAGTTTAGCAATTTTCTGTTTTTTATTAAAAGGTTGATTTTGATTTTGATTTTATTACTAGAATACAATCTTTATTCCAGCTGATTAAGCAAAAAAAAAACTATACTAGATCAAATTGACATCACAAGTGAGTTGGAAGAATCTATTTGTATTCTTAGTTTCCATGAAGAAACTCAGGATTTACATCATAGAATAATCACATCAGTATTTCAGGAGGAAGAAGTTGAAATAAAGCCATTCCTACTGAAAAAAACTGACCCAGATGCATTATATATACCAAGATGTCAATTCGTCTTTGTATTTGTTGATTTTAATGAGACCCATGTTATTCTTGAGAATCCAGGTGATAAAAGATTAGTTACTGTTCAGGCATGTATGAAAATGGGAGGTAAGAGAAAAAGATTTATTATTTAAAAAAAAAGATAGACAAAAAAATTATATAAAAAAGCAAAACATAATTTTGGTACATTGGTTGCTGAATAAAGTAAAATAACAAAAACAACATACTAGAAGAAAAATTCAAAACGGACAATCATCTATCTAATGGTAAAATCAAAAACTCAATTACATCAAACGAATTGAAAACAACTGTCATATTTATGGCTTGGTAAATTTCCTAAATTTGAAAAAAGATTTAAGGATTTAAACTGGTTTTAGCTAGCTTAACCTCTCGTTTGTATGACAGTCATATTCCATTAGTTGTACAACATTGTGTAACGAAAACTAAACAAACAGACAAAATTTTATTTTATTGAATGTCTAAAGGCAACATCGAAGAGGGACGAAAGATACCAAAGGGACAGTCAACCTCATAAATCGAAAACAAACTGACAACGCCATGGCTAAAAATGAAAAAGAAAAACAGACAAACAATAGTACAAATGACACAATATAGAAAACTACAGAATAAGCAACACGAACCCCACCAAAACTAGGGGTGATCTCAGGTGCTCTTGAAGGGTAAGCAGATCATCCTGCTCCACATGTGACACCCGTCGTGTTGCTTATGTGATAAATTATGTGCTTATGTAATTTATCTTACCTTGCTAGAGGCATTTTAATAAAGAATTTTCACCAGCCTTCCTTTAGTTAAAATGTATGTAAAGCCACAGAAATAAAAACGACTTTCACGGTGGGTAAGAATGTCCTGCGAGAGAACGTTCTGTGCTGGTGATTCGGTCCTAACGGGTGCTGGCGGGTCCTGATTCTGTGCTGGTGGGTTTGTTTACATATTATATGGCATTATTGTCTCAGAACGGCAATAAAACAATTGGTTTTTTTTGCTTAATTTTTCTCTGATAAGTACCATGCAAAGAATATTACAACATTTTTTTTTATTACAAAAGTCGTGCAAGTTCGCAAAAAGAAATTGTCCTGACGATGTGCTGGTGTTAAAAAAAAACGGTCCTGATACTGTGCTGGTAGGTCCTGGTTCTGTGCCTTTATATTTAAATTAAAAGTGGCAAATATTCAAGATCATTGATGCTTAACTGTAATTGACTAATTAGCTGTAATCTGACATTGTTGTGAATCTGTTTACTGTTGTTATGAGAAAAAAATACCCCTAATTTTTTATTTAACTGTTTTCTGTTTTCTTATTTAAGATTATTTAAAATGCTGTTATCGGTTATCAATATTTTAAATTAACTGTAATCTTAATTTTTGATCTGTTAATTGAACCACTCTTGTCTCTTTTTAAGATAAGAAAATATGTTCTCGATTTTCGTGATTACGTTTCTTCTGCATGATCACCAAAATATGGCGTAAAATATACAATACATATATAAAAAAGATGATGTGGAATGTTTGTTAATGGACAAATTTCAATAAAAATCCAAAGAAAGTATGTGTTAACAACCATGCGTCATCATACGACCTTCAACAGTAACCCCAAAAATCAAAATGTAAAGGTTTTTCATAAAAATGGAAAGCATAAATATAGAACAAAGGACATTTTCTAATAAAAGTGATAATGGAAACGGGGAATGTGTCAGAGACAACAACCTGACTGAAGAGCAGATAGCAGCTGACGACCCCAATTGGCGGGCTACAGCCGGCCCTTAAACACAATGTAATCTCGTTCAATGAAAATGGACGTCACACTCAATTTCATAACATATTTTTGAACTAAAAAAAAACAAACTTACAAGACTAACAAAGGCAAGTGGCTCCTGAATCGGTCCGGGCGCTAAAATGCGTAGGGATTGAACAGGTTTTGTAAGATTCAGGCACAAACACTCAGGTGAGTCTGAACACTTCTTAGGTGAGTTTAGATGATAAATTCAGTGTAACCTAAGCATCCTGAATATTGTGGGATACTGTAGATACTTTTCTTTTTATCCAAACAAATGAAAATCATCCTTTCTGCGGGTAACAATCATGTGTCTTCAGCAGCTAAGCATTTTTAGGGCAAAATAAGCAACTCAACTTTTTTTAGAGATTCAAATTAAGATCAATATTTTTTCTTTTCATGTATATTTTTTTTTCACGGGTTTTTCACAAAATAATTTTGTCGTGTGGATTTGGGTATAGAAAGTAGACTCCAAGAGCATTTTTCATTTTTGTGTTACGCTCACTTAAACAGTTTAGAAGGTCAGGTGAGCTTTTCTCATCACTTGGCGTCCGTCGTCCGTCGTCGTCTGGCTTCCATCGTTCGTCGTCCGTCGTCTGTCGTCTGTAAACTTTTACAAAAATCTTCTCCTCTGAAACTACTGGGCCAAATTTAACCAAACATGGCCAAAATCATTATAAGGGTATCTAATTTAAAAGTTGTGTCTGGTGTCCCGACCAACCAACCAAGACGGCCGCCATGGCTAAAAATAGAACATAGGGGTAAAATGCAGTTTTTGGCTTATCACTCAAAATCAAAGCATTTAGAGCAAATCTGACATGGGATAAAATTGTTTAGCAGGTCAAGATCTATCTGCCCTGAAATTTTCAGATGAATCAGACATTCTGTTGTTAGGTTGCTGCCCCTGAATTGGTAATTTTAAGGAAATTTTGCTGTTTTTGGTTATTATCATGAATATTATTATAGATGAAGATAAACTGTAAAAAGCAAAACTGTTCAGCAAAGTTAGATTTACAAATTAGTCAACGTGACCGAAATAGTCAGTTGACCCCTTTAGGAGTTATTGCCCTTTATAGTAATTTTTTAACCATTTTTCAGAAATCTTAGTTATCTTTACAAAAATCTTCTCCTCTAAAACTACTAGGCCAAATTGAACTAAACTTTGCCACTACCATCATTGGGGTATCTAGTTTAAAAATTGTGTTCGGTGACCCGGCCAACCAACCAAGATGGCCACCATGGCTAAAAATAGAACATAGGGGTAAAATGCAATTTTTAGATTAAAACTAAAAAAACCAAAGCATTTAGAGCAAATCTGACAGGGGTTAAATTGTTTATCAGGTCAAGATCTATCTGCCCTGAAATTTTCAGATGGATCGGACAACACCTTGTTAGGTTGCTGCCCCTGAATTGGTAATTTTAAGGAAATTTTGCAGTTTTTTGTTATTATCTTGAATATTATTATAGATAGAGATAAACTGTAAACAGCAATAATGTACAGCCCTAAAAGTAAGACCGAAAAATAAGTCAACATGACCTAAATGGTCAATTGACCCCCTAACATGCCTAAGGAGTTTTTTTTCCTTTATAGTCAATTTTTAACAATTTTCATAAAATTTGTTAATTTTTACTAACATTTTCCACTGAAACTACTGGGCCAAGTTCATTATAGGTAGAGATAATTGTAAACAACAAGAATGTTCAGTAAAGTAAGATGTACAAACACATTACTATCACCCAAACACAATTTTGTTATGAATCTATCGGCGTCCTTTGTTTAATATTCACATAGACCCAGGTGAGCGACACAGGCTCTTTAGAGCCTCTAGTTAATGGTGTGCCTATGAACCCATAAGAAGCAAAATTAAAATATCTCAACTGTTTCCTTCCATTCTTTGTGAAATCATAATTTTCGTATTTATTTACATATTTTCGATGATCACCAGCACCGGTGAGGATCGAATCACCAGCACATAAAGTTTTCACGCAGGAGAACTATACATACCGTGACTTTGAGCAAAACACAAATTTAAGGCTTTAACGTTTTGAGGAATGTTTCCTTTATAGAATTGAATTATTGATAAATTTTCCATCTAATTTAGGTCTTCATAATGAAATAGTTCAGATGACAGGTCTTCATAATAAAATAGTTCAGTTTACCAGGGAAAAAGTAGAAAAAAGTGTTTTTCTGATTTTACTTTTTATTTATAGACATTTGTGTCTGTATCGCGTTGGCTTTTTGTTAGTGTTTTTTTGTTTGGCACAACACAGATTTTACTACCGGATCGTGCAAAACTCAAACGGTGGTCATACATTTACCATGGCTTGAGATTCCGTCACGAATGGCTCGATGTTTTTATGATTAGATCCGACTTTGAAAGTTTTCTTTATCGTGCGTAAATCTGGAGTCAATTTTAGGACAGTGTGCTGCAGTTATAATGAAACTTTTGTTTTAGAAATGTTATTTTTGAATACTAAGGTGTGGTAACATCAAATAGCATTAACACTGTCACATGACATATAGTCATTACAAAATAGAATTAAATCCATCTGCGCCTAAAATGCGTTCTTTTACGCCCGTGCCACAGGCACGTGTCTCAGAAAAAATCATGTATACCTTAATATCAAGGTATATAAGAAAACAAAATTCTGAGACAAATGCCTGTGGCCCGTGCTACGTTTACGTCACCAGTTTTAAAATGATTAGTATCAACTGCACTAAAAATAAAGTTTACGATTGTACAATAGGAAACATTTGTGGATAAAATTTATATGATTGTTACTTTTAACTTGTTACGTACTGATATTCAAAATTCATTTTGTCTTCAACTATTTTTATAGTGCATCTTGATTTTTGTGAAGATGGATGCAAATAAAGTGTTGCTTAACTATACACTCTCTATTTTGCTTTTCAGCTTGGAGCAAGCTCATTACTTGTGACTAAACTTTCAAAATTCTTTTTCTTTTTCGTTCACAGCTGATGTGTTTGTTATATATACAAGAGACAGAGATTCTAGTTATTTAGGAGACGGCACGCTGTACAATAAGTACTTGTCAGCCTTTACAGGACATTTTCTATTGAAAGAACTCACGGCTAAAAACAGGGGACTAAGTGTTAATGACACATTTACACAATACCAGAAAAATCATATCAAAGGAGTTGTTTTCTTTTTTTGAAAGCCATACAGTGACCTGTAGTTGTTAGTTTCTGTGTCATTTTGGTCTCATGTGGAGAGTTATTTTTATTGGCAATCATACCACATCTTCTCTTTTAAATGTATTAAAGAAATGACAAAAACTCTAAAATAGTAACATATTGAAAGCCAATTTACGAAAATGACGACTGTTAAAACGTAAAAAGTTTTGCATAAATGTCAATGCAAGGGGTTCTGAGGTATTTATACAGAACAAGTAGTATCTTTTATCGGAGATATTAAAAAATAATCAACATATATAAGCAAATGATTCTACAAAATGTATCCCTAGACATTACACAGGGCTAACATTTCTGGAATAATAAATTGCTAAACTGATGTTAAAATCGGATGACTTCACTGCATGATTGTGTATCTTACAACATAGATATATACAGTGGTTATTGATTGTAATTATAACTTTAACTGGGATGTGCTCTATTTAAAGATCAAGGATGATGTTTTCTTTGTTTTATTGTTAATGTTGTGATGAAAAAAAGGAAATAAGCTTAGATTGCATATACTCAAGAGCCTGACTGATAGCTATTACAGTAATGAAGTTTGCTACTTTTAAATTAGAAAAAAATCATGAGTTTGCATGATACATGCAAAGGAACAAAACATTATACCAAAATGGTATTTATAGTGCTAAAGAAATAGTTATTGCTATGTATGTACAATGTATATGCTCTTATCAATTATTATGAAATAATTTTATTAGCTGCTCAATTATTGTCTTCATTATGTCATTTGATATCTTTGCTGAGTTTATATTAAAAGCTCTTATCAAGAACAATTTGCCAGAAACCATTAGGATATATCATTGATATTCAGTTGTTAACGAAGATTTATTTGCTTTAATAATATTTCAAATCATTGTCGTCGACATGATCGATAGAGCCTTTGCATATGTTACATTTTAGTGTTATGTCAGCTTTAACTGACCTTTTCTTGTATCAAGTCCCTCATTTTTGTTTCTTATGTTTGACCATTTCTTGCCTCCGTTACATCTTTTGTTGTTTCATTAGCTGATGCAATTTTAAGCTTATGTTTGACTATTTCTTGCTTCAAGTCCATTTTTTGTTGTTTCATTAGCTGATGAAATTTTTAGTTTAGAATTTGACCATTTCTTGCCTCAAGTCCATTTTTTGTTGTGTCATTAGTTGATGAAATGTTAAGCCTATGATTAGACCAGTTCTACAGAAACCACTTATAATATGATGTTCATATGCAGTAGCATTTATTTAGTGTCCGTGCTTTTCATACCAATGAACAATATCCATCAACAATAATATTGTTCATGGTACCTGAAAATATCGAGTTGATAAAATGTACTGCATTTATATTGGATTAAAGCGATACATTTTTACAATAAATTATTTAGCTGATCAATTTAATAATTGTCATTATTTTTGGTCTATTGACCTTGATATGTTTGTGTAGTTTACAAGTTACAAGTACAGTTTATAACTTAACACGCGTTTCTTTTACAATATGTTGCTATTCAATGGGGATGCATAGAAATCACCCATCCCGTGCGCCACATTGGTCGTCCGTGTCACACTTACACCTAATATTAATCTACAATAAATGGAAACGTTTTGACAAATTTCAACCAATCTTGCACAGATTCTACTTCAGGACATTAAGATGAGTACTTTCATTTATCTTTTTTGAAATTATCGATGTGGTTGTTTGTCCTTATTAACAGATGTATTTTTGGCCGTTTCTGATGGTATCATTTTGTTAATCCACTATCACTTGTAAACGACGCTACAGAATTCCTCCAAACCTCACAGCAGTATAAAAACAAAAACGCACAGAGAAGAAAATATAGTAAGATATCATATTTTGATACAATATTTTGCAACTGTCGACCCAATTATCATTTTTTTTCATGCTTTTAAATCATCAATGTTTTTGTACTTGAATGTAACATTTTAAGGAACATTATTTAAGATTTTTGCAAGGTTTATAAAACAACCATTAAACATAGGAAATGCCGTGGACACGATAAGGGAAAAAACATCAACACCGTCAACAACAAAACATTGAAGAACTATTAAAATAAGGGATCTAGATCTTAAAATGTTAAAATATAAGTTGAACATAGACATATTTCATATTGTTTTTTATTTACTACAAAACATGTATTTCTCATTCAACCAAAATACTGCAATGTTGCAATGCTCTTTAAACAAAAGGAGAGACTTCCATAAAATAAGCGTTGCTCATAAAGGTGGAATGATATCTTCATCGCCATTTGGTTTTTTATCTGTGTCCTCTGTGCCATCACCTGGTTTTCTGTCATCTGTTGTGGCATTCCTTCTATCCAGGATACGATTTCTAGCCAGTAACAGTAACACGGGAATCATTAAGCTTGATAGTGCACCAAAAATTATTGTAATCAGATTGTTGATATCTAAATCAAATAAAATGATTTAGAATTAATTTTTTTGTCGGTTTTCTCGTTTCTTTCTAAGATTTTGAATTCGATTTGTGCATGCAAGTATTTTAAATATTTTCAAGCATGCGCATCGATATTTGGCTTTGCTTTCGATTTGAAAAGATAAGATTTCACAAAAAAATTCTAAAGACGACTAGTGAGCAATAGAGAAAATACTAATGCTAACGGAGTATTTCATATTTGGAATGATTAGCATGATTTTATTAGAACGAATATATTTAAAAAAATGTTTGAGTCGCAAGAACTGGGATGAATGTCCCGAGCATGCTCATGACAAAAACAAGTACAACATGCATTCATTGAAATGGTTATATATGGTAATGATCTAAACTGTGGGCAGACTACTAAACTGCTCATGGAAATTTGAGTGTTTTCTAGGAAAATAAGCTACCTATAGATGGTTCCAAGTCAGGTGGTTGTAAGTCAAGAATCTTACAGTTGTTATCCATTTTATTGATGATTTTGAGCTTTTTATTTTGCCATTAGATTAGCTACTTTCCGTTATAAATTGTCATCGGTATTTTTGTTATTTTACTGTTTCCATAATTTAAAAAGTACATGACTCGCCTCTATTACGTATATTGAATTTAATAACACGAATCCAACCCGAAACGACTGCGTGTTTATATACTCCTTGCTATACAGTGTTACATTTCTAAAGTTTGGTCAATATAATGAAATGTTGTTCAATGTTCGAATTTCGGTAATTTATTGATTAAATGTAAAGATTATTTCAACTTCAATAAAGCAGTATTCCACTAACAAGAAAAAACCCCAAAACACAATTCACCCACAAAATTAACACGATTTGACTATTTCTTTTTCATCAAAGCTCTCAAATGATCAATGTGTTTGACTTGAAGTTTGTGAACCATCGGTCACAAGAACACGTGCAGTGACCATACCATTTTCTTTGCTTTGCCATTTAGTAGGGTTTTGTTCTTTTATTTAAAAAAACATCTTGATTTTCGCATCATATCATAAAAATCTTTGTATTCAATGTTTATAATACCACAGTAAAATTAATATTGCCATCTTTAAATCTGATGGCAAAACTTGAAAGTTCTTTTTAACACGACAACAATAAAAAAAATAATGATACTACACGTGACAATTTCTGCTTTGGTTTCGTCCTAAATATGCATGAAATATTTTCCACTGGACATTTACCAAACAAGCAACAATCAATCAATCAATCAGTTCTACTGTATACATACAATTCCTCTCAAATTTAGTCCTGATGAAATGCAAATCAGCTCAAGCCAGCAATCTAAGCTAAGACAACTACTTTCTACCGCATGTCGTTTAAAACACCACGTGATTTGAAATTTTTAAAAGTCAATTACTTTCCACAAAATTTCGTTTTTTATGAAATATCAATCAAAACAAATTACTTAACTTATTATTATGATATTATTACGTAAGTATTTCTGTATTGGCCTTGTTATTGGTCCGAGGCTTGCTGTATTGGCCTGAGGCAAAGCCGAGGACCAATAACAAGGCCAATACAGAAATACACGTAATAGTATCTTTATTAATTAACTACAGTGTTACAATATTTTTTTTATTTCATTTCACAAGGGATAAATATTTTTACCTTGAAGTGGAACTATCCAAATCTCATTTTCTTTTTATTAGATTCAATATATAATGATCTGTTGCTGTTTTCAGGTGTCTTCAGCTTTTCTCATCTGATGAATTTTTCTACCCTTTCCAGTCACTATTATAGTATTAATGAATGGGTATTTTTATAATGGTCCTGTTATATGTCCAAGGTCTGTAATAATGGTCGAGGAAGTCTGTAATGGCCCGAGGCAACGCCGAGGGCCATTACAGACATCCGAGGCCATTATAAAAACACCCATTTCTTAATACATTTATTAACCAACTGAAAAAAGGGTAGGTGTTGCTGCCAACTTGATGTACTCTCTAACTCTTTTAATGACAGTTTAGTTTGAAAAAAAAATAATTTGTACTTCACCATGATCAAGCTTTTATTAAATATACCAAATATTCAAGATATTAAGTTGAAAGAAGTTATGTGTTGAAAAACAGGATGAACAGTGATCCCTTTACATGGTTCTTTAATGTTTGTTGCTGGTTACTAAATTAAATAAAATAAAAGAAGGTATTATACTCTTTACAGCTTAGTTTTATTAACTTTATTAAAAACCCTAACTGGGCTTAATACAGACAAGCTGGGCATTAATACAAGGCCATTACAGAAAAACAGGGCCATTACAGAAATAACAGGACCATTACAGAAAAACAGGGCCATTACAGAAAAACAGAGCCAATACAGAAAAAACAGGGCCATTACAGAAAATATATTATTTTTAATAACCAGTCATTTTAAATTAGTTACAATTTAAATTTAGACGCAACACATAAATAGTGATTGGAAAGGTACTGCTATTGCATGTGTTTTCGGTTATGCAGAAACTAATTGAATTAAAAAAAAAAATTGAGAATGATACAACTATCCATTAGCCAAATGACCAAAGAACGAAGATTTGCATAATTACAGAATGCATATGCCTGGTTCGGGTTTAAAAATAAATGACACTTTACAAAAAAAGCGGAAGTAAACAGTAATCGATTTTCCTACCATCGTGAAATTATGAGGTCGTCAAGAAATGAACTTTGTGATAAACTACTCGTTCCCCAAACCTGAAATAATTCCATCCTCTGCTTTCAAAATGCTTTTTAAATGAATGTGACCGTATTAAGCCTGAAATAAATGCCATACAAAACTTTTCAGCATGTTTATGATGACTAAATGACAACTGCGTCTTCCAAACAACTGTTTACTTTCAGTTTGTGTTTTACCGCTTCCACAGTAAAAAGAAGTAACAATATATTAGCCACAAAATTCGTATACATTCACTAATCAACTTTACAGAGCGAAAATAACGAACCTATTTTAGCATATATACATACTAGTTATGCTAGCGGTGACATTTTATTAAAGTGTGCGATCTTATAGTGAAAATATTGTAGATTATATATAGCTAACAGAATTTTAAGCAATACATGAAGTATACAACACAAAGGACCTTTTAGAAGAAATGAATATAACTTTTAGATAATACTTTATAATACAGCTTTTAATTCATGAGGAAGAGGCACTCATTCATTCTTTTATCTTTTTACCGTTTTTACCGCAATTATGAAATAATGCTGTTGATATTTTTAAAGAGTGATGCTAACTTTTAAAAAATAAATCTACTGGTTAGGCCCGTACGAAATTATAAGGCGTATTACGCCTGGAAAAAAGGCGTAAACCAGGCGTAAGTGGTAGTTACGTGTCTAGATCCAAGCGTAAGGGAGCAGGAAACGTAAATTTGTAGTCCTTACGGGCGTAGAAAAAAGCAGTTAACCTGGCGTAAATTGAAATAAGCAAGGCGTAAATTGAAATAAGCAAGACGTAAATTTTCTTACGGGCGTAAAACTGTTGGTATGGCGTAAATAGAAATACCCATAATGCTTTGTTTAAAGGATCATGGGATTTTTTGTCAAAATTTGGCTCTTTGGGTTTAGTTTGTAAAAGTTGGACACATGGCAGCTTCATATATTCAGGGATAATTTGCTTGTTTTGTGCTTTTTGGAAGAATCTGAAATTGGAAATACTGAATCAAATAAATTAATGAAAATTGTGAAATAAAAGGAAAGTAGTAATACATGGTAAATAATAATAATGTGAGTATAACTAAGTTATTAAGTATTATGTTCTATCAGAATTTTTGAAATCCCAAAACCTTTATCCTTGGATAATAACATTAAAATCTTTTACTTTAAGTTAAATTGCAGTATTATCATTTATAAATTAGTTCAAAAGACAATAATTTTCAAAAACAACTTAGTTAAAATGCTATTTCAAGAAAAAATAGTTGTTATAATTCTTATTTAAACTTAAACTTATTTGAGCCATTGTCTGCATAAAATGTATTTATTTCTATATTAGCTTCTTCAATGGTTTTAAATATTTCAAATTTTGTCAAACAATAAGAAATAAAAGCAAGAGTACAGAAGTTTGTATCAAATACACAAAAGTACACAGCTTAGGGTTAATACACTGAACTAAAATAAGTGTAGTATTATGTAAGGATATTACGCCTGGTTTATTTATTGACCAGGCGTACTCATTTGCATATTACGCCTATTTTTTTGTGAACCAGGCGTACTCATTTAAATATTACGCCTAATTTTACGCCTGGTTTACGCCTTAGTTACGCCTTATTTACGCCTGGTTTACGCCTGGTTGACGCCTGGACATGCATTTTGTAAACACTGCAATGCCGCCAGGATAACGTATGATTTTTACGCCTTGTTTCCGTGTCATATACGGGCGTCACAGTTCTTACAGGGGGGAACAAATGTGATACCAGTGTATATATAAAGAAAGAGATGAATTTTAAAATACGTGACTTGACTTTTAATCAGCATAGAAACATTGTAAATATATGACAACGGATTTTTAATATAATATTGTGTGTGGGTAGGACTTCACTGTGTAAATAGTCTCAGCACTGCAACATATTTGGTGGAGGCATCACTGTATATAGGAAAGATCACGAGTTATACATACTAGCGTATGGTTTCTCTACAAAGGGGGGGTTAAAGATACAGAGGTAAGGTAAGGTTTAACGTGACTTTCGATGTAAAAACTAGAGACGTTCCGAAATCCTGTATTTGTGTTAACTCGGCCAATATAGAATAACTCGGCCAATACAGAAAAAAAATTTGTATTGGCCGAGTTATTCTGTATTGGCCCAGTTTACACCTTATATTGCATAGGCAGTTTTCATCATGTTAAGTCCAATAACAGTGTAGTTAATTTTAATAACATATAATTACATTAAATGTATGTTTCATTATAATACGTTATTCTGATTGGCTAACTAGCAATCTCGTGATATTCATTAATCAATAGCATTACACAATGCAACTTTTCATTCATGATGACACGAGGTCCCACAATAAGTGTACTTTGGTCAACGCTTTTACACCCCAATAAATTTACAAAAAGAGCATTCAATTCTTAAATACAATGGATAAACTCATCACAATCATGTTTATAACCCAGTCACTTTCTATATGTGCCTGTCCTAAGTAAGGTGGTTGTCGTTGGTTTATAATATGTCATATTTGATTTTTGTAAATTGTTTTTCGTGTTTGCTGTTAGTTGTTTTTAGTTTGATTTACTTTCATAATTCAGCATTATTGTAACATACGTTTGGGTTTTTCTCATTGTTGGAGGCCGTACCCTAGCCTTTAATTGCTTACATATATTACCACTTTATTTTAACTCTGGTGGATAGTTGTCTTATGGCAATCATACCACATTTGTCTCGTCGTATATTTTTTTAGTGCTATAGCAGGGTTGCGTGCAATATCGTAGCTACTACGAAGTGTTACGTAGATTATTGTCTATTGAACATGTGGCTAGCCCATAGTTTCTAAATAGATATTGATAGCAGCTATGTAGTAGCTACGATATTGAACGCATCCCTGGTTGTTCTTCTGGATCACTGATATTGCTTATTTCAGGATAATAAAATCACGTGATTATAGCGAAATGGGTGATAAACATTACCTATAGTACTATCAGAATCTTCATCTGGCTTATTTTCAGTTAAAAATATCATACAATGATTATCTGGGCTGCAATCAATCATCTCGTGGATTCTAAATATAGTCCTCATCTGGTAGAGTTCCTCGGGTCCTTGAAAAATAAGTATAATCAGCAATTCACAATTTAAGATGAAGCAGTCTTCAGTAATATTTTTTCATGACTATTCAAAAAGAATTGATAGGACGTCGTATTTATTCCTGGCCCAAAAATAAATGCTAAACAACAGATTTTGTTGCTGTTTGTCATCCCAAAGTCACTTGGCTTATGATGAAAATATACAATAGACAAATCTGCTTGTTTTGTGCATACCCTGATGGTCGGGCTCTCTTTAAAAGTGTCATTAAAGATGTGCACGGTTATATTCAACCTAAAAGGATTGTGTGAACAGAGAAACAATGGAAGTCTGGCTTTCGACCAATTACAATCAAAAGGTATGTTCTCTGACAACTGAAATAGAAATCAAACTTACATTAACGAACAAGAAGTAATTGTAACAGGATGCTGTTACGAAGTCTCCCAAACAAAGCTCCCATAACTCGCCATTTATATGGTCCCATGTTCATTTGATTTGATTTTTTGTCCCATACAAAAATATATATGGCTTACGAGTAGGGATCTCCACCATTTACAAGTATTCAAACCGGAGGGTAGTGGTGACCCCCAGGGACTTTACCTACATTTCATTTGATTTGTTTTATTGTCCCCTACAAGAATATATATGGTTTGGGGGTGGGGATCTGGACCGTTTACAAGATAATAGCACATTCTCAAATTGAACTGGGTGGAGCGACCCAAAGGAACTTCCCTTTAATTTCATTTGATTAGCTTTATTGTCCCCTACAAGAATATATATGGTTTAGGGGTGGGGATCTGGACCGTTTACAAGATAATAGTACATTCTCAAATTGAATGGGGTGGGGGTGACCCCCCAGGAACTTCCATTTAATTTCATGTGATTTGTTTTATTGTCCCATACAAGAATATATTTGGTTTGGGGAGGGGATGTTGACCGTTTACAAGTTGGGTCCCCCGGGTGGAGTGACCCCCTAGGGACTTCCCTTTTATTTCATTTCATTTGTTTTATTATCCCCTACAAGAATATATATGGTTTAGGGGTGGGGATCTAGACCGTTTACAAAGATAATAGCACATTCTAAAATTGAAAGGGGTGGGGATGACCCCCGGGGACTACCCTTTAATTTCATTTGATATGTTTTACCGTCCCATTCAAGAATATATATGGTTTAGGCGTGGGGATCTGGACTGTTTACAAGATAAAAGCATATTCTCAAATTGAAGGGGGTGGGGATGAACCCCCAGGGACTCCCCCTATATTTCAAGTGATTTGTTTTATTGTCCTATAATTATTTCTGAAGACTGCATGCATCTATCACTTACAGTTTTCAAGTTATATTCATTTAAAAATTTTAGAAAATAAAATCCCATAGGGTTCTATAGTAAACCCCTCCCCCCTTTCTACCCTCCAAAATACCCCCTTAATAGACCCCAATTCACAAACGAAAGATTGATGGCTCACCTAGACATATTAGTCTACCATTTTATGAAATCCTAAGTCAATCTGACAAGCGGTTTTGGAGAAACGCTGCGGACAAGTTCATTTTTAAAGTGGCGGAAGAAGAGGAAGAAGAGGAAGAAGAAGAATAATAAAAATAATTAGAACTGAGCAAAAACAATAAGTCTCCAAACTTTGTTTGCGAGATTTTAAAGTGGCGGAAGAAGAGGAAGAAGAGGAAGAAGAAGAATAATAAAAATAATAAGAACTGAGCAAAAACAATAAGTCTCCAAACTTTGTTTGGGAGACTTAATTAAGCAGGTATTAAAAAGACATTAATTGTACTATGTCTAAATCTAGACAGCTTGTTTATAAAAACAGACACTAATAAATACAAATGTGTTACTTACTTACTTACTTACTTACTTACTTACTTGTTTTGTGTGCCAGACAAGAAGATACAGTTAGACATGTACATATATATAAAAACTCAATAGCTACACATTTTTTAACATCAACATTTTCATCAGAGAAATAACAAAGTACATACAAGAAAACTAAGGCAACAGTAGTTAAACGCTGTTCAAAATTCATAAATCGATTGAGAAAAAAACAAATCCGTATTACAAATTTAAACTGATGGAAACGCATCAAATATAAGAGGAAAACTACGACACAACAGAAACACAACATTAAAATGTAACACACACAGAAACGAACTATAATATAACAATGGCCATTTTCCTGACTTGGTACAGGATATTTTAATAGGAAAATGGTGGGTTGAACCTGGTATTGTTGCATGCCGAACCTCCCGCTTTCATGGCAATGTTAAATATAACATTAAAATGACAACATTACATGACAGGACTACAATACAAATAAATGGGAGAAAAGAATATTCTAGCTTTAATTTCTTTTTCATACAGACGACACTATTCTGGTAAGATCAAACAATATTCCTATCATTCAAAGCTTTGGTGCTTTGTTTGTAATTCATTGACGTGAAAATGGTGACCGAAGTATATTTTATATGAAGCATGGAAGTGCATCATTCTAAAATGTGTGCACTGTTTATAACTTTTGTTTTAATTCCTAGCACATTGTAAGTTCAAGATAAGTCCTATTTAAGTGGACATAATCATTATTTACCCTTTTCTCTGACAACCCTCCGCATATCCGATCACAATTTTGAAAAAGAACAAATATCATGATTATACAAAAACTGTTATGCATGTTATTCATCTACATTTCCCTAAATCAAGTGATAAGATACAGTCTCCCTATACCTAAATACTTACTGCGGAACCAAACAATGTGTCATTGCTGTGCACCAATAATTTCTGTTTTTTGATCGTTATTGTATTATTGCCCTCTGCATTACATGGTACGAATAGATCCATGACCTCATAGCACAAATGTGAATATTTTTGTGTGTTGTTTTCCTCTTTGTATCCAGTCAATACAACAGAACATGGCGGATGTAAAGGGTAATCATCTGATGTAATGACAAAAGTCTTGTTTTCTAAAACTCCATAATGTTGATTACATTTGTGTCCATACTGTCTTCCCAATATCACTGACATAAGTAAAAGGATTACATATATGAATGAATAAAAGTAACGAATAAAATACTAGTATAAGAAATAAATGTTTTGAAAAAAATGGCCTATCATGTATTAACCTAGGTCGAAATGGGTTTACCTACTAGAGGGTTGTTGTGTCTAACACATTCCGCATTTCCATTCTCAATTTTAATATATGCTTGGTGATAACAAAATTTTGGCATGGAGAATCTAGATATTTGCTAACTTAGAATAAAGACGAATTTTCAAAAAAACTTAGGTTAAGATAAATACAGTTAGATTTTTAATGCGTGAGTATCAATTCCACAGAAAAATAAAAGATCGATATTTTAATTTAGCATTTATTCACATGTCTCCCCTTTTGTGAGTTCTTTAAGGGAAAAAAATCATTAAATTGGCAACATTAATAACGAAATTAAAATTCGAGGTGCTTCTTTTACGATTAGGTGTGTTTTAGTTTTCTGTTTGTTTTCTTTCAAAGTGTGTGCAAAAAACTATAGAATAGAAAATAGACATTCCTTGATATAACAATATTCACATATTATTTCTGTAAATAATTGTACACTGACATCATACAAAAGAGCTGAAATGTAATTTAAACTTTCAAAATAACATATCATATGTAAGAACAAAGATTATAAATTATCTTATTACTTTCCCTTTTGATAAATACTTTTTATCTTTATATGTTATGTAAGCCCAACTACTGCTCCGAATAGGTAATAAATATTGTCAATGTTTTTGAAATGATTAATGTTTATACTATACAATTGTAGCGTGGTGTGTGTTGTTTGATAGTTCTGGACAGTGGAAGGACGACAGACAACATTTAGAGATTTGAATTTAGTAAATGAGTGGCCCAAGAAACTTGATTCAGGTATTTGTTTTTCCATATTCTACACGTAAGAACAAAATGAATTCTCAAAGTTAAGTTAAGTGTTTTGACTTTTCTGAAATATAATCTATTATAAATTCATTTATCAAGTTCCTGCCATGCCTTGCAAACTTGTACATGTACTCATATGACGGGATTGCTTTCTTTGATAAGTGGAATATATAGGTCACATGTTTTAAGTCCTTGAGACGAACGGATTTTGTTTTTGTAATGAGAACCATACTCTCCAGTTACATTCAAAGTTAATTTTCTAACGTAAACATACACACACATTTCAAGATTTTCTCTTTTAATTTTATAATTACAATGTGTAACAAAAGATTTAATTTCATCACTATTCGTTCGTTTTCCGTCCGATAATGTTTATCGAATGGTCGTTTAAACACATGTAAATTATTTCTCAGTCAGGATTCTTTGACATTTGATTTCTAATCCGTAATTAATATAATCTAAAACCACAATCTTGTATAACATAACAGTAATTTAACTTTCAAGTCCATTAAGAAGTATAATCTAGAATGTTACCACTATAAACTTAACAGGTACTGTACTGGGATATCTGTTACTTTCTGCATACATTTTTTGCGTGCATTGTTTATTAAAATTTACACGATTCTACAATATTGTAAATGTACACGTCTAAGTATATCATTGTATATATATATTTTTAAATTTCTAAATATATTGAAAACATTGAAAGGATTGCACGCTGTCAATTTGGCTATACAAAATCAATAAAGTTATCTACATACCTTTATCACTCCGCATAACTCCGATACAAACGAATCCAGACGTTGACGCGTTCAAAGCGATAATTGGGACAAGATTTTGATGATAACAATTTCGAATGCATTTCTATAATTTCGTAAGTATACATGTATATTTGTTTAGGGGCCAGCTGAAGGACGCCTCCGGCTGCGGGAATTTCTCGCTGTATTGAAGACCTGTTGGTGAGCTTCTACTGGTGTCTGTTCTATGGTCGGGTTGTTGTCTCTTTGACACATTCCCAATTTCCATTCTCAATTTTATATGTAAATGTGAATACGAACATGCTAGGTATACGGTTTGTTGCAAGTTTAAGATTTCTTAAAAAAACGTTAAATAAAACTGCTATAAGCAAAACGCAGACATAGATTTTTTCTGCGTTTTATGAAGTATACAAAGTCGAATTCCTTTTCTAAGACCCCGTTCACACTAGGACATTTTTATCGATTTAAACTAGATCGGTTCACTTTAGATCGGTTTAAGGGCTAATGTGAACGCATTGAATCGATCTTCAATCGTTCTAAACTAAAACACCAAAAGAGGTAGTTTAGTTTGAATCGATCTAAAGTAAACTGATCTTACTTTAGATATGAACGCAGAGATCGGTTTAAACTAGTACGATTAAATCGAAAATAACGTATGCGCATGTATAGCGGCAAAACTATCTCAGAGGTTCGTTGTTTAACCCATATTTCTCTGTTAAAAGACCTTTAAAACAAATTGTAAATATGTTGTCTTCGCCATAGCATAGATTTGCGAAATCTGTGTCTTCTTTTCTTATGTTGATTTTTTTTCTTTGCAGGAACCGCAGTATTTCCGGCGTCGAGTTGTAACTTCGATGCTACAGTTATTTTTTTTTCAAAATTAAAGAATACTGCAATAACACCAATATCAAAATTTTAAATTGTGATTCAAGAGAAACAATAACTTTATCCATTTTTTTCCCCAAGTGTGTGTATCAGTGTATCAGCACATGAATTTGATAAATCAGTTCTATTTATACACAGTGTTTACAGTTTTACGGGCAAAAAGGTTAGATCGATTGCGTTTTTAATTGTAGTGTGAACGCAGTGGTTCATATTAGACCGATAGAGATCGATATGATTAAAGATAATGTGAATGCTAACTGGTTTTATTTAGGTCGATTCAAATTAGATCGATAAAAAAAAATGCTAGTGTGAACAGGGTCTTACATATATGTTTTGCGCAGCAATTTTTAAAGCAAAATTAAGTAACTTCTTGTTAATTTACTACCTGCTTTTAAATGTTCCCTAGAACTCAACATAGACACGAGTTCGTTGCTTTCTTACAAATAATTACTGTACAATTATTGACAAAAACAGTCACAAGTCTCTTTTTAAGGAAATATCATAAGCAATCCTCTTTCTACTTATTATTGAAAATTTTCATCTCTAACTTTGTCGAAATAAAATTAAAACATTGAATCGAAATATTGTAACCAGCGCGCATTTTACGTCAATTTTTGTATCGAAGAAACTAATTGTCTTTCAAATGCAGATGAAGGTCCAAATTCGCCAAAACGACAGGGACCAGACGAGCTCGTAAAACATTGTTTCCCGACTGGATTAGATGACTAAACCTTGTCGAAATATTAAATCATGAAATTTTCAGTCACCCAAATCCAAACTTGAACTGTCTGGACCAACTGACGTCAAACTTTTTTTAATTAAAAAATACGTACACGTGTTATTGTGGTCAATAATACAACCAATATGCATTAAAAAGCAGTAGTAGTCGACTGTAAAAGGCAGCGAGATAAAAAAAAAAATAATGTGTAAAACAATTAACGAAACCAAATATGACAGACATAACCATTGTACTGAAGCCTCCAAGCTTTAGACCGGAACATAAAGAATGCAGCGGGCTTAACAATAAGAATCGCCAACCCTCTTCCCTACCTGAGACACTGGTGTAACAGCACAACAAGAAAACAAACTACATGAACGTGTACAATTACAAAGTATATAAGTAAACAATGTAGATGTTAAAACAGGATGTACGATATCAATTGTCCATTTACAGTAATATTTAAATATATTGCGATTTTATCATTTAAAACTAAAACTCGATTTTAATTTTTACAGTATTGTGTAATTTTAGAAGAGTTTGTTTTTTTTATCAAACTGAATTTGAAGAGAAATCAGCAACTGATGAACCATACTCATATAGGAAAAATAAAATTGATATAATTCATATTATTTATATTTTTAGATAGATAGACATTACCAATTGGAACACAATATATATGTGTTGTCATCTTTTGTAAACAGCTGAACACCACTTTTCAAATAAAGTATTTTGATTTATCTTTGGCAGGCGTTCTGATATAATTTGTCATCGGTGTCCAAACAGAAGAATGTCACGTAAAGGAAAAAAGGTAAATAGCCTGTTAATGTAGGCACATCTGATAGTCCGACTGATCCACAGGTTGCAATTGGTGGAGATCCAAATAATCAGTCAGCAAATGTGACAGAGACAATTTTAAAGATTCTGTGGACAATAAAACTGTAAGAAGAATAGTGAAAGAAGAATTAAGAAAAGACAAAAGGTCATTCACAGAAATGCTGACTGGATTATTGTAAGTCATATATATAAACACATGAATTATAAATACATAAATATTCCACATAAAGGATAAAAAAGTTTAAAAAAAAGGGATTCATACAAACAAAGATCAGAGAATCAATTCGATGATAAATGAAAATAACACTTTCATGACTTTATGAGTTGGTTAGCCCTGGATCTGAATGTAGAATTAACCAGGAACTTTTAAATCCAAACATCCGAATGCCATAAATATACAAATAGTTAGAACAAATAGGAGCTATATGACCAAAATATATATAATTAAATTCATTCAGAGTCCTGTGACACATTTTTAAAAATCAATCAATGGGAGATAAATCAATATTTTTACAAAAGATTCTTCATACTTTTCATTGATCATACCATTGAAGTATTGTTAACATATAACTTCTATGATCCTACAGAATAGAAAAATTAAATCCATAATTTGCATTTATAATTGGGTCATATTCTAAGGAATTTAATAATAAAATCCTAGAATAATACCCAATGATTTATATATATAAAATATTTTTTAAACTCTAAAACATATATCCATTTCTTTCTCACAAAAACTTTACTATAAGGATCAAACGAACCATTTAAAATCGAGCAATGTATAGGGAGAATTTCAAAACAAATGCTTTTTTCAAAGTCCTGTTTAATTAACAGTAATCAGAAGTGTCGCATTATTTTCAGTATCAAGCAAAAGCATTAGTCTATAATCTTTGAGGTGAGTATTGCAAAAAAAAAAACCAAATAAAAAACAACATGTACTCGTCATTTTAATTCATGCTATGGTGGAGTTTTTCAATTTCTCTTTGGTTCGTGTGTCTGATTTCTTGGAGGAGTGGGTTTTAGTAGTAGCTGCGGTCATTTGTACTGTACGTATATACAGTATTTTCAGCAATTACTGATATCCCTTTATATGCACTATAAACAGCAATGACTCTTATATTATATAGTCTTTTCTTCTTTGAAGTTCAGAAAATAAATGCATGTTTGAAAGATACTTAATGTATACGTAACAAAAACATTTACCCAGCAACACAGATAAAAACCAACAGAAAATAAAGAACTGAAGAATTCTTCGAATAATTAACTTTGATTTATTATATTTCAGATCATTTACTGCCTTCTTTCTAGGAGGAGGACTGTTGTCATATTGGTGGACACCACACTGTGCAAATACAACATATGTACTACTAAGCGATAATATAACACAATCTAGTATAGTAATGGAGGACGTGACGCAGACACTCTTACAATGTCAAGCCAACTTGACACAGATAAAGCAAGATTTCAGTCATGTACAAGAGGGTTTTACTGTATTGAAAAGTGAGGTCACAGAGGTAAATAATGGTATAACTGGTACCATCGAAGGTGTGAAAGGAGAATTGAAAGAGGAAATCCTTCTGTTGAAAAGGGACATAATGATATTGCCAGGAACACAGCAAATCCATGACAATAAGTACATAACATATTCTGGTAAGAACATTCTTTGCAATGATAAAGTTTTAGTCCACTCCTTCTAAAAGACAATAAAATTATACATGTATATTACCTATATTATATACTATTTTGTCTGTTCTCGTCTGTAATGATTCATGGTCAGTGGTAAGCTTTTTAATTTTGTGCTTAAAATCACTATACAAGCAAGAAAATTGCTACTGGGAATTTTTCTGCATATATGATGCTCAGGGGGGAGCGGGAGGTGGAGCACCTCAATACTTAATTGATAAGGGTTGCCACTTGGGTTCTGTTACCCCACCCTTTTCACATAATTTTGATTTTAAAAATGCATACCTTTTCATATATTGCATAGGTAAAAATATTTCTTTTCCCATATTGTTTGGGTTTATGTGTTGTGTAATGTAAAAGTGGAATACAAATGTGTCAAAAGAGAGAAAATTGGTTGTTAAAAAACAGTGGGGAACACCAAGAACAATGACAGACAAAGAAGTTATTGGAACTTTATTGACCTAATCATATATTTCTAATAGTTTTCCTGACCTAATCACATATTTTCAAGCTTGAAAAGGTAACCTATCCCAGCAGCACATCTTATTACCTTGTATATAGGAAGTGGCCCATTTCCCCTCTCTGATTGAATCCCAAGAATAATTTCTTATAACAGGTCATTGATTTGAAGATTTATTTTGCCTCAGTTTCATTTTTTTTTATAATTTTCATAAAGAAAATACGTTTTTTTAAGAACTTCTTTTTTAAAAATATAAAAAAAGAGGTAATAATGTATAGGTTTATTCAAATTGGTTTTGTCTTTATAAATGTCTATCAGATACATGTACTTAGTACTTCATTCTATAAAAAACGAATGTCCGAGGTTTCTATAGTGTATGCAAAAAGTAAAATGGCAAAAATACTGAATTCCAAGGTAATTTAAAAAACATAAAGTCCTTTACAAAATGGCAAATTCAAAAGTTAAAACACATCTAACTAAAGGAAAACAACTGTCATATTCCTGGCTTGGTATACCCTACAGGCACTTCATAAGGAATACTATCAAAGACAAAGAGAGTCCCTGACAGGGATGGGGTTGATTACGTTAAAATGTAATCGATTGGTGCAGTTAAAATTAATGTGAGAAGCAAATTATGGGTGTTGCTTTGAGGGAATTAAATTAACTCTGTAAGAAGCAAGATCATTTACGAAATAGAGTAACAGTTGCCCGTTATGCGAAGCGATCTAAAAATTTAAAATGTTCAATGTTTTGTATATTTCCAATCAATTTCATTTTTTCAACAAACTATTGGCATTCCCATTAGAAATAAAGAACCAATTGTGCCCTATTCTTATTGTTTCTGGCTTGTTCATTCATTATCACGAGGCTGACTTCATGACTTTAAGCAATATCCTTTAACTTTACTTTCTGCTATATAGATGATGTTCTCTCACAAAATAATTCAAAATTTGATGATTATTTTGAACGCATCTATCTCATCGAATAAGAGATAAAGAATACAATAGATACAGTTAAGTCTGCCTCATATTTTGACTTACATCTAGAAATTGAAAATGAGGGTCGGTTGAAAACAAAACTTTACGACAACAGAGATGAGTTCAGCCTCCCAATTGTGAACTTTCCATTTTTATGTAGCATCTTTCTGCTTTCTTTTTCCATAGAACACGTACAATATTGCACTCAATTTTGCTTATCTTTCTCCTTTTTTTTTTTACATAACAGCATTTTAAATCCAACTGTAGATATACAAATTGTAAATGATCTTTTGTATTATAGAAACAGTCTTTCTTCTACTGACGGGGTTGATCCTATGGACATTGATACTTTTTCTGATTGCATATAAGTTTTTTCCATGGAGAAATGGTTTTTATGGTAGTCAGGGAAGCAATCATGATGATCCTCATGATACAAACGAAAGTCTGTGTGAACAGGTTCCAGTTCAACATGTAAGTGAATCGAGGAAAAAATTGTAGTCAAATCCGAAATTTAAGTTTACTTCAGAGCAACGGTAATCATGGTGATCAAATTTATGTATTAAATGTATGTTTATGCATAAAAATTGTCATAGTAATCAGATAAATGTATGCACAATGGAGGTAAAGAGTAGATAAAGGGTAGGCATGGTGATAATTTTATCGTATATTTGTACGTTTTTACTTTGATAATATCCAGGTTAAATCATAAATAATTTTTTCAACCAACTTTTCACAAGTTTGTATTGTTTTGTAGTTTAGCAATTTTCTATTTTTTATTAAAAGGTTGATTTTGATTTGATTTTATTACTAGAAAAATATCTTTATTCCAGCTGATTAAACAAACAAGATGGACTATACTAGATCAAATTGACATCACAAGTGAGTTGGAGGAATCTATTTGTATTCTTAGTTTCCATGCAGAAACTCAGGATTTACATCATAGAATAATCACATCAGTATTTCAGGAGGAAGAAGTTGAAATAAAGCCATTCCTACTGGAAAAAACTGACCCAGATGTATTATATATACCAAGATGTCAATTCGTCTTTGTATTTGTTGATTTTAATGAGACCCATGTTATTCTTGAGAACCCAGGTGATAAAAGATTAGTTACTGTCCAGGCATGTATGAAAATGGGAGGTAAGAGAAAAAGATTCATTATTTAAAAAAAAAGATAGACAAAAAAATTATATAAAAAAGCAAAACATCATTTTGGTACATTGGTTGCTGAATTAAGTAAAATAACAAAAACAACATACTAGAAGAAAAATTCAATACGGACAATCATCTATCTAATGGTAAAATCAAAAACTCAATTACATCAAACGAATTGAAAACAACTGTCATATTTATGGCTTGGTAAATTTCCTAAATTTGAACATGTTGAAAAAGATTTAAGGATTTAAGCTGGTTTTAGCTAGCTTAACCTCTCGTTTGTATGACAGTCATATTCCATTAGTTGTACAACATTGTGTAACGAAAACTAAACAAACAGACAAAATTTTATTTTACTGAATGTCTAAAGGCAACATCAAAGAGGGACGAAAGATACCAGAGGGACAGTCAAACTCATAAATCGAAAACAAACTGACAATGCCATGGCTAAAAATGAAAAAGAAAAACAGACAAACAATAGTACAAATGACACAATATAAAAAACTACAGAATAAGCAACACGAACCCCACCAAAACTAAGGGTGATCTCAGGTGCTCTTGAAGGGTAAGCAGATCATCCTGCTTCACATGTGACACCCGTCGTGTTGCTTATGTGATAAATTATGTGCTTATGTAATTTATCTTACCTTGCTAGAGGCATTTTAAAAAAGAATTTTCACAAGCCTTCCTTTAGTTAAAATGTATATAAAGCCACAGAAATAAAAACGACTTTCACGGTGGGTAAGAGTGTCCTGCGAGAGAACGTTCTGTGCTGGTGATTCGGTCCTGACGGGTGCTGGCGGGTCCTGATTCTGTGCTGGTGGGTTTGTTTACATTGTCTCAGAACGGCAATAAAACAATTGTTTTTTGCTTAATTTTTCTCTGATAAGTACCATGCAAAGAATATTACAACATTTTTTTATTGCAAAAGTCGTGCAAGTTCGCAAAACGAAATTGTCCTGGCGATGTGCTGGTGTTAAAAAAAACGGTCCTGATACTGTGCTGGTGGGTCATGGTTCTGTGCCTTTATATCTAAGTTAAAAGTGGCAAATATTCAAGATCATTGATGCTTAACTGTAATTGACTAATTAGCTGTAATCTGACATTGTTGTGAATCTGTTTACTGTTGTTATGAGAAAAAAATACCCCTAATTTTTTATTTAACTGTTTTCTGTTTTCTTATTTAAGATTATTTAAAATGCTGTTATCGGTTATCAATATTTTAAATTAACTGTAATCTTAATTTTTGATCTGTTAATTGAACCACTCTTGTCTCTTTTTAAGATAAGAAAATATGTTTTCGATTTTCGTGATTACGTTTCTTCTGCATGATCACCAAAATATGGCGTAAAATATACAATACATATATAAAAAAAAGGTGATGTGGAATGTTTGTCAATGGACAAATTTCAATAAGAATCCAAAGAAAGTATGTGTTAACAACCATGCGTCATCATACGACCTTCAACAGTAACCCCAAAAATCAAAATGTTAAGGTTTTGCATAAACATGGAAAGCATAAATATAGAACAAAGGACATTTTCTAATAAAAGTGATAATGGAAACGGGGAATGTGTCAGAGACAACAACCTGACTGAAGAGCAGATAGCAGCTGACGACCCCAATTGGCGGGCTACAGCCGGCCCTTAAACACAATGTAATCTAGTTCAATGAAAATGGACGTCACACTCAACTTCATAACATATTTTTGAACTAAAAAAAAAACAAACTTACAAGACTAACAAAGGCAAGTGGCTCCTGAATCGGGCCCGGCGCTAAAATGCGTATGGATTGAACAGGTTTTGTAAGAATCAGGCACAAACACTCAGGTGAGTTTGAACACTTCTTAGGTGAGTTTAGATAATAAATTCAGTGTAACCTAAGCATCCTGAATATTGTGGGATACTGTAGATACTTTTCTTTTTATCCTAACAAATGAAAATCATCCTTTCTGCGCGTAACAATCATGTGTCTTCAGCAGCTAAGCATTTTTAGGGCAAAATAAGCAACTCAACTTTTTTTAGAGATTCAAATTAAGATCAATATTTTTTCTTTTCATGTATATTTTTTTTTCACGGGTTTTTCACAAAATAATTTTGTCGTGTGGATTTGGGTATAGAAAGTATGCTCACTTAAACAGTTAAGAAGGTAAGGTGAGCTTTTCTCATCACTTGGCGTCCGTCGTCGTCCGGCGTCCATCGTTCGTCTTCCGTCGTCTGTCGTCTGTAAACTTTTACAAAAATCTTCTCCTCTGAAACTACTGGGCCAAATTTAACCAAACATGGCCAAAATCATCATTAGGGTATCTAGTTTGAAAATTGTGTCTGGTGTCCCGACCAACCAACCAAGATGGCCGCCCTGGCTAAAAATAGAACATAGGGGTAAAATGCAGTTTATGGCTTATAACTCAAAATCAAAGCATTTAGAGCAAATCTGACATGGGGATAAAATTGTTTATCAGGTCAAGATCTATCTGCCCTGAAATTTTCAGATGAATCGGACATTCTGTTGTTAGGTTGCTGCCCCTGAATTGGTAATTTTAAGGAAATTTTGCTGTTTTTTGTTATTATCTTGAATATTATTATAGAAAGAGATAAACTGTAAACAGCAATAATGTACAGCCCTAAAAGTAAGACCTAAAAATAAGTCAACATGACCAAAGTGGTCAATTGACCCCCTAACATGTCTAAGGAGGTTTTTTTTCCCCTTTATAGTCAATTTTTAACAATTTTCATAAAATTTAATTTTTACTAACATTTTCCACTGAAACTACTGGGCCAAGTTCATTATAGGTAGAGATAATTGTAAACAGCAAGAATGTTCAGTAAAGTAAGATGTACAAACACATTACTATCACCCAAACACAATTTTGTTATGAATCTATCTGCGTCCTTTGTTTAATATTCACATAGACCCAGGTGAGCGACACAGGCTCTTTAGAGCCTCTAGTTAATGGTGTGCCTATGAACCCATAAGAAGCAAAATAAAAAAATCTCAACTGTTTCCTTCCATTCTTTGTGAGAAAAAACTTCAAAATCATAATTTTCGTATTTATTTACATATTTTCGATGATCACCAGCACCGGTGAGGATCGAATCACCAGCACATAAAGTTTTCACGCAGGACAACCATACCTACCGTGACTTTGAGCAAAACACAAATTAAAGGCTTTAACGTTTTGAGGAATGTTTCCTTTATAGAATTGAATTATTGATAAATTTTCCATCTAATTTAGTTCAGATGACAGGTCTTCATAATGAAATAGTTCAGATGACAGGTCTTCATAATAAAATAGTTCAGTTTACCAGGGAAAAAGTAGAAAAAAGTGTTTTTCTGATTTTACTTTTTATATATAGACATTTGTGTCTGTATCGCGTTGGCTTATTGTTGGTGTTTTTTGTTTGGAACAACACAGATTTTACTACCGGATCGTGCAAAACTCAAACGATGGTCATACATTTACCATGGCTTGAGATTCCGTCACGAATGGCTCGATGTTTTTATGATTAGATCCGACTTTGAAAGTTTTTTTTATCGTGCGTTAATCTGGAGTCAATTTTGGGACAGTGTGCTGCAGTTATAATTAAACTCTTGTTTTAGAAATGTTATTTTTGAATACTAAGGTGTGGTAACATCAAATAGCATTAACACTGTCACATGGCATATAGTCATTACAAAATAAAATTAAATCCATCTGCGCCTAAAATGCGTTCTTTTACGCCCGTGCCACAGGCACTTGTCTCAGAAAAAATAATGTATACCTTAATATCAAGGTATATAAGAAACACAAAATTCTGAGACAAATACCTGTGGCCCGTGCTACGTTTACGTCACCAGTTTTAAAATGATTAGTATCAACTGCACTAAAAATAAAGTTTACGATTGTACAATAGGAAACATTTGTGGATAAGATTTACATGATTGTTACTTTAAACTTGTTACGTACTGATATTCAAAATTCATTTTGTCTTCAACTACTTTTATAGTGCATCTTGATTTTTGTGAAGATGGATGCAAATAAAGTGTTGCTTAACTATACACTCTCTATTTTGCTTTTCAGCTTGGAGCAAGCTCATTACTTGTGACTTAACTTTCAAAATTCTTTTTCTTTTTCGTTCACAGCTGATGTGTTTGTTATATATACAAGAGACAGAGATTCTAGTTATTTAGGAGACGGCACGCTGTACAATAAGTACTTGTCAGCCTTTACAGGACATTTTCTATTGAAAGAACTCACGGCTAAAAACAGGGGACTAAGTGTTAATGACACATTTACACAATACCAGAAAAATCATATCAAAGGAGTTGTTTTCTTTTTTTGAAGGCCATACAGGGCCCCAAAATTGTTAGTTTCTGTGTCATGTTGGTCTCATGTGGAGAGTTATTTTATTGGCAATCATACCACATCTTCTCTTTTATATGTATTAAAGAAATGACAAAAACTCTAAAATAGTAACATATTGAAAGCCAATTTACGAAAATGACGACTGTTAAAACGTAAGAAATTTTGCATAAATGTCAATGCAAGGGGGTTCTGAGGTATTTATACAGAACAAGTAGTATCTTTTATCGGAGATATTTAAAAATAATCAACATATATAAGCAAAGGATTCTGCAAAATGTATCCCTAGACATTACACAGGGCTAACATTTCTGGAATAATAAATTGCTAAACTGATGTTAAAATCGGATGACTTCACTGCATGATTGTGTATCTTACAACATAGATATATACCGTGGTTATTGATTGTAATTATAACTTTAACTGGGATGTGCTCTATTTAAAGATCAAGGATGATGTTTTCTTTGTTTTATTGTTAATGTTGTGATGAAAAAAAGGAAATAAGCTTAGATTGCATATACTCAAGAGCCTGACTGACAGCTATTACAGTAATGAAGTTTGCTACTTTTAAATTGGAAAAAAATCATGAGTTTGCATGATACATGCAAAGGAACAAAACATTATACCAAAATGGTATTTATAGTGCTAAAGAAATAGTTATTGCTATGTATGTATATGCTCTTATCAATTATTATGAAATAATTTTATTAGCTGCTCAAATATTGTCTTCATTATGTCATTTGATATCTTTGCTGAGTTTATATTAAAAGCTCTTATCAAGAACAATTTGCCAGAAACCATTAGGATATATCATTGATATTCAGTTGTTAACGAAGATTTATTTGCTTCAATAATATTTCAAATCATTGTCGTCGACATGATGGATAGAGCCTTTGCATATGTTACATTTTAGTGTTATGTCAGCTTCAATTGACCATTTCTTGTATCAAGTCCCTCATTTTTGTTTCATTAACTGATGAAATTTTAAGCTTATGTTTGACCATTTCTTGCCTTCATTACATTTTTTGTTGTTTCATTAGCTGATGAAATTTTAAGCTTATGTTTGACCATTTCTTGCCTCAAGTCCAACTTTTGTTGTTTCATTAGCTGATGAAATGTTAAGCCTATGATTATACCAATTCTACAGAAACTACTTATAATATGATGTTCATATGCAGTAGCATTTATCTAGTGTCCGTGCTTTTCATACCAATGAACATCACCAATAATATTGTTCATGGTACCTGAAAATATCGAGAAAATAGTTCCATTGATAAAATGTAATGTATTTATATTGGATTAAAGCGATACAACTTAACAATAAATTATTCAGCTGATCAATTTAATAATTGTCATTATGTTAGGCCTATTGACCTTGATATGTAGGCGTAGTTTACAAGTTACAAGTACAGTTTATAACTTAACGAGGCCTAATCTAAAAGAATTATGAAAAATCTGACCAATAACTATGTCTGTATTTTTTTCCAGTCTAATGAATGGATTAAGCTGAAAAAATTTGCACTGAAATGAACTAAAAGTGAATTTAAAAAACACTGTTCAATAACTAATTTTGTTTTTCACATATGATATGCATCAAACAGCACTCTTTCGATTCAAAGTCAGAAAACCAGGTGTTGCGGTGGAAAATTTTGATAGGGGGGCTCTCAAAACCCACATTTTACCCATTTTATTTTAATAAAAATCAAAGAATCTAATCAAAATATCCAAAATTAATTTTTAAAAATGTAATTAGTTGGCTCTTTGTTATCCCTGATCAACAAAACTGTAATTATTAATAGAAAAAACATGCTTAAAGTAAAATTACGTGTTACGAGTTTAAACGTTGAAAATCTGTATCGATACATTGAATTCGTTTCGTCTAACTTTATAGCGTATAAACGTCACGTTCTGTAATATAGCGTTACTAATGTAAACAAAATTTCCACAGCTCCGACTGCAAGGGATTTCCTTCTGTTAAGATGAGTTTCCATATAGTGTACAAGCATTTCAGGTGTGCAACTTGTTTATTTTATCAAGTTTTACCATTTGTGATACAGTTTTCGTACTTGAGCGCTCTGGCATTGTCTCTATCCTCCCCTGGTAATCTACCCGGGAGCTTGCACCATTGAAGGTAATGGAGGGCGAGCTGGACTCAGTGACAACAAAATGTTTTTTTTTTTTTTTAAATGAGTCAATGAGGCCAGGGCTGGACTAACTAAATACCAAGCAGGAATATTGTGTCCAATATTGCCCCAATTGTTCAGGATTTGATTTGTGCTCAATGAAGCATTTTATTCTACTGTGTAAATGACCTTTTCACTGGATGATGTCATATTTTGGTTCTGTAAATTTGATTTTGCATTTCTTGCCAGACAGAAAATAAACAACAAAACACAATAAACTAAAGCCTGCAAAGGCCTCATCTTACATGTCTTAGGTAAAAAGCCTTGCAAGACATCATAATTATTTGCAGTCGGGGAATTGGTACCAGGTAAACATGCTACTTGTGAATATGAACTATAAATATACAGGGTGTGTAGATTTTATTTTTGCACTTACCAATTGCAAGTTTGGTGTTGACATCAAATATCCTTGGCCCATGGGATGAATTGTGGGTTTTGCCCATGGCAACACGTACAAATTCATTACAGTTATAACAACGAACAATCAGGTGACCACATAAACCAGCAGGCAAAATTCCAATTCCATCTTTTAACTTCGATGTATTGTCACATCTAGAACATCTGATGTTATCAAAAAAGGTTTTAATGTCAATCACATGTCTGGTATAATCAATACGGCTTTAATTTTCCAGAAAAATAGAACTCATTTGTCTCATCAAACGATGCAGACGATTGATATGTGTGGTCATGTTGGAAAGAACCGGGTGTAAAAGATGTATCAAAATCTGGTGTAGAAGTAGTATCAAAATCGGGTGTAAAAGTAGTATCAAAATCGAGTGTAGATGGTGTATCAAAATCAGTTGTTGAAAAATCGGGTCTAAAAATGTTGTCTAATCTGTTCTTGTAAGTCTCTGCCTGACAGTTTTTCAAAAAACCGACCGTTCTTCTTTCTGCTAGGCATGTCGTCTGGATATTGGTTACATTGCCGTAAATGGCGCGAAACTATGTCATAAACAATAATAACGGTATAAATGTAAATAAAATATGACTACGATCAAAACTTGTTCTATTTTATCATTTTGGTGCCTAAAGTAATCAGAAAAGGTATTGTCTACATTTATTTTATGTCTTATATGAAAATCGTTAAACCAACTACCGAAAAATGCCCGAGTTGCGCAATATTCAAAAACACGTTTTAGATCGGGCCTCGTATAACACGCGTTTCTTTTACAATATGTTGCTATTCAATGGGGATGCATAGAAATCACCCATCCCGTGCGCCACATTGGCAGTCCGTGTCACACTCTGTACACCTAATATTAATCTACAATTAATGGGAAACGTTTTGACAAATTTCAACCAGTCTTGCACAGATTCTACTTCAGGACATTAAGATGAGTACTTTCATTTATCTTTTTTGAAATTATCGATGTGGTTGTTTATCCTTATTGACAGATGTATTTTTGGCCGTTTCTGATGGTATCATTTTTTAATCCACTATCACTTGTAAACGACGCTACAGAATTCTTCCAAACCTCACAGAGGTATAAAAACAAAAACGCACAGAGAAGAAAATATAGTAAGATATCATATTTTGATACAATATGTTGCAACTGTCGACCCACTTATCATTTATTTCATCCTTTTAAATCATCAACGTTTTTGTACTTGAATGTAACATTTCAAGGTACATTATTTAAGATTTTTGCAAGATTTATAAAACAACCATTAAACGTAGGAAATTCTGTGGACACGATAAGGGAAAAAACATCAACACCGTCAACAACAAAACATTGAAGAACTATTAAGATAAGGGATCTAGATCTTAAAATGTTAAAATATTCGTTGAACATAGATATATTTTGTATTGTTTTTTATTTACTACAAAACATGTATTTCTCATTCAACCAAAATACTGCAATTTTGCAATGCTCTTTAAACAAAAGGAGAGACTTCCATAAAATAAGCGTTGCTCATAAAGGTGGAATGATATCTTCATCGCCATTTGGTTTTTTATCTGTGTCCTCTGTGCCATCACCTGGTTTTCTGTCATCTGTTGTGGCATTCCTTCTATCCAGGATACGATTTCTAGCCAGTAACAGTAACACGGGAATCATTAAGCTTGATAGTGCACCAAAAATTATTGTAATCAGATTGTTGATATCTAAATCAAATAAAATGATTTAGAATTATTTTTTTTTGTCGGTTTTCTCGTTTCTTTCTAAGATTTTGAATTCGATTTGTGCATGCAAGTATTTTAAATATTTTCAAGCATGCGCATCGATATTTGGCTTTGCTTTCGATTTGAAAAGATAAGATTTCACAAAAAAATTCTAAAGACGACTAGTGAGCAATAGAGAAAATACTAATGCTAACGGAGTATTTCATATTTGGAATGATAATCATGATTTTATTAGAACGAATATATTTAAAAAAATGTTTGAGTCGCAAGAACTGGGATGAATGTCCCGAGCATGCTCATGACAAAAACAAGTACAACATGCATTCATTGAAATGGTTATATATGGTAATGATCTAAACTGTGGGCAGACTACTAAACTGCTCATGGAAATTTGAGTGTTTTCTAGGAAAATAAGCTACCTATAGATGGTTCCAAGTCAGGTGGTTGTAAGTCAAGAATCTTACAGTTGTTATCCATTTTATTGATGATTTTGAGCTTTTTATTTTGCCATTAGATTAGCTACTTTCCGTTATAAATTGTCATCGGTATTTTTGTTATTTTACTGTTTCCATAATTTAAAAAGTACATGACTCGCCTCTATTACGTATATTGAATTTAATAACACGAATCCAACCCGAAACGACTGCGTGTTTATATACTCCTTGCTATACAGTGTTACATTTCTAAAGTTTGGTCAATATAATGAAATGTTGTTCAATGTTCGAATTTCGGTAATTTATTGATTAAATGTAAAGATTATTTCAACTTCAATAAAGCAGTATTCCACTAACAAGAAAAAACCCCAAAACACAATTCACCCACAAAATTAACACGATTTGACTATTTCTTTTTCATCAAAGCTCTCAAATGATCAATGTGTTTGACTTGAAGTTTGTGAACCATCGGTCACAAGAACACGTGCAGTGACCATACCATTTTCTTTGCTTTGCCATTTAGTAGGGTTTTGTTCTTTTATTTAAAAAAACATCTTGATTTTCGCATCATATCATAAAAATCTTTGTATTCAATGTTTATAATACCACAGTAAAATTAATATTGCCATCTTTAAATCTGATGGCAAAACTTGAAAGTTCTTTTTAACACGACAACAATAAAAAAAATAATGATACTACACGTGACAATTTCTGCTTTGGTTTCGTCCTAAATATGCATGAAATATTTTCCACTGGACATTTACCAAACAAGCAACAATCAATCAATCAATCAGTTCTACTGTATACATACAATTCCTCTCAAATTTAGTCCTGATGAAATGCAAATCAGCTCAAGCCAGCAATCTAAGCTAAGACAACTACTTTCTACCGCATGTCGTTTAAAACACCACGTGATTTGAAATTTTTAAAAGTCAATTACTTTCCACAAAATTTCGTTTTTTATGAAATATCAATCAAAACAAATTACTTAACTTATTATTATGATATTATTACGTAAGTATTTCTGTATTGGCCTTGTTATTGGTCCGAGGCTTGCTGTATTGGCCTGAGGCAAAGCCGAGGACCAATAACAAGGCCAATACAGAAATACACGTAATAGTATCTTTATTAATTGTCTACAGTGTTACAATATTTTTTTTATTTCATTTCACAAGGGATAAATATTTTTACCTTGAAGTGGAACTATCCAAATCTCATTTTCTTTTTATTAGATTCAATATATAATGATCTGTTGCTGTTTTCAGGTGTCTTCAGCTTTTCTCATCTGATGAATTTTTCTACCCTTTCCAGTCACTATTATAGTATTAATGAATGGGTATTTTTATAATGGTCCTGTTATTTGTCCAAGGTCTGTAATAATGGTCGAGGAAGTCTGTAATGGCCCGAGGCAACGCCGAGGGCCATTACAGACATCCGAGGCCATTATTACTGACCAAGGACATTTAACAGGGCCATTATAAAAACACCCATTTCTTAATACATTTATTAACCAACTGAAAAAGGGTAGGTGTTGCTGCCAACTTGATGTACTCTCTAACTCTTTTAATGACAGTTTAGTTTGAAAAAAAAATAATTTGTACTTCACCATGATCAAGCTTTTATTAAATATACCAAATATTCAAGATATTAAGTTGAAAGAAGTTATGTGTTGAAAAACAGGATGAACAGTGATCCCTTTACATGGTTCTTTAATGTTTGTTGCTGGTTACTAAATAAAATAAAATAAAAAAAGGTATTATACTCTTTACAGCTTAGTTTTATTAACTTTATTAAAAACCCTAACTGGGCTTAATACAGACAAGCTGGGCATTAATACAGGGCCATTACAGAAAAACAGGGCCATTACAGAAATAACAGGACCATTACAGAAAAACAGGGCCATTACAGAAAAACAGAGCCAATACAGAAAAAACAGGGCCATTACAGAAAAACAGGGCCATTACAGAAAATATATTATTTTTAATAACCAGTCATTTTCTTTTAGTTGGTTGATAAAAAGTGTTACAATTTAAATTTAGACGCAACACATAAATAGTGATTGGAAAGGTACTGCTATTGCATGTGTTTTCGGTTATGCAGAAACTAATTGAATTAAAAAAAAAATTGAGAATGATACAACTATCCATTAGCCAAATGACCAAAGAACGAAGATTTGCATAATTACAGAATGCATATGCCTGGTTCGGGTTTAAAAATAAATGACACTTTACAAAAAAAGCGGAAGTAAACAGTAATCGATTTTCCTACCATCGTGAAATTATGAGGTCGTCAAGAAATGAATTTTGTGATAAACTTCTCGTTCCCCAAACCTGAAATAATTCCATCCTCTGCTTTCAAAATGCTTTTTAAATGAATGTGACCGTATTAAGCCTGAAATAAATGCCATACAAAACTTTTCAGCATGTTTATGATGACTAAATGACAACTGCGTCTTCCAAACAACTGTTTACTTTCAGTTTGTGTTTTACCGCTTCCACAGTAAAAAGAAGTAACAATATATTAGCCACAAAATTCGTATACATTCACTAATCAACTTTACAGAGCGAAAATAACGAACCTATTTTAGCATATATACATACTAGTTATGCTAGCGGTGACATTTTATTAAAGTGTGCGATCTTATAGTGAAAATATGGTAGATTATATATAGCTAACAGAATTTTAAGCAATACATGAAGTATACAACACAAAGGACCTTTTAGAAGAAATGAATATAACTTTTAGATAATACTTTATAATACAGCTTTTAATTCATGAGGAAGAGGCACTCATTCATTCTTTTATCTTTTTACCGTTTTTACCGCAATTATGAAATAATGCTGTTGATATTTTTAAAGAGTGATGCTAACTTTTAAAAAATAAATCTACTGGTTAGGCCCGTACGAAATTATAAGGCGTATTACGCCTGGAAAAAAGGCGTAAACCAGGCGTAAGTGGTAGTTACGTGTCTAGATCCAAGCGTAAGGGAGCAGGAAACGTAAATTTGTAGTCCTTACGGGCGTAGAAAAAAGCAGTTAACCTGGCGTAAATTGAAATAAGCAAGGCGTAAATTGAAATAAGCAAGACGTAAATTTTCTTACGGGCGTAAAACTGTTGGTATGGCGTAAATAGAAATACCCATAATGCTTTGTTTAAAGGATCATGGGATTTTTTTTCAAAATTTGGCTCTTTGGGTTTAGTTTGTAAAAGTTGGACACATGGCAGCTTCATATATTCAGGGATAATTTGCTTGTTTTGTGCTTTTTGGAAGAATCTGAAATTGGAAATACTGAATCAAATAAATTAATGAAAATTGTGAAATAAAAGGAAAGTAGTAATACATGGTAAATAATAATAATGTGAGTATAACTAAGTTATTAAGTATTATGTTCTATCAGAATTTTTGAAATCCCAAAACCTTTATCCTTGGATAATAACATTAAAATCTTTTACTTTAAGTTAAATTACAGTATTATAGGGTTATTGCATGAATATTGGGGAATATTGTCCCGAGTAGAATTTTATATTGCACGAGCTTGCGAGTGCAATATATGTTCTACGAGGGACAATATTCCCCAATATTCATGCAATAACCCTTTTATTGTATAGCAATATAATATTTGAAAGTAAAAATTGGTTTAAACTAAGATTTTGTCATTGATGACGTCATGAATTTTGAAGATTTATTGCACTAGTGCAATATTAGAATTTATTGCACGCTAACTTTTGGTTACTTTTTGTTGGAAATATTATATTGCTATACAATAATATCATTTATAAATTAGTTCAAAAGACAATAATTTTCAAAAACAACTTAGTTAAAATGCTATTTCAAGAAAAAATAGTTGTTATAATTCTTATTTAAACTTAAACTTATTTGAGCCATTGTCTGCATAAAATGTATTTATTTCTATATTAGCTTCTTCGATGGTTTTAAATATTTCAAGTTTTTTGTCAAACAATAAGAAATAAAAGCAAGAGTACAGAAGTTTGTATCAAATACACAAAAGTACACAGCTTAGGGTTAATACACTGAACTAAAATAAGTGTAGTATTATGTAAGGATATTACGCCTGGTTTATTTATTGACCAGGCGTACTCATTTGCATATTACGCCTATTTTTTTGTGAACCAGGCGTACTCATTTAAATATTACGCCTAATTTTACGCCTGGTTTACGCCTTAGTTACGCCTTATTTACGCCTGGTTTACGCCTGGTTGACGCCTGGACATGCATTTTGTAAACACTGCAATGCCGCCAGGATAAAGTATGATTTTTACGCCTTGTTTCCGTGTCATATACGGGCGTCACAGTTCTTACAGGGGGGAACAAATGTGATACCAGTGTATATATAAAGAAAGAGATGAATTTTAAAATACGTGACTTGACTTTTAATCAGCATAGAAACATTGTAAATATATGACAACGGATTTTTAATATAATATTGTGTGTGGGTAGGACTTCACTGTGTAAATAGTCTCAGCACTGCAACATATTTGGTGGAGGCATCACTGTATATAGGAAAGATCACGAGTTATACATACTAGCGTATGGTTTCTCTACAAAGGGGGGTTAAAGATACAGAGGTAAGGTAAGGTTTAACGTGACTTTCGATGTAAAAACTAGAGACGTTCCGAAATCCTGTATTTGTGTTAACTCGGCCAATATAGAATAACTCGGCCAATACAGAAAAAAAATTTGTATTGGCCGAGTTATTCTGTATTGGCCCAGTTTACACCTTATATTGCATAGGCAGTTTTCATCATGTTAAGTCCAATAACAGTGTAGTTGATTTTAATAACATATAATTACATTAAATGTATGTTTCATTATAATACGTTATTCTGATTGGCTAACTAGCAATCTCGTGATATTCATTAATCAATAGCATTACACAATGCAACTTTTCATTCATGATGACACGAGGTCCCACAATAAAGTGAACAGGTAAATGAAATAAAAACTTGATAAAAGGCGTGTTTTCATGATCCTATAGGTAAAAATATAGTTATAAGTATTGAATGCTTTTTTTTGTAACTTTATAGGGTTGTAAAAGCGTTGACCGTGCGCACATTTTTAGTATGAAGTGCTTTCGCGCTTCATACAAAATGTACTTTGTTCAACGCTTTTACACCCCAATAAATTTACAAAAAGAGCATTCAATTCTTAAATACAATGGATAAACTCATCACAATCATGTTTATAACCCAGTCACTTTCTATATGTGCCTGTCCTAAGTAAGGTGGTTGTCGTTGGTTTATAATATGTCATATTTGATTTTTGTAAATTGTTTTTCGTGTTTGCTGTTAGTTGTTTTTAGTTTGATTTACTTTCATAATTCAGCATTATTGTAACATACGTTTGGGTTTTTCTCATTGTTGGAGGCCGTATCCTAGCCTTTAATTGCTTACATATATTACCACTTTATTTTAACTCTGGTGGATAGTTGTCTTATGGCAATCATACCACATTTGTCTCGTCGTATATTTTTTTAGTGCTATAGCAGGGTTGCGTGCAATATCGTAGCTACTACGAAGTGTTACGTAGATTATTGTCTATTGAACATGTAGCTAGCCCATAGTTTCTAAATAGATATTGATAGCAGCTATGTAGTAGCTACGATATTGAACGCATCCCTGGTTGTTCTTCTGGATCACTGATATTGCTTATTTCAGGGTAATAAAATCACGTGATTATAGCGAAATGGGTGATAAACATTACCTATAGTACTATCAGAATCTTCATCTGGCTTATTTTCTGTTAAAAATATCATACAATGATTATCTGGGCTGCAATCAATCATCTCGTGGATTCTAAATATAGTCCTCATCTGGTAGAGTTCCTCGGGTCCTTGAAAAATAAGTATAATCAGCAATTCGACAATTTAAGATGAAGCAGTCTTCAGTAATATTTTTTCATGACTATTCAAAAAGAATTGATAGGACGTCGCATTTATTCCTGGCCCAAAAATAAATGCTAAACAACAGATTTTATTGCTGTTTGTCATCCCAAAGTCACTTGGCTTATGATGAAAATATACAATAGACAAACCTGCTTGTTTTGTGCGTACCCTGATGGTCGGGCTCTCTTTAAAAGTGTCATTAAAGATGTGCATGGTTATATTCAACCTAAAAGGATTGTGTGAACAGAGAAACAATGGAAGTCTGGCTTTCGACCAATTACAATCAAAAGGTATGTTCTCTGACAACTGAAATAGAAATCGAACTTACATTAACGAACAAGAAGTAATTGTAACAGGATGCTGTTACGAAGTCTCCCAAACAAAGCTCCCATAACTCGCCATGTATATGGTCCCATGTTCATTTGATTTGATTTTTTGTCCCATTCAAAAATATATATGGCTTACGAGTAGGGATCTCCACCATTTACAAGTATTCAAACAGGAGGGGTAGTGGTGACCCCCAGGGACTTTACCTACATTTCATTTGATTTGTTTTATTGTCCCCTACAAGAATATATATGGTTTAGGGTGGGGATCTGGACCGTTTACAAGATAATAGCACATTCTCAAATTGAACTGGGTGGGGCGACCCCAAGGAACTTCCCTTTAATTTCATTTGATTAGCTTTATTGTCCCATACAAGAATAAATATGGTTTAGGGGTGGGGATCTGGACCGTTTACAAGTTTTCAAACTAGAGGGGGTGGGGTAACACCCTAGGGACTTCCCTTTTATTTCATTTCATTTGTTTTATTGTTCCCTACAAGAATATATATGTTTTAGGGGTGGGGATCTGGACCGTTTACAAGATAATAGTACATTCTCAAATTGAACGGGGTGGGGGTGACCCCCAGGAACTTCCATTTAATTTCATGTGATTTGTTTTATTGTCCCATACAAGAATATATTTGGTTTAGGGGAGGGGATGTTGACCGTTTACAAGTTGGGTCCCCCGGGTGGAGTGACCCCCTAGGGACTTCCCTTTTATTTTATTTCATTTGTTTTATTATCCCCTACAAGAATATATATGGTTTAGGGGTGGGGATCTAGACCGTTTACAAGATAATAGCACATTCTCAAATTGAACGGGGTGGGGATGACCCCCGGGGACTACCCTTTAATTTCATTTGATATGTTTTATCGTCCCATTCAAGAATATATATGGTTTAGGGGTGGGGATCTGGACTGTTTACAAGATAAAAGCATATTCTCAAATTGAAGGGGGTGGGGATGAACCCCCAGGGACTCCCCCTATATTTCAAGTGATTTGTTTTATTGTCCTATAATTATTTCTGAAGACTGCATGCATCTATCACTTACAGTTTTCAAGTTATATTTATTTAAAAATTTTAGAAAATAAAATCCCATAGGGTTCTATAGTAAACCCCTCCCCCTTTCTACCCTCCAAAATACCCCCTTAATAGACCCCAATTCACAAACGAAAGATTGATGGCTCACCTAGACATATTAGTCTACCATTTTATGAAATCCTAAGTCAATCTGACAAGCGGTTTTGGAGAAACGCTGCGGACAAGTTCATTTTTAAAGTGGCGGAAGAAGAGGAAGAAGAGGAAGAAGAGGAAGAAGAAGAATAATAAAAATAATAAGAACTGAGCAAAAACAATAAGTCTCCAAATTTTGTTTGGGAGATTTTAAAGTGGCGGAAGAAGAGGAAGAAGAAGAGGAAGAAGAAGAATAATAAAAATAATAAGAACTGAGCAAAAACAATAAGTCTCCAAACTTTGTTTGGGAGACTTAATTAAGCAGGTATTAAAAAGACATTAATTGTACTATGTCTAAATCTAGACAGGTTGTTTATAAAAACAGACACTAATAAATACAAATGTGTTACTTACTTACTTGTTTTGTGTGCCAGACAAGAAGATACAGTTAGACATGTACATATATATAAAAACTCAATAGCTACACATTTTTTAACATCAAAATTTTCATCAGAGAAATAACAAAGTACATACAAGAAAACTAAGGCAACAGTAGTTAAACGCTGTTCAAAATTCATAAATCGATTGAGAAAAAAACAAATCCGTATTACAAATTTAAACTGAGGGAAACGCATCAAATATAAGAGGAAAACTACGACACAACAGAAACACAACATTAAAATGTAACACACACAGAAACGAACTATAATATAACAATGGCCATGTTCCTGACTTGGTACAGGATATTTTAATAGAAAAATGGTGGGTTGAACCTGGTATTGTTGCATGCCGAACCTCCCGCTTTTATGGCAATGTTAAATATAACATTAAAATGACAACATTACATGACAGGACTACAATACAAATTTAGGGAGAAAGTATATTCTAGCTTTAATTTCTTTTTCATACAGACGACACTATTCTGGTAAGATCAAACAATATTCCTATCATTCAAAGCTTTGGTGCTTTTTTTGTAATTCATTGACATGAACATGGTGACCGAAGTATATTTTATATGAAGCATGGAAGTGCATCATTCTAAAATGTGTGCACTGTTTATAACTTTTGTTTTAATTCCTAGCACATTGTAAGTTCAAGATAAGTCCTATTTAAGTGGACATAATCATTATTTACCCTTTTCTCTGACAACCCTCCGCGTATCCGATCACAATTTTGAAAAAGAACAAATATCATGATTATACAAAAACTGTTATGCATGTTATTCATCTACATTTCCCTAAATCAAGTGATACGATACAGTCTCCCTACATAAATACTTACTGCGGAACCAAACAATGTGTCATTGTTGTTCACCAATAGTTTCTGCTTTTCGAACGTAATTGTATTATTGCCCTCTGCATCACATGGTACGAATAGATCCATGACCTCATAGCACAAATGTGAATATTTTTGTGTGTTGTTTTCCTCTTTGTATCCGGTCAATACTATAGAACATGGTGGATGTAAGGGGTAATCATCTGATGTAATGGCAAAGGACTTGTTTTCTAAAACTCCTTGATGTTGATTACATTTGTGTCCATACTGTCTTCCCAGTATCACTGAAAAAGTAAAAAGATAACAAATCAATAAATAGGTTAGATGGGTTCAGAAAATTATTGCCAAAACATTCAATGAATAGCGAAAAATGGCCGCCCCTAAAAAAAACCAACAAAGGATAGAGAATAATGGGGTCGAAGAGTATGAAAATCAACTGTGGAAAGTATAAGAATTGTATATTCAAATCTGATTACAGAAATAAAAAATGGACAGAATGAAGAAAATTTTAATCATGAATAAACAGATAAAGGAAAAGGTAGGAGAAGCCGGTAATTGTTCTGTCCCCTTGTATTCGAAATTTTTTTTTTTTTTTTTTAAATCTACTAAATAACATGCTTCAAATAATCATGATCTGACATTAGTCTGTTCGGCATCAGCACTTATTTGTCATAATTCTGTAATTGCATTAGGGCATAAAGTGCTTGAACTACGTGCAAAACACATAGATATCAATAACAGCTTTTACGGGTAATTCTGATGATCATATCTATTTTGTCCGAAAGCAATTTGTAAATATAAGGTGTCCAGATTACGCTTGATAGTTTTACTATTTTTTCCAATTTCAGGCATGTAAAATAGTAAATTACTTTGCATGACAGACGAAGCGTTATTTTTTTAAAGATACATGCTCTTACAAATAAATACAAATACAGAAATGAAGTTACTCCTATCCATTTTCCCATAACCGAGTTTGTCTAACCTTTTGATTTCATACTTCAACCTATACAGTAATCTGAACATCGACTCATTATATTAATCTGTTTATTTGTTCTTGATGCTTTTAATGTTTTGGTGTATGAGGATTCTTAAATATATGTTTTGTAATGCGTACGGGAGTCAGCAAATGTATCATGCTAAAAACTCAGCATGAATACGATATAATAAATAAATATTATAAATATCTTATCAGTATGATTTTATGGCAATATATATTGAAAACGCTTTTCGTAATTTATAATTTTTGACAGTTTACATAACAATTTCATGATATAGTCTGGGAGTTTTCTTCAACTCTCTCTTTTTTTAAAAGTACGGAGCTATCGTGCAACAGTATTATACAAAAACTTACATTTCTTCTGACTATTTTCACGAAAACCATATCCAGAAGATACTATCGCCACAAAGAATATAAGCTATAAATGTGAATGATATTGGATTAAAATAAAATAAAGAAATTCAGTCTGGTCTTCAATTAGAACTAGAGTTCAGACTGAGGGATACCCATGCTATGTGTACGGTAGCCAGTTAGCGCTCCATTACAACATACATGTTTTTCAGTGCGGCTCATATTATATAGCGAAAAATAGTAAAACATTTTCCCGACTTTAGGTTGGCCTTTCGTGTACACAAGCAAGGGGATGCAGTAGAAAGTAAAATCACTAAAATACTGAACTCAGAGGAAAATCCAATCGGAAAGTCCACAATCAAATGGCAAAATCAAATGACAAAAACATCAAAAACGAATGGACCTCTCAATTTGTTGACAGTCTCATCAAATTCCGTTATATTTACAATGATGCGTGAACTAAACAGACATAATAAATGATATAGTCAAAATATGGGTACAGCAGTCATCATCGTGTAACAATTTTAAAAGTAACAATTTAACAGAACACAAAAGCATCTATCTACAAACACATTCATTGATTCGCGTGTCTGACGTCAGATAATTATATACGTCACATATTTTTGTCGTTCAATGTTTATACAAACAATTTTAAAAATTGACATGGGCAATGTTAGCAGACAGGGTTAAAAAATAAAAAGTATGTAAGAATTAATTTCAGAAATAGACCAAGATTTAAAATAGTCCAAAAGTTATATAGAATTTATAAGAATACACAAATAGTTCATTCCACTACTCGATTGAATAATTTTGACGTTTGTTGTTCAAAGTATTTTCTAATTCATAATAGAAATATACCATAATGACATATAATAGTACAATGTCATACTGACGGAATCTTTCAAAGTACAGATTCACGTTATAAGAACCAAAGAAACACAAAAAGTCGCATATACAAAACACACCAGCATAAAATGAAAGATAATACAAACACATTGACGGGAGTTTTTAGTACCGAGCCACGTTAAATGGATATCACATAAAACAAACCAACAGTAAATGAGAAGATTCACGAAGGGTTAAAATTGGCCCTTAATGTTTAATGTTGTTTTTTTTTAAATCGGGCCAAAACATTACAAATTTTATATAGAAATACTTGTGAAAATACTATTTAGACTAAAATATTCTTTTTTGTCACCTTTCTTTATAATTTTGGAAGCTTTGACCCTTAAATATACATTATTTTTATATTAGGTCAATTTCGGTAAACTTTCTCCAAAACTTTAATTGTTTTTGGCATAATTAATCTTGGCCGCCATCCACGACCTAAAAAGTTTTTATATTGAGGAACTCAACATCAAAGATGAAATCTTTTGGTTACAAAACATTTGGAACGTTGGTGGCGTTCAAGGTTTTCCTAAAGCTTTAAGGTCTGAAAATTGCACACAATCATCATATTTTGACAAAATGTCCAAAATGGGCATAATTTCGAGAACAGTATGTACCTTTATGAAAAGAACTGATTTATTGAGCATTAAGGCTTTTGAAATAGACCAATTTACGATCAAAATTGTGAACTTTTTGGTGTTTTATGATAAAGTTGATATTTTAGGCCATTTTGAGGATTGGATGTAAGGATATTGTGTTTTTTTCTTCTTTTTATTTATCAATAACTGTAGTATGTATAGTAAGTATTTTTTATTTACAATATAATTTTGAAACTCATTGACATATTTTTTTCTTCAAATTATTCGAAAAGGTTTTAAATTTTGATACCATGCAGAATATGGATACCATAAACAAGCGCTGTTCGAAGATTGTTTTGACTGTCCCATGGTATCTTTCGTCCCTCTTTTATATGATACTATTTGACTTTATTTAAAGAAAAGTAAGTATTGTCGATAATGAAAGAATATAATACATGTACTGCGTTCCCTTTACAAATGTCAATTATTGAACCGTAATACAATTATATTCGGAGCATTTTTAAAACAATATCATTTCATTTTAATGTATAATTACTTTATCTTCTATCAGAGCATCAGTTAAATTTTAAGAAACATATATATATTTGAGAATAATATTTTTCTAAGTAGTGTTTTGTATATTACTTCTGCTGTTGTTTTTTTTTACTATATAAATGGAGTTTTCTGACTTGTACGGTAGGAATTATATTTTTTTAATTAATAATTAGTATACATGTATTAACTTTTTTTAAACTTGCTTTATTATATATAAATTTTAGGAATTTTAAATAAATAAAAAAATAATTGTTGAGTATTGTCGCTGTAATGTAGATTTCAAGTTCTGATAATTGTAACTAAAGTGTTATAATAGATGTTAAACTAGTATGATAATTGTCACTAAAATGTGGATGTCGATTTTGAATTAAGATAAATGTCACTTAAATGTCACTGTTCATATTACTCCCGATAACAATTGTCACTAAAATTATATTGTAGATTTTATATTATGATAACTTGAAGGCGTCGTTTGAGGAGAACACAAGTTTAAAAGAGCGGCAAAAGATACCAAAGGGACATTCAAATGCATAAAGTCGAAAAAAAATAAACTAAAAACGAAATGGGAAAATACGAAAAACATGACATAAGGAAACGTTACAGTATACATAACACTCCAGCAACAGGCAATCCGACACATTCTATGGTTCAAAATACATAAAACCAATCCCTTGGTTGTAGCGTAATCAATGACCGCTGACAAGGCATGCTTCAAATCACAAGGAAGCTTCATCAAATCGGCGCGTTAAATTTGCGCGAAACATTTTCATCGATTGCACGGCAGACATTCCAAATGTCCGCAAAATTTACAAAGTACCCACTTAATTCTTTTGTGCAGAGACATAATCAAATTTTGTTAAAAATTGAACATTTTAAAATTTCTAATAGGGGGAATTTCAGGCATATCACTGGGTAACAACTAGCAGGAACCACACTGACATATACACGTATAGACTGTTCCTGTCGAGCACACTTATACAAACTGTTAATCCAGACTAAATAAGGCCGTTAGTTTTCTCGTTTGAATTGTTTAACATTGTCTTTTCGGGGCCTTTTATAGCTGACTATGCTCATTGTTTAAGGCCGTACGATGACCTATAGTTGTGAATTTCTGTGTCATTTTGGTCTCTTGTGGAGAGTTGTCTCATTTTCAATTACACCGCATCTTCTTTTTTTATATGCTTTATATCACATAAAATGTTCCTTTAAAGAAAATACACAATTATCAGACATTTGGTGCTATTTTATGTTTCAGTAAAATAGCTAGACACCTCTATATAAATATATCTTTATTCTTGATTTAAAACAAAATTACTCGAAATGTTTTACCATTGAAAAGTTTGTTCGCAGAAATGTCATACCTGTCAAAATTTTAAATTCACGCAATTGTGGTTCGTACCATGAAATAACCAATAAACAGATAGAAACAATATTAACCAAAAACTTGCAATGAAAAGAAGAACCCAAAATGACAACGGGTTCATCTCTGAGTACTCGTTGTTATAAAATAGTAAGTCGAATCCCAATTCTATTTCATATTTGAGAAACAAAAGCTTTAAAATAATGTATTTAATTTAAACATTTTATACACCCATAAACTGAATAATTACACAATTAAATTCAAATTTCGATCGTTAAAGAAAAAAAGAATCGATGAACAATCTTTCTTTTTATAAAGATGGCAATCACAAATAAAATTTGGTTCATTATGAAGTTGCAGAGACATACACACCTATCATTTTTTTAAAGACAGAACTTCCGCATTTATAAAGCACTTTAAATTTCTTAGAAATCATCTTTCTGAAAATTTATCAATTTAAAGAAACAAGCTTACCGTAATATGTATTACTCGTGTTTGTGCCATTGCATGGGTTCATTAAAATCATTATCATTATATTTCATATACTTTGACAGATGTGAAATGTACATATTGGACCATTATCACTAATATAACGTTCTTCTTGACATAAACTAATATGGTGTCACGGAAAATTTTATTTACAAATAGTATACAACAGTAGAGATATATACATAAATAATGAATCATTTGTCGGGTAATGAATTTCTTTTGATAAATGCATATAAATCTTGCAGAAGGATTATTTATTTTCCCCGACTTTAATATGTTTAATCAAAAATTATAAACACAATGGTTTATTCCTTATAAATAATCCTGTTACAGGAACATAGATACAAACACAACATAAAATATCTCATGATGGCACTTAACTTTCAAAAGTTATATTAACTCCATTTTCCAACATAACGACATCATTCAATTTATTTCCATAATATATAGAAACAATTAAAATTTAGGCCATTTCTTAGAAACCTGAAATGGTATACCCTCATAAATGATCCTTCTGCTTATGATTTCATGTGATTACCACTAAAATAAATCAACAAATGCCTCTCTTCTAGTATCAAATGATTAAATTGAAATTGTATTTTATCGCTGATAGTCAAGGGTGCCATCTTTACAGAAGTATGTGATTCAATGCTTGCTATCTTGAACCTTTTGCGCCATGCTGTTCTCGAAAAAGTAAATAATCTAAAGATCTGAACAAAAGGTAAACACCTAGATTGCAAAAAATACACAACTAGATTTGTATACATGGTTTGTAATACATAGCTTAAGAAATATAACAGACACATATTAATTTCAATGGTAAGAGGCAAAAGAGGCAAACAGAGAGATGGAGGCAGCTGCAATCCCAATAAACAACCTTTTAAAAGAGGGGCGAAAGATACCATAGGGACATTTAAACTCATAGATGAAAAATAAACTGACAACGCCATGGCAAAAAAGAAAAAGACAAACAGACAAATAATAGTGCTCAAATACAACATAGAAAACTAAAGACTAAGCAACACGAACCCAACAGAAAACTGGGATGATCTCAGTTGTTCTGGAAGGATAAGTAGATCAGGTTCCATATGTGGCACCCTTCGTGTTGCTCATGTTATAACAATCCCTGTAAATAGTCTTATTCGGTAGGTCACATTCGTGAAAAGGGAACGGGATTGTAGTTACGACATAAGGAACATATCCGATGTTCAAACATATATTCCTTAACGGTCAATCAACTCGCGATGGCGTCGATCCATAACATTTACGAAGAGATGATTTCAACTTCGCCATTTGTAACTCTTGGTTTAATAGCTTCCTTTTGAGCGGCAACCCTCTATCAAGGAAATCATGATAGGAAATACAAACCCGAGAATACCGTATCAATTGGGAGATATATACTCCGTATGCAGGCGCTGCTGGAATGTTGCTACATAGAAATGGAAGGTTCACAATTGGGAAGCTGAAATCATCTCTTTTGTCGTTAAGTTTTGTTTTCAACCTACATTCTTTGTCAATTTCCAGATGAAACAAGATATGAAGCAGACCTAACTGTATCTGTTGTATCCTTTATCTCTAGTTCGATGGGTAAGATGCGTTCAACATAGTCACCAAATTTTGAATTATTAAGTGAGAGAACATCATCTATATAGCAGAAAGTTAAGTTAAAGGCTATTGCTAACTTTTTTTCTTTCTTCCTTAGAAGTTTATGTAAGAAGTCAGCCTCATAAGAATAAAGGAACAAGTCAGCAAGAAGAGGGGCATAATTGGTTCGAATGGGAATGCCGATAGTTTAATGAAAAACACGTCCTCTAAACGTAACAAATATGTTGTCAATCAAGAAATCAAGAATCTTGATAATGTCAGTTTCAGAGAAATTTTTGTTTGAATCAGAGTGATTCTTTACAAAGTAGGATTTAAAAGTGTATTTTTAAAAGTTCAATAGTTTGGACGCAATTCATTTACATTTATTACGAATCATTGCACCATTAATTACACAATTGGTGATAATCTTTTATAATGAAATAGTTGGACAATTTAATATTTGTTTTAAATAAATTTCCACAAAATTATCGCAGTAAACTTTTTAAGAATAACTATGAATCATCTAGCTAGGGTTAAATTTTAATTTACACAGTTATATTTTTAAGTGTTTTTGTCCCCTTAATGAAAATGTGTACTAGTTCAGTGAAAATGGACCTCATACCAAACTCCAAAACATATATATGAACTTAAACTTAAAAATAAAATGCATAACTAACAAAGGCCAAAGGCTCCTGACTTGGGGCAAGCGCAAAAATGCGGTGGGGTTAAACATGTTTTGTGAAATATTAACCCTCCCCTATACCTCTAGCCAATGTATAATAAAGAAGCAATACGCACAGTTAACCCCAGTTTAAAAAAGTCCGAGTCAAATGTTAGAATAGATAACAAAAGAAAATAAGCAAGACGACAATGATACATAAATTAACAAATGATTTCTAGCAGTTACTGACATGCCAGCTCCAGACCTCAATTAGATGATTAACAGATTGTGTCTTCATCATATGAAAATCAAGCACAATCCCTCCCATTAGGGGTTTGGTGTTATATCATCATAAAATATATGAGACGAATATAACCCGTACCATGTTAACAACTGGTTTTAGAGTAAATGTGTTTATTTCCGATGCAAAGACCCTACGAGTGAATCAATATTGATACCAAATAAGCAATCCTTAATGACCTGATAACAGTATCATAGCTATATCCCTTCTGAATAAGTCTGTTTAAAGGTTTGGTCAGGTTTTAAGGTGAATATCGACATTTTTGTCCTTTGTAAAGAATATTATCATAAAAGATTGGATGTGAAATACCTGAACGTATAAGATGTCTGCATGTTGATTTGTATTTACTAATGATGTCCTTGTACCGATGATAAAAATTAGTAAATGCTTTGACTAGTTTGTGACATCGAAAACCCAGTTGTAATAATTTTTCAGTAATACAGAGATTTCTTTCATTAAAATCAAATACGTTGTTACATACACGAGCGAATAGAACAAGGTGAGATATATAAACACCATAAGATGATGACAAGGGAACGTCATCATTTTAAAAATGAATAATTAACAATAGGAAAATAAAAATCATCTCTTTTATGAGAGCATGTCTTATTAGGCCGTCATGAGTGAGTGCATTCTTAAAGTTGGTTTGAGATGTGGTAGTTTATTCCAATCTTTGATTGTTTGTTTGAAGAATGAATATTTCAATCTGTCTTTATTACATTGAAATTGTCTGTATGTTTTTTGATGGGTAGATCTTGTTTGAGACTAGCTTTTTATTTGTATATCTTGAGGTGAAATGTAATTTCATTATTTATGGTTTTGTTGAACATTAGGAGTATCGGTTTTAACCTCCGTTCTTGTAAAGTTTGCCAGTGTAGAATTTGTAGCATTTCGGTCATACTGCTGGTATTGTGATATCTGTTGCAATTATATTGTGCAGCTGCACTTGTTCCAGTCTGTATACAATGCATATTTTCTGAGGTCTGTGATTCCCAAACTGTGCATCACTGTTCTAATTTTGACCTTACTTTAGTTTGATTAGGTATTTATTTTACTAATGTTGAGTTAAGGTTTAGATTTCGTTCGATAAATGATATACATATTGATTTGCATTTGATGCTGATCGAGACGGATAGAAACTTTTTATTTATACCGCTGCCCCACTTGGCCACGATCGCACTACGATCTGTGAAAAAATGAAAATTTTGACGATTGTAGTGCGATCGTGCAGATCGCAGTAAGGTCGTAGTACGGTCGTGGTGAGGTCTTCATGTTCTTGATGAGCATGGCCAACTTTGAACATGTTCAAAACAGTCTTGGTGCGGTCGTGACGAAATCAAGTCGTAGTAGAAGCGTAGTGATAGCGCAGTAAAGTCGGAATAAGATCGAAAAGGTCGCTATACCATCGCTGCGAAAGTGCGATTCTAGTCGGGGAGACTGCGCATCGATTTCACAGCGACTTCACTACGACCATCACGTTCTTACCACGACCCAAACACGCTTCCACTACGACTATACCACGTTTATACCACGCTGTTCAAGACCATATTACGATTTTAGCACACCCATGCCGTTCTCATCACGCTGTTCTTACGACCCGACTACGTTCATACTACTATCATCATACTCATTGTCATATAAAATTTATAAAAGCTGTCCAGCTTTTGTTTGTCTGTATGTAATTTGGACCTCTTGTCCTTTATATCCAACGGATCAATCATTCTTGACACATCAGTGTCATCCCTAATATCATTCACTAAAGTATCGTCATTTGATCTTGATGGACCAGCAATAAGTTGTGATTCAGGTTGGATTGGTCGGTCCGATATATATCTTCTGGATCATGATTCGTTACTATCAGATCTCCCTCTGCCTCTACCTCTACTCTTATCCTTACGAAGATTTTGGTTGCAAGACTGCGTTGTTTCCGAGAAACTCTACGTATCAATGAGAAATAGAAGGAATGATACAGTATTTATATGGAGCACGATGTTGACATTATTGCTGGGAGCGTAGTAAGATCGCGCTATGAACGTATTGGTATGATCGTAGTATGTCGTGGTAAGAGCGTGCTATAATCGCAGTAGAAACGTGGTAAGATCGTGTTGCAATCGAATAAATCATGGTATTGTCGTAGTGAGGACATGATGAGCGTAGAAAGATCGTGATAATCGTAGCGGGATCGTTGTAGAAGCGTAATGAGGACGTAGTAGCAACGTGATTGAAACAACAATTTATATTTTCATGCCGCTCATACTGCAAGCTCATCACGATCTAAATTTATTTTAGATCGCGGTGAGCGTGGTGCGATGGTGGTCTAGTGTGACTGGGCCTCAAGAGCGGTGAAAGTCAGCATGTGTATAAGCACAAATATATTCGACCGAGAACCTGAATTAAATTACATGATTGTTATCAGATTGTTGAAATCTGTAATAAAGAAATAAATTGAATTTTAGTATGTTTACATCTGAACAACAAATATATCGTATTTCAATTTTACATGTCATACTGCTTTTTTCACTGTCTTTTTAAATGTTTCAATTGAAACGTGATTATTGAAATGAAAACTTTCAATCTAGAAGATAAATAATTGTATAATAAGAAACATTGCATCTGTTTTGTTAAACACTTATTTCTAGTCCGAAATTACTCTGACGTCCAACGGCTGTTTTGTCAGACAAGCTGGGGCCGTGGGACGTCAGAGCTCGTCCCATATCAAAAAGTGGATATTTGCCCACCCAAAATAGATGCGCTGCTTCGTCGCTTATGGTGCCGACTGACGGCCTTGGAATTATATAAATCGGACATCAATCTGTTCATTTTTCATTTATCTCTTCATTTATGTAAGTTTCACCTACCTGCCAACCTTTATTTTCTCATTATTAGACAGTTTTCATAGTGACCCATCGAAAATGCCGAAATCGATGGGTCACTGTGAACAATGGGTGGGCAAATATCCACTTTTTGATATGGGACGAGCTCTGACGTCCCACGGCCCCAGCTTGTCTGGCAAAACAGCCGTTGGACGTCAGAGTAATCTCGGACTAACTTATTTCATGCTTCTATGAATGACTTTTACTTCGCTTTATTCCATTTGCTAAGACGTTACGCACGATATTACGTCTCAATTGGTAACGTCAACATTAAACGGTTTATGCGGATTATTGAAGATAATTTTTATTTCGTTGGCAATTTTCTTTGGACGTTAATATGGATACTTCTAATTATTACATTGGTTGCAATAAATTACATTGATTTCCCAGTTAAATAAAAACCGATAATTTCACATGTGAAATAAACGTGGTTATTTCACTCTCTGACGTCATACAACAATAAGCGTTGTCAAGACGTCGATAACGTCGGATCAAAACAAATTGTAAATGCGTAGGAAAAACATATAGTCCCTTACATTTTCTACATTAATTTCATAAAAAAAGCCATTTGACAATGTAATAAAAAGTATAACTAATCGCCGTATTTGAATATAAAAAATAAGACAACTTGTGACCGAACGCCGCTATGGATTAAACTCGTGCTGCGCACTCGTTTAATCCATGCGTCGTTCGGTCACGCGTTGTCTTATTTTTTTATATTCAAATACGGCGATTAGTTATACTATAAATATTTGGTTGTACTGAATATGAATGAAATATTTCCCACTGGAAGTAACGCAAGCAACAAACAACATATGTAGTTGGGTAACATAATAGTCTATATAAAATAAGAAGATATGGTATGAGTGCCAATGAGACAACATTCTACCAGAGACCAAATGACGTAGAACGTAATAAAATGCAATCTTTATCCATTTAAATCCGAAAAGAAAGAAGATAGTCCATTTTGCTGTAATAAAAGCGTTTGTGGGGATTTACAAGTTAAACTGGTCTTACTTATAAAGTACACTCTTTTTTTTTTAATAACGGAACAATTGAATGAAGAAATTAAACGATTGTCTGAAAAAAAATAGTTATATTCATCCCATATATTTACAAGCTTTGTATGATATTATTAGAAGAGGAGTATATAGCCACTCTTCAGGCACAACAATTTTATTTTCACTTTCAAGTTCTATAAAATGAATCTTATTGCAGAGAAATAACAAATCGCAGTTTTACGCCTCCCAAATTTGAAAATGAATTGATGATTTTTAATCCTCTCGTATAACAGCCTTTTCACAACTTTAGAACCTCATCTAAACGAACAACCCCACTTATCGGATTTTTTTATATACTTTATGGTCTTGTTGATACTACCACTACTCATAATCTATATCGTCTGCCAAAACCGCAATTATCATGTCCTTTTATTTAAACAATGTCTTCGATCATATTTTAATTTGTGTTGCAATTGTCATCTTTTTTTCGGAAACAACTTCCTGACATCTTGATTTTATTTTACCTTTTTGAAATTGCCTTTTTTTATATTGCGTTTTCCCGCAATCGAATGATTTGTCCATTAAATCAGTTATCACAATTGTAACACGATAAGTCTCGGAGAAATAGATTTCTAACAAAAATTTGTTAATATTATTTGTTGTATTTTGTGAGTCCGTTTCAAGGGTTTACAATTTATATTACAGCCAAGATTCTCCGACTTATCTACCATAGAAAACTGTCCCATATGATACAACCAAGGGTGCTTAAAGTTGCATTTCACCCCAAAACACAAAATAAACAAATAATCTGATTTGAAAAAAAAACCAAATAGCGTCCCGAGTCGACAACGTTGAAAACGTAAGAAAATCATTCAGTAGAAAAACTTACAGGACATTGGATTTGTTTGAAAACGAATTCGAAGTAGTTTTGACTACGCAAATTATCAAAAAGTATGTAAACTGTTTTGTTGAAATAAATTACAATAACGGAAAAGCACTTTTTTTGCATTCAATAAATCGAAATTTTCAAAAAATAACGTCGCAACCGACAGTTTACTTGTAAAAAGCGTCGAAATTCGACATTGGACATTCTTGCAAGTTAGACATTTGCCAGAAGCCGTTGCATTTTTATTTGTGGTGTGAGTGCTGTATAAAAATTCGGTTTTGATATGGTCTATCTATGTACTTTTGTGACTCACAATGTGAGCATAATTTATGAAACGAAATTTAATACAATCCTATATTTAAAAAACTATAAATTTTTGATAACTTACCGTTTTCCCAAATCTGACCATGGTGAACTCAAGACTATTTTTTTTTGCCCAAAATAGCTTTGGTCGTTACATTAACGCATATTCAGTAACGTTGTTATACTTTATATATAAAGCGTATCATTAATTCGAATTTTCGCGGATTTTAAACTGTTTCGAAGAGCACAAACACCTCTGTAAAAGTTATTATACGTGTTGTCTGTTACGTCTGACACGCATATTATTGACGTTTTGTCAATATGTTTTTCCTTATTTAAGACTATTGTAAAATATGATTAAAAGATTTGTTGATTTTTTTCGGAATAGTTTTTTATGGTCTAGTTTATGAATATAATTGTTATATAGCTTAACTGTTTTGATTTTATAGAAAAGCTGTTTACTAGTGTGGACTGGTTGATTTCAAGGTATTAACGAAATAACGTGCGTAATGTCATTATAGCAAAACTCACCCTTCACTTCGAATTCATGATAGTGTATTTGCCAATTACAGATTTTATTCTGTTATAACTTTTTTCTTATTTATTTTTTCTTATTTATTTGATAAAAAAGCTAAAGTTGATATCAAAAGATTTAAGCTAAACAAATAAGTATTTGATGTTAATGATTTGAAAATGTTCCCGTAAGCTCTTATTTGTAAATGAAAATTTATGTCCCTCCTAAGGGAAATTACTAAACAAATGGATCTCTCATTACAGGGTCAATTATTATAGTATTTACAAATAGGCTTATACATACTGGCCAACTGTCACTATTTGTGGGGATTTCCCCTATGGAGGCCTCCATTTGAAATTTTCTTCTCAATTTAAAACAAAACAATAAATTTTACAATGGTATGGGATTATAAAAGCATGAAGAAGCAAACAAACAACATATACATAAATTTGAAAGGTTTAATAGGACTATTGGAGTCATCTTGCATGTAAAACGCCCATAGGAATTTTGAAATTTTGGTCTGTATGCTATTACATAATCTTGTGGTGTTGCAAAGTTTTTTTTTTAAGTAGATTAATTCCATCGAACAGTAATGTTTTAATAGACTATATGATCTTCATTTAAAAACCAGCTATGGGTTAACACGACTATTCCTTAGTCATGTTAATTCATTCTTCTGTGATCAGAAACATTTCTTCACCTCATGCATGACATTGTATTTACTAACCTATTGTTTTTCCCTTGGCATCATTTTCGTCCCTCGCAATCTCAACAAATTTCCCCACTACTTCTGTACAAGGTGGACATCCTTGACAATTACAGAGGCTAGAGTTTCGCATTAAGATAATTTGATTGACGCGTACAATGACATGACTTGGTATGTGTCCATATTCTGCATTATCGACACTGAAACCTAATTTGAAAAATACGTTAAAAATGTCTTGTTAAAAAGTCAATATTCATTTTGTTTAAATACTAAATAGTTCAATGGGAATATCATATGTAATGCTACTCAAGTCATGACGTCCTAACTCGAGTCTTTAATCACTCTCTGATACTCGATTTTTTTTTACAATACTTCGCATATATAAAGTATATTAATTTGTTTTCACCACGTTTACATATTTTAACATAACATAAAATTGTAAGACTTTTAAGAACTACCGTCTTGCATTGGCTAGAGTTGTGTGTATTTTTTTTAACATACTTTTGCATTTCAATTAAAAGAGGATGCATGCATGGTAGGTGACACATACCCTGTCGACAAACCCAGTGTTGCTGCTCTAGGAGCTCATGCATTGCAGGTGACACATACCGTGTCGACGCATCCAGTGTTGCTGCTCTTGGAGCTCATGCATTACAGGTGACACATACCCTGTCGACAAACCCAGTGTTGCTGCTCTAGGAGCTCATGCATGGCAGATGACACATACCATGTCGACAAACCCAGTGTTGCTGCTCTAGGAGCTCATGCATGGCAGGTGACACATACCCTGTCGACAAACCCAGTGTTGCTGCTCTAGGAGCTCATGCATAGCAGGTGACACATACCCTGTCGACGCACCCGGTCTCTCTGCTCTAGGAGATCATGCATGGCAGGTGACACATACCATGTCGACAAACCCAGTGTTGCTGCTCTAGGAGCTCATGCATGGCAGGTGACACATACCATGTCGACGCACCCAGTGTTGCTGCTCTAGGAGCTCATGCATGGCAGGTGACACATACCCTGTCGACAAACCCAGTGTTTCTGCTCTAGGAGATCATGCATGGCAGGTGACACATACCATGTCGACGTACCCAGTGTTGCTGCTCTAGGAGCTCATGCATGGCGGGTGACACATACCCTGTCGACACACCCAGTGTTGCTGCTCTAGAAGCTCCTGCATGGTAGGTGACACATACCATGTCGACAAACCTAGTGTTGCAGCTCTAGGAGCTCATGCATGGCAGGTGACACATACCCTGTCGACACACCCAGTGTTGCTGCTCTAGAAGCTCCTGCATGGTAGGTGACACATACCATGTCGACAAACCTAGTGTTGTTGCTCTAGGAGCTCATGCATAGCAGGTGACACATACCCTATCGACAATCCCAGTGTTGTTGCTCTAGGAGCTCATGCATGGCAGGTGACACATACCAAGTTGACAAACCCAGTGTTGCTGATCTAAGAGCTCATACATAGCAGGTGACACATACCATGTCGACAAACCCAGTATTGTTGCTCTAGGAGCTCATACATAGCAGTTGACACACACCCTGTCGACAAACTCGGTGTTGCTGCTCTAGGAGCTCATGCATAGCAGGTGACACATACCATGTCGACGAACTAAGTGCTCTAGGAGCTCATGCATAGCAGGTGACACATACCATGTCGACAAAACCAGTGTTGTTGCTCTAGGAGCTCATGCATAACATGACACATACTCTGTCGACGCACCCGGTCTCTTTGCTCTAGGAGCTCATGCATAGCAGGTGACACATACCAAGTCGACAAACCCAGTGTTGTTGCTCTAGGAGCTCATGCATAACATGACACATACCCTGTCTAAGCACCAAGTCTCTCTGCTCTAAGAGCTCATGCATAGCAGGTGACACATACCCTGTCGACGCACCCTGTCTCTCTGCTCTAGGAGCTCATGCCATTCGTTATGGTTTTTTTTTCCTTGATCTGTCTCTTCTTTATCGATTTACGAGATTTTATCAGCGATAAACTGCTATCGCCTTAATTTACTTATCTTGCATTTAATCATATTACAAATAACATTTTTTTAACAAAAACAGAAAAATGATTTTTTACATTACTTAATTTTGACCACTTTGGCAACACAAGTATTTCGTTTAACCGCCATAGTTTTAGTAAGCCACATACATATGTCAATGAGACATCATAAAAATATTATTTAAAATGAAAATAAAATTTCTAGTTCGTGTCTTATTGAGTAAGTTTCAAAGTATGATTCAATTCTAATGTTACTTTAAAAAATATCCCTGCAAAATAAACACAAATGAGAGAAAATAAAATTAAAAATAAATAGGACGAGAAAACAACACAATTGATAATGGTATAAAACCGTTCTATCAAGTTTTGTTGCATTCCCTTTTCACCTTTCCCCTTATCACCCTACCATTCAGTCTGGTTTAAAAGTATAATACATGGTGCTAAACAAAACATGATATGTACATTACAAATGTTTGTGACGTACAAAACAATATTCCTACCAAATACAGTATACAAAGGTGAGACTTACCAGTAACCTTTGTTTCACAAAAGCGGAAAGGTATATGTGAAAATGAAACAATATAATAATACATTACAAGATCCAAACTTTTGGTGTTGAATAAGTAAATTGACGAAAAGAACTTCAGATGAAAATCACAGCTTTTTTATGAAGAAAGAAACGAAAAAGAATCTGACTGTATATGGAAAAGTCGTTCGTACTTACGTTGTCTGCTCTTTGCTTTGAAAAACGGTGATGTTTTTGTCTGTGATTTGTTGAAATAAATTGGAATATATGTAGTTATTTCTAGCAAGAACGCCTCATTATTGTCTTGTCCACAGAAAGGTGTAAAGAGACCCTCATTCGTCAACATGTCTTTTCTGAAGGGCTGTAAAAATTACGAATATTTAAATCCATAAACTATCTTTAGAAATAATATAATCTTAGAACTTGGAAACAAAATATACAGCACCTCGGGTTGAAACCGGTCAAATTGAAAAAAAACACACAAAAAAACCAGACTCACTTTAGTTCGTATTGCTCGATTGAAAGCTCATTGCATCATTTTTTAATATGTTTATGTTTTAATAAAAAAAACAATACTAAGGAGTTATTAAGAATTGCACATTTTACAAGATTTCAAATTGACAAATTAAGACATTTGCAACAACAAATTACTAACCGACCAGAATTTTCTGAATGACATCACAGATAAGTAACTCGTAATTCTGCTTAACAATTATAACTGTTTAAGAATTAACGAGAGTAGGATTTTCTCTCGAACAGTTCTTGATAAAGGGGACGAATGATACAAAAGGAATATTAAAACTGGTAAGTAAAAGAGACGTGATAATGTCGTGGCACAAAACGAAAAACGACCAAAAGATAATTATTTTATTACGTATTTCAAAACTAGCTATGCGTGAATATAGTTTTGACAAGGATGAGATTGACCTGTCACATTTATTGATAAAGCAGGCTTGCAATCTATGAAGAGGTTGACGGGACCTTTCCTTATTTTGTTTTTGTTTTGTTAATACTTGATAGCCCATTTATAATTGGCGCAAACTATCGGTGGTATGAACTAAAGAGAGTAAAAAGTCAGAAGAAAAATAATGAGAAAATATTATTTTTAAATTTGAAGAAACTTCAATTTTTTTGTTACACATTGCAGTATGTTGTCTGATGTTTTACTTACCGAAGATCCGTTAAACCTAACGTAGGTCGCAGTATCGTTCTCGTATACAACCAACGACCAAGCCTTTACAATAACTGAACTATTGGAATTACTTGGTAAGCGAATTTCAGTGATGTCATAACAAAGGTCCTCGAATGTTCTGTTTTGCATTGTATACCCTACAAGACTGATTGTACATGGTGGGTCTATAGGACAACCGTCAGCAAACAAAATTACTGTTGTGTTAGCTTGTATTTGAAGTAACTTATCACAAATGCTTTCTGGATGATGTCGCCCAACTTGCACTGCAATCAATGTAAAGTGTTTATTAAGGCAAACATAGTTTCTTTTTCGAGATTTTCTAGTAGGTATAATTTGTGCAGCGCTACTGATATAAGATAGTAATATACGAACACGATGACATGAATCATATATTATCAGACAATATTAATATTTTTACTCAATAAATGGCCTTCTTCAATGTCAGTGTTTTTATCAAATGCAATACAATATGAAATTATGTATAAAGTTAACTCAATCGTACAGGTAAATTTCAAAACGGTTGATTTGAATATGAAATATGGCACACAACAGACAAAAAAAACATATGATCTGAAGGTATACGATCTATTTGCCACTATTTGCCACTATAAAACATAGTACTTACATTAATTCTGTTATCAATAGATTAAAACATTACTAACTATTAATGCTAATCAGCTATGTACATTTACGGGTCTACACTCTGTCGATACTTATATTTTGGCATTGCACAGGATCATGTATTCTCTGACTGTTCATGACTTCTTTATTTTATATAATACTAACACATAGGTTGATATTTTAGTTTTTGAAGCAGGATTTTTATTAGGTGATATTTGCTTTCAATTAGCGTTCATTAACCGTGAGTTCTCTCAGATCAGTACTCTGTGCTTTGTGTCGATCTGATAAGTGAAAGTCTTCTCAACTAATTTTTTTACTTTTTCTTATAGTTATATTATCCTGTAACACCATTGTTCCAGTTGAGGGGAGGGTTTGGCGCCCACAAAAATGTTCAATCCCGCCACATTATGTGTGTGTCTTCCAAGTCAGGATCCTGGAAGTCAGTGGTTGATGTTGTTTGCTTTATACCATATTCGTTTATTGTTTATTGTTTTTAACAGTTTGTCTCTGCAATGTGATGTTGCACGGCGGTCACCTGTTAGGGAACGATTTGGTCCTCACCACATGTTTAATCCTCCCCTTTTATGCTGTGCCTGTCCCATGTTAGGAGCCTGTAAATCAGTCGTTGGCGTTTTTTTTGTGTATAACATATTAGTTATTCTTTATTGTATCGGACATAAATCCATTTTTGTCTGTTGAATTGTTATACATTTTTCATGTCAGGGTCTTTCGTAGAGTGCAAGGTTGTTTTTCTTATTGTTAAAGGTCGTATATAAGGTGATCTATAGTTTCTATCTTTTCTGTCATTTGGTCTCTGGTAGAAACTTGGCTCATTGGGAATAATTCCGAATCATACTTTTATATCTATGTGCGTATATAAAAACTGAAAGGCGACACAAAATGATTTTATTTGAAGTTAGAATGTTTCTAGTGTTCAACAGCATTGTTCAAATAACTACTCAGCTATAACCTTACAGATACAGTATGTGAACAAACATATCAAATTTTACATTTTTGATAATATATTGTTATGTCAGTAGAAAATGTAGCATTTTGGCGAACATAAACCTATATTTGGTTTTGATTTAAAGCGTACTTATAGCAAACGTCATTGTAAAACAAATGATGAGGAATTACAAGGTATTTTTTTTTGGAAAATATTAAGAAAGAGCATATTTTCTATAACTATAGTAATCGTCAGCCAAAAAAAGTTCTGTTAGTCTTTAATTAAATTATTCACTTTCAAAATGCAGGAAAAACATCAACTCCGTTCAAACAAAAATACTTACATTCAAAATTTGTGTTGTTGCAGTAGCAAATCTTTACTTCTAGACTCAGCAACTGAATGAAAAATGGTTAAAGTTATTTACTTATTAGTTTTACATGTATCCTATTGAAATACAGATTTTTAATTCATCAGTATCCTCATCCTCATCATTACCATTATAATTATATATATGTGTATGTGTGCGTGCATGTGTGTTTGTGCTTTATATAATAAAACTGGTGCAAGTTGAGTATTTATACTTTTAGAGTTAAACATTGATTTTTGCAGAATATTCAAAATTGTTTCAAAAAAAGATTAAACAAAAAAGTATATGCAACAGTAAATAACCGTTGTCTTTTCACTGATTATTACTACATGTTGTAGATTTAGCAGACGAATTATCGATGATGACGGATCCATTCTGAAAGATAATCACTGTTTAAGTATATAAAGTTAATGTTTACATGCGGAAATAAATTGAATAATTACAAAAACTAATTTTCCAATATTTAAACGATTTTGAAATTATGAAGATTTAGTAACATAATAGCTGGAAACGATAACTGCCAAATTGAAATAAAAACAAAGGTAAAGAGATACTCAATGTATTTTAAAATGAAAAATAAATGTTCTTCTATAGGTTAATTTTATTTCAAAGTTCAATTCACTATAAATGAAATCATATTATGTCTCAAACATTTCCATATGTAGACTTATGTATAGGTGAGGTAATTAATATTGTAGTGTCTATTCATTTCGTATGTGGTCAAAATACAAATAAAAGAAATTTAATATGGATAGGACAATTCATTTCAAATTCTGGATTGTATCCTTTAATGTAAGTACATTCTAAAGATTGTATCCTTTAATGCTAGTACATTCTAAACAGATGCAACCTTTCAGTAAGTTAGTATTTGACTGAAACATATAAAAAATGCAAATTGAAATAAAACGCGCAAGTTAATATTACTATATATTGAGTACTCTCAACTGCCGGGTCTATCAGTCAGAGCTAGGACTTTCGGCTAATTTCCTTTCTCACATATGAACTTTAGAATTTCGTTTAAAATGATGATTGTATTTGATTTTAAAATTGAGAATGGAAATGGGGAATATGTCAAAAAGACAACAGCCCGACCAAAGAGCAGACAACAGCTGAACGCAACCAATGTGTCCTCAACGCAGCGAGAAAATCTGGCAGCCGGAGGTGGTCCTTAAGTTAGATGGCCCCTAAATGAAAATGTGTACTAGTTCAGTGAAAATGGACGTCATACAAAACACCAAAACATATAAATGAGCTAAAATGATAAAACATACAAGCCTAACATAGGCCACAGGCTCCTGACTTGGGACAGGCGCAAAAATGCGGCGGGGTTAAACATGTAAACATTAGTATATTATATATTTTAAAACATATGTTTGCATAATAAAGGAGATTCTAACTATGCAAGCCATTTCAGTGAAAACGATCCTGTTTAATGAAGACAATGCACTTCGATAGCAGCAACTCTTTTTTGTATGTGTTATCTTTATATACCTACACGTATGTACATACATCTCAATATACAATGACTAATAGGGTTATTGTCGTTTATCATTTTCGTTACTTTTCTTTTTTCAGATATCTTCAATTTAAAATCTTACCCTAAGCAACATTGGGATTATCCTGAATATAACATACATCCTCAGTTTATAAAAACGCGTTTTGATTTGAAACATAGTAATTCGATTCTGGAGTATTTCAAATGAAAGTATAAGCATATATTTGCTATTCAATAACATACCTTTATGAATAAAACATAGTTTATTCTATAATAAATCAACTTTATGACTGTTCAAGTTACCAAATGTTAATTAAAGTCTAAAATTTCTGTTTTCACAAGTAAGTTTACTATTGATATAATACGTTTGGCTTAATTTCATTCACCACATTTTCATAAGAAAATCGTCTCACATTCGTTTAAAATAGCTTGAATCAATGATACATTAATCTAGGTTATATCAGTAGATAATAGGTCTAAACAATGACGTCGCAAAGCATAAATATGGGTGGATGCACCTAGGTATATAAAAGAGGGGAGTGCAAGTCTTGTCTAAGTCATGTTTAGGCTATGTGCATGCTCAATCATACAAGTATAAGCACCAGCTTAGCCCTAACTGAAGTGTCAAATACAGAGCTAAATCATGTATGGTGTTGCTCATTGTTGAAGATCGCTGAAGGAGTATTTCGATTTGAAGTAGATTCGATTTAATAAATCCCTCACAACAAAATGGAAAACATTTGATACCATTTCTTGCGAGCTTCACGTGTTTCTGAAATTAATTTTAATAGCTACGCTCATGTCCAGATGTTTGGAAATAAATGTTGTTATAATATAAAAACAAAACAACAAAAATATTCTGTAGTAAACTTGTCCATTGGTGAATGCAAATTTTGTTTAAGCACAATCACATGATAATATTAGCGAAAAATTTACAAAATATACTATATAAATCATGCCGACACCGAAATCCTAGAGGATGGTACCGTATCAAGCGGAAATAAATCATTTCCATGAGCCCAACCAACCTTTTCGCCTGGTATGCACGTGAAAAAAACGTAAAATGTATATTGAGTCTTGTATGATTCTTCGAAAGTAATATAACCCGCCATATCTTTAAAATAAAGAGAAGGAAAATGCTAAATGGTCATTCAAAACTGAATAAGTCGAAGAAAACAAATGAAAATTCGATGACATAAAAAAACGACGAAAAGCTCCATCAAAAATTCACACATATATAAAGATAGAGCATCACGAACCCGATGACGATTTTTGTCATTGAAATTATAGCAATCAAACTTCTTACAGATTCGGTATATAAAACTCAAGATCTATCATGAATTCCATGTACACCTATAGTCTAACTGCATGTATCGCATATATGTGTGTGTTAAATTTAACTGCTTATTAACTGAGAGAAAATACATTTACTTCAAAATCTTGAAACCATTCAATCTTTTCGCCTTTCAATACAGCTTAAATCTCCTCCATCTCAATTATATAATTTTGTGACAAATCTAATATGTCTTCTTGTATTGATATCATGAATATTATGGATAAAAGACAGCGAAAAATAGGTCTCATGGCAAACGTATCAATCGAAATCAACAAATTAAACATCATATAAATCATACACTTGGTAATCTCCTATCTATATTTAAAAACAATGGTAGGCATCAATTATTATGTAACCTATATTGCGCTTGACTAAATTTCAATAACCTCATTTTCATAAGAAAATCTTCTCACATTCGTTTAATGTAGCTTGCAACAGTGATACATTACTCTCGATGGTATCAGATTATAATAGGTCTAAAGGTTACAATATACCATTAGATTTTATGGGCGCAGCCATTTTATGAGCATAACATGATATTCCGAAATAAAACTGAGTATAGCTAATCCTGATTGGTCGATATGATCGACCGTTATTTATAATATTAAGAGACTTCGTGCACTCTGCATTATACCAAAGGCCAAATACATTATTTTTCTTAGCCCTAACGGAACTGAGACATCTTTTAACGCTTGGATGAGACACGTATTTTTAAGTGCAAATTTGATAGGGATGGGAGATAAGCCAAGAAACACAACGCGAACCTTTATGTTTTGGACCAAAAAATACTGTCCTAATAACCTTTCTTTAATTCTAGCAAGGTTTAGTTGAAAAAAATCAACTTTCTAAAGTTTGTATCTCGAAAAAGGCTATCATTGTCACCTATGGGGAAATTAATTGTTTATTTCAATCTAGACAATGACGTCGCAAAACATAAATATAGATGGATGCACCAAGGTATATAAATAAGGCGAAAACAACAAAAAACTCTTAAGTAAACTTTTACATTGGAAATGCCAATTTTGTTTCAGCACAATCACAGGATATTATAAGGGGAAATTTTAGACAAAATATACTATGTAAATCATGCCAACACTGAAACGCTAGAGAATGATACTCTCTAATGACCAAAAGAAACGCTAGATTTAAACCTTGTTTTATAGCTAGCTATATCTCTCATTTGTATGTCAGTTCCCAACAATGCCTTAATATTGAAAACAATGAGTGAATAAAACAATATGACATTATAGGTGAAAATAGCAACAACAAAAAAAAAGGGTACAGTATACGTAGTCAATATTATATTATAATATTAATCACCATATAAAAAACCAAACAAATAAATATGTAAAGGTTAAACTGTTAATGGAAATAACATCATCAATATATCAGAAAGTGAAATTAAATGATCTGGCTCTTTGCTCTTCTTGTTTTCGACAAGTGTCTGAAGGCACTCCAACAAATATGAAAATAAGAAGAGGTCGGCAATCAGAGGCGCACAACTCGTTTCCATATAGAATGCGGCGACGATTTGTCAGTTTTTTGTTTATTCTGGTCTTTTCATATTTAAAAAAAATGTTTTTCAACCTGGAAGATATTGGCGTTCATTTTTTTTTATACTTACGCTCCGATATATATACTCTAAATGAGGAGACGAATAATACCAAAAAGTCATTCAATCTGTATGCGTCGAAACAAAAAAAGAAAATTAGAGGAACAAAAAGAAACCGACGAAAAGACAAACCAATCCATAAAACACCGCACAAAAAAACTAATTTAAAAGATAGAAAACATGAATCCGATGACGATGTTTGTCATTGAAATTATACTAATCATGAGTTATTATTTGTAACTGTAAGCGACTTTCCCTAGGTATGTCGATGTTGATAGACGGTACTTCTAAGGGATTTGGTAAAATGTCGAGCTATAATGAACACTTTCTGTACATACATATTTGTGTGTGTAAAATCTAACTGTTAATAAACTGAGAGAGGATACTTTTACATCAAAATCTTTTAGAAATTCAATCTTTTCGCCTTCCTTTACAACTTAAATTTCTCTTTTGTAGCTACCACACTGAAATAGTATCCATCTTCACATATCTTTATGACAAATCTGTCATGTTTATAGTGATGCACATTATATATATTTTTATTTCATCTATTCAAGGCATACTAGGTCGGTTTAACTTTGATTTTTTTTCTCTAATGCACAGTCAACACTTTTATTTTGAATGATTATAATTATTAGAGAAGGCAAAAAATGTTTACATCAATTTTCATTTACGTTAAAATTAAACAAGATTGCAATATTTAGGATTTTTGCATTTTATATACGTGTTTATAGTTTAGTTATAGAAAGCATTTTCTAGATTCGCACATCTGCCAACGGCAATAGTTTTTTTTTTTTTAGAAAATAAAACAAAAAAGGCAATTATCTCTTCGAAAAAGAGTCGGAACAAAACATTTTGCAGCATTTTCTTTTCATGATGAACAATTTTTAAAAATCCTTGTGTAAGAAGTAAATCAACGCAATTTGTATTTCGCTAATCGGTTCTGCTGTAATATTTCGCTCGCGAATAAGATTAAACAATTACCTAATTGAATAATAAGTTTTGGCAGCGTCACAGTCATCAGAACACTAAGTCTCAAATCCAAATAAAAGGGATGCATGATATATAACTGCACGTACATCGCAATAACAGTTTGGAAATGTATGTATGATCGAGTAATTCTTAAAGACAGAAATGTTTATGAAAATGCTGATTGAAAAAGGCAGAAACAGTGTTAATTGTATGCTGGTATTTCAGTAAAGGCAGAAACAGTGTTAATTGTATGCTGATATATCAGTGAAGGCAGAAACAGTGTTTATTGTATGCTGGTATTTTAGTAAAGGCAGAAACAGTGTTGATTGTATGCTGGTATTTCAGTAAAGGCAGAAACAGTGTTAATTATATGCTGGTATTTCAGTAAAGGCAGAAACAGTTTTAATTGTATGCTGGTATTTCAGTAAAGGCAGAAACAGTGTTAATTGTATCCTGGTATTTCAGTAAAGGCAGAAACAGTGTTAATTGTATGCTGGTATTTCAGTAAGGGCAGAAACAGTGTTAATTGTATGCTGGTATTTCAGTAAGGGCAGAACAGTGTTAATTGTATGCTGGTATTTCAGTAAGGGCATTCCGATTAAACACTAACGTCAAATCAAATAAGAAAGTAATATGGGAAATTTTTTTTTTTAATTATTCAATTGACTTTATATAGAAAATTAAAAATAACCTTTTGAATTTAAGATTATTTTTAACTGCAAGATCTTATTAAAAAAGTGTCCTTGAAATGAACAAAAAGTTGTTAACAAATATTCATTTCGGATGGTCAACCGAGATGTCGCTTTAAAGATAAATATTTCGTACTTGACATAGCGTTGAAATAAAATATGGATGAACATAAATGTAAACTTGTTGTCGTAGATCTTTTGAACGATTGTTAAAAAATGGATTATGGACACAGGACACGAATTATTCGTAATATTCTGATATCAACCATTTTCATTTTAAGTGTCAAAATTAAAGTAGAATATATTAAAAATCCATTATTAAACCACTCAAATTTTATTTTACATTTTCTGATCTTATCGTTTTTGATGTACAATTACAACATTATTGCCTGAATACATTTTCCACCAGCGATCAAGAACTTGGATTGGTATATAAACACATATAAACTACATCTCCTGGTATCATTTCCAGTTGAACTGCATGAAATAAGGTAAGAAACCCTTTTGTTTTTACATATTAAAAAACATCAAATATCAAATCTAATATTATGGGGCAATATTACGATACTTAGTCGTAACATGAAATAGTTCATGCCTGAAAACGATGCACATGGGCTCAATGATTTTGATATCCGTTTGATTTCCATTAAAAAAAGTATGCTATTTAATCTAAATTATGAAATAAAATGATACCGAAATAAGTATTTCGTATAATTTATATTCCGTCGGTGTTACATGTACATGCAACCCACTATTTAAAACCTCAAAGTACAAAAATGTTATAAAAAAATGAAATTCAATATTTTTGCGTCGTTTTGGATTGTATTGCAAATAAAACTTCATGAATGCGACAATAATAAATGTTGAAGACCACATAATGATTTGGACGTTTTCACAGTATATATAATAAAATTGAGAATGGAAATGGGGACTGTGTCAAAGAGACAACAACCCGACCAAATAAAAAACAACAGCAAAGGGTCACCAACAGGTCTCCAATGTAGCGAGAAATTCCCGCACCCGGAGGCGTCCTTCAGCTGGCCCCTAAACAAATATATACTAGTCCAGTGATAATGAACGCCATACTAATTTCCAAATTGTACACAAGAAACTAAAATTAATAATAGCTATATGTGTCCGGTCGAGATCGTTTTTTCTATTGCTTAAATCATTATCGCTATTCCCGCTTGACCCGAGAATCTGTTCCGTTTGAACTATTGACGTCATACAACATCACCATTGTGGCGTCAGATATTTCCTTTTATGACGTGAAACTTTTACGGGAACTTTAATGATTTCCAGTAATGGCTGACAAATAGCGATACGGTTTATTTCGCGTGTAACAGTTTTATTCACGGCTATGAATATATACTTTACAGATTTTTAGCACAAACGAAGACTATTTCCCTTTTAATTCACTAAAACTCTACGGAAGCGTAAAGGCGTCTCACTATTTAAAAAAAAGAAAATCAACACCCCCCCCCCCCCCCACAAAAACCCTAAAATAAAAATAAAAGAATCTGAAAAGTCTTTCTAAGAAGTGTATTTAATTTGTAAACAAAAAAAGCTATATTGCTATTATATATTAAAAGTGTATTCGCATATGCTGATTTTTTATGTTTTAATTCCTTCTGTGTTCCCTTTCTTGGGGTTATTACGATAAAGAATAAAGAGCTAAACTGAGTAATCTGCATTTCAATGTACCTCATACGTTTAGGTGACGGAGTGGGATTATGGCTTCGTTAAATTTCGTATATACGCGACGCGACAAGCTACGAAAAGGTATGCTTTCATATATTTAAAAAAAAAGGTATAGTTTGTCATGATGTTGTCCATTTTTCTTCGACTTATAATTCCTTAAGTGCAATGAGCGCTTGATTTATACATTAAAACGCTAACTCCGTTGACGTGACAAGTAAATTACTAACAAATAGCTTAAACACCTTCTTATTCTACCAAGTATATTAAATCGTTCATACGTTATCGTCAAAGTAGATTTAATTATACTCATTTAATTTCAAATTGATATATAATTACCTTCAGTTTTTTTTCAAATTATTAAATACTTAGCCTTTATTATTTTCCATCTATTATATAACTATTTTTACTCATATAGGAAAAAAAACCACCAATCATATTCCGTATAATTGCGCGCTATATGCTAGGCGTAGTTGTTTCGAAAACAAATGGACAACAACTGTCATAATCCTAACTTGGTACAGGCATTTTCAGTTTGGTCATAAACTGAGATTCATAGCAATACAGGAATAAATCTGCAATTTATTATTATATATTTGTTTACAAACCTTGCAACGGACAACGAAACATATCCTAGTAAAACATTAATGATATCATTGTAGGTTAAACTAAAGAATTACAATGCTTGCCCTTTTATTACTGTTTGCTCTGGCGTTAGGAAATGCATCAATGGGACCAGTTGACAAGAGATGTGCTGGTATGGATTCAGCATGCTGTTATATTGAGGATGGTACACAGGTCCTGGATCTCAGGGACGCACGTTGTCAAACGGACACAAGAAAAAGAGGCAAGCATATGAGAATTATTGTGCCTTTTATGATAGTCTGGTACACAAGATGAAAATGAAAATGTTTTGAATATTTCATCATTTTTGTTTGTAGCATAATGTTTAGATTTTACGGTAACCAATAGTACGAACAAAAAATATGAAAACCTGAGATATGCAGCGTAAAATTTCGAAAGTTACCATACATTCTTATGGTTAGGAACTAATTCCTTTAATTTTGAAAAACATTGATAAGACAGCAACCAAAAATATAATAAAGTCAACGAAATAAGCCATTCAACGGTCACCATGCAGTTAACCAAAATGATACACAAGCTTCCTTCAAAGCACAGGAGCTATAGAATTTCAACTAAACACTTTTCATAATTGAATTTCTGGGAAAATTTATTGATGATTATATAGGTAAAAACCCAAAAGATTAAACAACAAAAATTTGTTATTTCGAGACAGTTTTTAATTTGTTTTTGGATTTAATGTTTTTGTTTGTAATAAGAATAAAGAAAAAAGCTATCCCCGACCTAGTATACTTTCTTGTTTTATGAGCAATGGTAGTTTTGTCAAATTAATGTTTAAGTAGTGTTTGATTTGCCAATTACTTTATTTTTTTTCATTCAGATTTTCTGGTTCAATGAACAGATGATAAAAAAGTTATTAATTAGTATCATATGCTAGGTCCTTTGAATTTGATATTTTGCATTTACAGATCTTTTACAGAAGAGAGCATGCGAGGACAGAAACAGTTTGGTATTTGATAATGACGGATGCACAGTCATGTGCACTTTTCTACCTTGGGGAACCTATGGCTGTTTAGATGAAGAGAACAGAACAGAATGGTTCTACTGTAGAAACGGGCACTCTTTGTGGGATTCTACGCCTGGAGCTTGTGATAAAAGACGAAAAGGTCAGTTATAAAAGTTTCTTTAGTTTTTACATGAAAAACATTGATTTCAGGTAACTAGTTTGCAATGTTTTCATAATTTAGTTAATAGATTGGTTGATATCATGTAGATTATATATCACGAGAACATTTTAAACAATAATTCAAATAAGTATGTTCCGAAGCAAGGATGTTGGCAAATTTCAATAGATCAACCAAAAGAAGGTATGATTGAAGGGACGGACATAAGTCTTGCAACAGGGCACATACTTACAATGTACCACCACAGGGTAGTGTAATGTTCCTTAATGTATTGAGTGCGCGTTGCATCTGATGACAAGCTTCATTCTGCCCGAATATGGCTCTGTTATTATTCATAGCGTAGTGTCAATTCGATGAACTCTCAACAAATTTTATCCTTCTGGAAGAGAGAAATTGTTGCTTACACAGTAAAACTCACCAGTCGACCTTCGGTGTCAATAGATTACATTAGACGCAACAGTTGTATAATCGACGTTTAAATCGCATGAAGCCATTAGAAAGATAAAAATCAAAGTAAGGAACAAAAACCAAGGGAAATGCATGAAACCCCCCAAAAAAGAGATTAGATGCGACGGACAGTGTAAGTGTCTCCTACTATGTATATAACACCGTCATGCAAATCAACACTTTGTCAAAATATCCCAATGGGGAATAGGAAACTATCAGTAAATATACAGATTAGACGACTATTCTGCTACTCTTAGATGTAAGATTTCAAAAATATGTCGCTAGGAAGTTCAGACTCTGATACATTTTTTACAAATCAATTTATTCTAACATCAATAATATATTGAACAGTAAAAAAAAAGAATAATAATCAACCATTTAAAATAAAAACACGTCAAAGTTGATCTCCTATGCGACCTCTTTTTTTAAATGTCAAGATAATTGTGATATCATACAAAATGCATCTCAATTTAAAAAATGTAAAACGGTTCGTAATCGAGATAATATATATATTAAAAAAAAAAGACATGTGTACTAGTACATTCATTGAATTATTGTTTCCATATTATATTGATAAATGATCACCAATGATAATGTTTTTTTTTTTTAAATTTACAGATACCGACCTTTGTACAAAGTGAAGATTGCCAGACTGCTGATTATCATTTTTCAATTATCTCTCTCTCTCTCTCTATATATATATATATATAGAATAATAGATGGCAAAATCCGTATCGCATGCTGTATCATCACGAGAAACCAATATCAGTCCCGAGGGCCGAAGGTCCCGAGGGCTGATATTGGTCGAGTGGTGATACAGCATACGATACGGATTTTGCCATGTATTATTCTGTTTATCATATATTTTAACAGAATCAGATTCATGCAATATTCATTCTTTTTTTTAAATCGTACAAAAATATAAGCAAGAAAAGAATATTATGATTTTCCTGTATTTTTTCAGCTGCCTTTTGTTTTACAGTTTTTTAAAGCCATTTCTACATCTTATTGTATTTAATTTTTATGCGAATCGCTAGTAAAGTTACTGGGTAATAGTTTTTTGAAAAATAATTATTTAAGTTGAAATGATAGGATTTTTTTTTAGTGGGAACAGCAACTGGACGTCATAGGTCAAACGTTGACGTCATTCGAATTGTGACGTCATGCCAGGTGTGCGATACGGGATTTGCTATGTGATACGGGGTATGCGATACGGGTTTAGCCATGCGATACGGGGTATGCGATACAGGGTAGGTGATACAGACTGGTAAAAAGAACCTTTATTAAATATACAAAATTGATGTATTTTGTACTAAATATATGATAAATATATATATATACTTATATTACATTTGATGATACAATTATATAGAAAAAAAAAGAAACTGACCTGTAATCACGCATAAAATTGATTTCAAAATAAAATCCTCCTTTCTCAAAGTTGTCTCATATGCTGCCTTTTCCTGTGCTTTTTATGTTTATGTCACTCAAAACATGCATTGCGTAAAAGCATTCGGATAATTTTAAGTCACAGCTATATTATAGTGGTATTAACTGGCTGTTTCTGTATTGGCACTGGTATAGATTCTCGGTCAGCTGTATTGGCCCTCGACCCTATGGGTCTCGAGGCCAATACAGCAAACACATAGGGTCGACGGCCAATACAGCTGACCAAGAATCTATACCAGTGCCAATACAGAAACAGCCAGTTCATAACACTTTTATTAAATGATCATAAGAAAATTAAAAACCGGAAGTGAACGTCCCGTATTAGCCCATGGGCCAATACGGCTTTTTCCCGCTTTTTTCTGTATTGGCCCTGTTTTTTTCAGTTTCAAAACTTTAAGACGTTACAAAACATTGCACATAATTTAACCTGTTTATTTTATGATTTTAATTTAAAAAATATTATACAAATGTTTTTATGCATAACGATACTTCCAAAGTTAAGTAATGGCGTAAGAAATTTGAAAACCGGAAGTGAACGTCTTGTATTAGCCCTAGGGCTAATACGGCTTTTTTCCCGCTTTTTTCTGTATTGGCCCTGTTTGAAGAGCAATATTAAATCTTGATTTATATCGACAGTGGAACGTTTTCAGTATTGCACATGCTGATTTATCCGTATTAGGGCTTATTTGCTCATATCATTTAATAATCTCATGTATCAAAATTGTAACTTTTAGTTGCGGTACCAACTTAGAGTTTCACAATTTTGTGCTAAACAAAAAAGACAACACTCGATTATTTTATTGCCACCCATGCGTAACTTATCGTTTACCTTTATATTGTCCCACCGTCTATTGAAGCACCCCATGATCTCAAACCGAAATATAATTTGCCACTTTTTAAAATCCCCTCCGGTAAAGTAATTTTACAAAAAATTAGAACACTTCAATTGCCATTTATAAATTACAAATAAGATATATCTAAGTTTAACAACACATAGGACTAATTAAGACCCATAAAGCCAAGCAATATTGATATAAAGCCATGTCTACGGACAAGACATGTGTCTACGGACAAGACATTCCGACGTATTTTTCAAATTTTTCAATTATTAATAGATGGTAGAAAAAAATGTTAGTAGTGTTTTCATATCAACAAAAGAACCGGAACTTGGCAATGCAATATTAATGTTATTACACTACGGACAAGACATTTTTTCACTTTATTTTTATATTCAACTTTGATGGCATATATCTCCAGTTAGGGTACTGCAATATTGATATATGAGGTAGTTTTTGATAATTTATATACTAGAAGAGAAAACAAAACACATAATAGCATAAATTTGATTTATTTTTCTCTTTTATCCCTACACTGAGCAAACTAAAAACAAAGATACAAAATTTCATAACAAACGCATATATATAGTAATCCACTTTTTATCATAACTTTGTAACCACTGAAGATTTTTTGTTGCAACAACCAGTAAAAGAAAGTCAAGGTCGTTAAAAACTTCCATTTGGTTGTTTGCAATCATGTTTAGTTGACTAAACCGTCGTTTTATTTCCTCCACTTTTACGTAATATTTGAGACTTCGACCATTTCTTACTCATGTTACTATTGTACACAACAACACCTTTTGAGACAGTTTAACAGAAAAAGCTCTCATATTGTTTTCTTTCATCTGGTTGGAAAACCATATCATATCGCAAGTTTGATTTTAATTTTTTACAAGAGTTGTGGAACTTTGACAGTCATTTTATCATTTTGATATTTACATCTTTATATGTAAATTCCTTGACATGGCATATGCAAATATGAAAATAAGAAGATTTGATATGATTGGTGCAGAACTTGGCCCTTCTATGAATTGAAAGTAATATCTTTTGACACTGTGTTTAAAACATTATCGGTGGAAATCCGGATCCATTTAAGGATGTTCGATACTCTTGTTTTTGACTTTTTGTCAGTTATTCGAAATCCTCTTAAAGTTTTATCCATGTAGTGCCAATACAAAACTTTGCCCACAAACCTTAGTTACTTTTCTTTTCATACTTTTATTACATATAGTTTAAAAATCCATTTTTTTAAATCTAATAAAATACTTGTTTTTTCCATAGTTTTTGAAAGAAAAAAGGTAACAATGTTAAATTTATGAAAAATCTAGAGAGAATCACTTCCCGCCAAATTTTCAATTAATTATATCTCAAAAACAAGTAGTACTACACGGACTGACGACCATTCATTGGTTTAAAAATATGCTTTTTAATTATTTTAATTTACCAATTTATAATAGTCTTTTAAAAAGCTTGTTATTTTGAAACAGAGGAGCGAACATCCTATACAGTCAATAGTAGTCTTTACTGTTGTAAACAGGTTTACAATACTTCAAGTTGGATCATCTATTAGATAAACAGAAAGTCGTTCAAACATGATACGTTCGAACTCATCTTGATAAAATAAAATCTAAGTTAAACGCATATCAAGATCAAAGCAGTAGAAATAAATAGAAATGCTTTTCTCTGATTGCAGGACAAAGCGTATTTTTCCGATTTATTACATTTTCAGTAAATACACTTTATTCATCAGTATAGTCTAGCTTTTTATTACACCTTATCAAAGCAAATGGATTCAACGTTGAAAATATGAAGGAAGGTACATGTGCAGTAATCGTAAATGAGACATCAATCCAACGACAAAAATAAAATCTAGAGGGCAATATACAGTTAAATACTACGTCCTAAATAATCTCGGATCAAACATAATATGTGAATAAATTTAACGAAACAATAAAAAATTTTGCCATCAACACCCACTTATTAAGAAAACAGAAACAAGTTGATTTCTTTTAAAAAAAGAAAAGCAATCATGAACCTTGAACTGTTGATTGGTGAACTATACAGTTCTATTATTAAAATTTTGTAATTATTTCCGTTGATATACATGTATTTGTATCGATCAATGTTTTGTAGCATTGTGAGGACAAATTATACATAACAAACGTTGAGTTAACTATGGCAAGCCGTTCTCGTCAAAACTATGTTTAAACCATTTTTCGAAAAATTAACACACTGAGAATTACAACAAAGCACAGTGAGATTTAAAAACTTCAAAACACACACTGAGAATTAAAAATTATACACTGAGAATTAAAAATTACACACTGAGATTTCATAAAGACGCACTGAGATTACAAAAATGAAAAACACACACTGAGAATTGAAAATTACACACTGAGATTTCAAAAAGACACATTGAGAATAAATAAACTGAAAACACACACTGAGAATTAGAAATTACACACTGAGAATTTAAAATTACACACTGAGATTTGTTATCTAATTAGCATACTTAATCTGAATCTATTACAAGCTTAAAACAACTAGGGGACAGAACTCGTTAGTCCTTCGATTTGGTTCCAAATTATTTATAAAAAAACTTTAGAAATACAAGAACAAGAAAAATACCCACTTACTCTTATTACAAAATATAACCAAATGGTGAAAAACTTTAAAATTATAAGAAAACATTGGAACAATCTGCAAAAAAAACAAAGAATGCAAATTTTTTACTCAAGTATATAAAAAAGAAGATGTGGTATGATTGCTAGAAAGACAACTTTCCACAAAAGACCATAATGACACAGACATTAACAACTATAGGTCACCGTACGGCCTTGACTATTATAGCATATAAACGTAACAAAATATAAAAGATTATCTTGCGAAATCAGGTAACAGTTGGAATACTTTTGAAAAGGGACCCATGCTTAAACGATTTTAAGTAAAAAAAAAATCCCGATACACTGGTGGTAATGATTTGAATTATAGGCAACAAACTTATGAATATGAGCGATGTTAAGTTTTGAAATATATAACGAATGATGGTTGAAGGAATCGCATTTCATTGAAATGGGGGGGGGGGGGGGGGGGGGGCTCTATAATGACAAGAGTTCTTGAGATCAAGATATTAATCTGTTGAATTATTCATCTCATGAATAATATTAATTAGTAATTTGCATATTAATCTCAGTGTGTATTTTTGAAATCTCTGTGTGTAATTAACAATTCTCAGTGTGTGTTTTTCAACTTATTTCATCTCAGTAAAATCTCAGTGTGTGTTTTTCAATTTATTTCATCTCAGTAAAATCTCAGTGTGTAATTTTGAATTTTCAGTGTGTGTTTTTTATTTTTTTAAATCTCAGTGTGTAATTTCGATTTCTCAGTCTGTCATTTTAGGTTTTTAAATCTCAGTGTGTATTTTTTTTCGAAAAAAAGGGTTTAAACATAGTTTTGACGAGAACGGATTGCCATAGTTAACAGTGGTTGGTGTAGGAAAAATAAATGAGGTTTAAATTGTACTTGAAGCTTACTTTCAAAATTATATTACAATTTCAAAGTGATGATCTACAGAAGAATATTATTTTGATTTAACAGTGAATATCTATAGAAAAATGATGCAGCGAGTGTAAGAAATTTTGTTAATTTCATCAGTAAAAATAAGAGAAGTCAGACCAGTTGTTTTGGTGCCTACGATAGAAGGAAAGTATTTGTCTGATATGTGCTTCCGTCCGTTCGTATGTCCAATATTTGGTTAGATTTTGATCTTCATTTTTTAATTATGTTATATATAACGCTTTTTTTTTATGAATTTATAGTTCCTTGAACATGAAATTCTGATAATGTGAAACAAGTTCATTTTCAGGTTAAAGTTGTAGTAGGTTAACGTAGTTTACAATTCAGTTGTTGTCACATCAACTTGACATTAAGTACACCAAATTTATTATATGCCAAATACAGTGGGAAAAATTAGAAACTGCAACAAGTTAAACGCATAAGATAGGTTTTTTTCAATGCCTTGCTTTAGGTCGGGGTATAAAATTTCACTTACAAAGAGTGTCACCAAGTCTGAATAAAAGGAATGAAAAAAATTTTAAAGTGTGGTTATTCTGACAAATAGACGATACAGATATAAAAAAAGTATTAATATACAGGAAACCGATTAAGCAAAATATTACTTTTATATATAATTAAATGTACTATATCAAAATAAAAATATGCCGATGTTTTTATTTCTGAAAAAGACAGTTCTATGACAATGACCTTTATATATTTAATATATAAGTAAGCCACAAGGGTTGTATGTTGGAAAGTAAAATGCATTATTATATAAAAAAAAAACCACACACGGCATATATATCATATGATAGGACAACGGTGATGGAGTTTCCTGTTATTAAAGTTTTGAGAAATGCATCTAGAATGAAATTCAAAACAGTGTGGCTGTGGCCATTGATTGACACATTAAATTCATCCATTGACTGGGACAATTTAGGTGAACGTTTGTATGTAACGACCATTGCTCACTGTGTACTTTTTAAAGACACTTAAACTATGGGGTCACCAAAGGTCCTCAACACCTTAATAAAGTATTTCGAAAAATTAATCAGGAATAACACGATGTTTTGATTTATATCAATTGTATAAATCAAAACATAAAGGTTATTCCTGATTAATTTTTCGAATTATTTTATAATTAAAGGCGTTAAGAAACCTTTGGTGACCCCACAGTTTAAATGTCTATCGTAAGTACGTCGTGAACAGTGGTCGTTATAGACAAACGTTCACGTAAATTGTCCCAGTCAATGGATGAATTTAATGTGTCAATCAATGGCCACAGCCACACTGTTTTGAATTTCATTCTATCTCGAACAATTTTTTTTTAGTAAGTGAAATATTAAGATAATCATTCCTTAAAAAAAAGGAAACTTCTTTTTAAGTGTCATGCGTCCGAAGCGCTCTTCTGGATTAACATTCACCAGGGACGCACTGAAAGCTGAAATTTGAAAGCCAATGATGTATAAGAACCAACTATTTGAAGCACTATATAATAGAAAATAATATCCAAATCCGTCTGAAGTCAACCTTAGTTTCATGTTAACTTTTAAATTCATAAACGCACATTTTAAGTAAAGATTTGTGATAAATCATGTCAGTACCGAAGTATTGACTACCGAGCTATTGATACCCTCGGGGACTGATAGTCCACCAGAAGCAGTGGCCATAAGTTGTGGCTCCTATGTTATGACTTTACTCGTCGTTTTTTGTTAACTGTTAAAAATGTTTTAAAATGAAACATTGTTTGAAACATGCTAAATCATACTACAGTATAAGCCACAATGAATAAAAACTATGTTACACTTGTAGAATTGATCAAAATTAATTACAAGGATAATATACGAAAATTACAATTGATTTGGTTAGCTAAATGCTGCTTCTAACAATTGCAGCTTCTTTTTTATCTTAACTTTTTGTTCATGAGTAAAGACACATACAGAGAACTTTTCTACCTTAATCCAATATTTTAAATATTCTATCCCACCATATTTTTAGTCTTACACATCATAAATCACTAGGGGCCGCGGTGACCAAAAGGTCTACGTACTTCAACTGCTGCTTAACTAGCCTGTCAACCTTGAGACTGTGAGTTCGAACCCCGCACATGGCAGGTGCGTTCGATTAAAATCTTAATTGATTAGGATTGTCAGTTTTCTGCCGAAGTTCGCTAAAAAATTTGTATTTCAATCTTCGACCTCCTTATCTTAATAGATTTCCCATCTATTGCGGGAAGATAAAGTCAATACTGTGTTGTCTTAAGAAAAAAACATAACATGGTTTTTGTTCTTTTTAAACTTGATCTACCAATTTATTTTCAATATTGTCCAACTTAGAAATACTTTCAGTTATAATTTTCCATTTATATGGAATTCCACTAATAATACCCGCTAAAATGCGTAATCCTGCCATGTTCTGTATGTGTCTGTCCCAAGTCAGGAGCTTGTATTGTATTGTAATTGTGTGGTTGTCGTTTGTTGTTGTATATATTTTTTCGATTATTGTTTAATTTACATAGATCAGGCCATTACGTTTGAATTATTTTACATTGATTTTGTTATTTCGGTGCCTTTTATAGCTTGCTATGCGGTATGGGTTTTGCTCATTGTTGAAGGCCTTACGGTGACCAATAATTGTTAACTTCTACATCATTTGGTCTCTAGTGGAGAGTTGTCTCATCGGCAATCAAACCACTTCTTATTATATATCCACAACATTGATAGGATACTTTCTTTAAATCCTTCATATGATTGATTGATAGATTGATTGGGGGTTGCTTAATGTCCAGAGGCAAATATTTCATACATGTTCAGGATAAAAACAAATTAATAATAAATACAATAGATAGGTCCTGTATAAGAGGCCTTCCGGAATTAAGGTCGGGGAAATTTAGACTGCCACTGGAAAATGAGGGTATATTGGATAGGGGCAAACATTAAGCTTTGCAACAGCAACAGACCACATACGGACCCCTAAACGATTCGTTGAAAGAGTTCTTAACGTGCAAAGAGCGTGGCACTCTGTCTACAGGAGGCACCGGATTTAACGTCCCTATTCTGACCGGACGTGGCTGCGAACTTCGGCAAGGGTTTTATTACCAGTCATAAAAAGACCTGTAGCGACCATATTTCTATTCCCCAGTCACCCTTTTGGGGGGGGGGGGGGGGATTCTTCATATGAAAATAGTCTTTGTTTGACACCAGATTATTAATAAAAACTACACAATTCTCGATATATTTGAACTTTATGTTCATCTTGCTATCTATTTTGATAGAACAGAGAATGGAAACAGGGAGTGTGTCAAAGAGACAACAACCCGACCAAAGTGCAGAAAACATCGATCCTCGACTAATGCGTTAATTCAGAAGGGAGGCGAAAGATACCAGAAGGACATTCACACTCATTAGTCTAAAAAAAAATGACAACGCCGTAGCAAAAAACAAAAAGACCAACAGACAAACAATAGTACACAAAACACAAAACTAAAGACTGGGCAACACGAACCCCACCAAAAACTGGAGATGATCGCAGGTGCTCCGGAAGGGTGAACAGATCCTGCTCCACATGGGACATCCGTCGTGTTGCTCATGTTAGTACACACCCGGTAATAAGTCTAATTCGGTAGATCTCATTCGGGAAAAAGGGGACGGGATTGTAGTTACGACATTATGAACATATCCGCTATCATCTGTGAAACGGATATTTCATAACGGTCTGGGAGATATATACTCCGTATGCAGGCGCTGCTTGAATGTTGCAACATAGAAATTGAAAGTTCACAATTGGGAAGCTGAAATCATCTCTTTTGTCGTAAAGTTTTGTTTTCATCCGACCTTCATTGTCAATTTCTAGATTCTAGTCAAAATATGAGGCAGAATTTATATGTATCTGTTGTATCCTTTATCCCCAGTTCGATGGGATAGATACGTTCAACATAGTCACCAAATTTAGATTTATTTAATGAGAGAACATCATCTATATAGCGGGAAGTAAAGGTAAAGAATACTGCTAACTTCTTTTCTTTATTCCTAAGAAGTCCCTATATGAAGTCAGCCTCATATGAATAAAGGAACAAGTTGGCAAGAAGAGGGGCACAGTTTGTTTCCATGGGAATGCCGATTGTTTGTTGAAACACACGTCCTCCAAAGGTAACAAATATGTTGTCAATCAAGAAATCAAGCATCTTGATAATGTCGGTTTCAGAGAATATTTTTGTTTCAGGTCATGTATTATACATTTGCAACAGCTACGGAACGACAAATTACACTTCATTTTTAATCAGCTATATTCCCCATTTTCACAGTCATTAATTTTTTGTTAGCATCTATCGACAGTAACTAATTGTTTCAAATACACAACGTGACTTGGTAATGCTACGATAAACAGGAACCGTTTCATAGAAGTATATAGTTACCAACAAAATCGAGACATTCCGAGCTAAATTTTGCAAAAAATACATATTTTCAACTTTTCTGAAATTGTTTTTTTTGCGAAATTATAAAATTTTCTCTTGTGTTTTCAGAAAAGTCCAAATGTGTACAGAATAGTTAGCACTGTTACAGTAGTTATGCAGTTGTGATACTACTTTACCAAATTAAATAGAAAAATGCGTGGGATTTTCTTTAGTTTTATCACCATAGCAACTGATTTGTTTCATAACCGATAAGAAAATACATAAAATCTAACGCAAACTTTAATTTACTATCGTCAAATGTTGTTGACTTCAATTGTTACCATGGAAACACATATTATCCATAGCAACATCCACTCAAAAACTGCATAATTAGAAATTAATGTAGAAAAATACATAAATAGAGGGTGTATATATCAAAATTGGAATATGACTTCATGCTTTCTTCACTCTCAGTCTTGTCTGTTCTTTCCATTAAGGTTCAACAAATGTAATATATAATGTAACATTGGGGTTGTAAGGTGGGGAGAAAAGGGGTGGTGTAGGTCTATTTTTTTTTTTAAATATCATACATGTAGATTCTTGAAAAGATAACGTTTGGTCGTAGAGCCTGATTATAAATAGAATCATTTTTTTTCTTCAGAAATTTCATATATAACATCGATATAACTTGGTTTTAGCTTCAGAGCTTAGTTAAGGTTGTTCGCTTGTCATGTTTTGGGATTTTTGTCAGATTTTCAGAAGTCTCTGGTTTTATTCAATTGAATGTCTTAGGCAAAATGGCCATTGACCCCCATTTTTTCTTTTTATAAATCTATAACATGTATAATGATAAGCCATCTGTAAAAGTCTTATAAAATTTCAATTATTCCTTAATAGTTTTTGAGAATGTATTAAACTTGTCAATGATAAAGCTATGAAAAGTCAAGAGAGAATATTTTCCCCGCCAAAATTTCAATGGCTAATAACTCGAAAACAAGCACATTGACCTGTATATATAGCTCAGGACCAATTTCATCTTACTCCTGATGGAACCGCTGTACTTGCTTCAAATATTTGTGACTGTATCGATAAAGCCCTTAATTTGCCTCCACGCAGGACACAGGGTAGAACTGGATATGGAAGAGGGCGACCCTATAGAGGTAGAGGAGGCAGAGGCGGCAGACGTGGCTATGGACGTGGCCGTAGAGGATACTCAGTCTGGTAGTCTGACTGTTAAAACTACCTACAATACAAACCTCATTTGTATCTTCTTTTTAAACAAAGTGTACTGAGCTGTGTTGTTATTTTGAATATTACATCAGCTAAATAATCCTCAGGTAGAGAGATTATTTCAATAAACTTTTTTTAGTATTATTTTACTATATAACATATTGAGTGAATTATTCAAATTGAATTATTTTTTTGTACGACTAAATATAGATATAATAGATATTCAAATATATTATACAACCAAATACAGATATAAGAGATTTAAAAAAAAGGCTAGTGTAGTGTGTACACATAAATATACAAATACATATATACATTATTATAAGATACATGTACAATATGAAAACTAGCCTAAATATATGCAGCTGGAATGTTGGGGGGGGGGGGGGGGGGGGGGGGGGGGGGGTTGCTGTCAGAACATCATGATAAGTCAAATGATAAGTATTTTTTATCAGAATTAGCAGGAAATGATTTAGTACTATTAACAGAGACACATGTAGGATATGAACATCATTTGAAATTTGAAAACTTTTTGTACTACCCATTCTGCAGACCAAAATCTAAAAATAACAGATATTTTGGTGGTCTAGGGATTCTCATACGCAAAGAAATTCGTAAAGGTGTAAATTTTTTGAATAACGGGACCTCAGAATACCAATGGCTAAAATTGAAGAAAGAATTTTTCAATTTAAACAAAGATATATATCTGTGTTTGATATACTATGCTCCCAAAAGCCAAACAGACCTATTGGAGATAATAGAAAAGGATATTACTGATAGTTATGGGTCTATGGGGGACATCCTGTTAGTAGGGGATCTTAATGCCAGAACTGGGTCAGAAAAAGACTATATTGATGGTGACAGCACCTCCCATGTTCCTTTATTTGATGAAAATTATGATGTAGACTGTTTTACAGAGGAGAGGTTCAGTAAAGATTTAATAACTGATTCCAGAGGGAAAAACTTGCTAGAATTTTGTATAGGTAACCAGTTACGTATATTGAATGGGCGTATGTGTGGTGATAGCACTGGTAAATTTACATGTTTCAAACCTAACGGATGCAGTGTAGTTGATTATGCTTTATGTTCTCAAAGCCTACTTCAGCAAATTTTATATTTTAATGTATCAGATTTTAAGTCAAATTTTTCAGATTGCCATTGCAAAATCACTTTTAAGATTTTAGCATCTTTCCAATTGGAGAAAAATAAACGTCATATGAAAGACTTTCCTTTGAGGTATAAATGGGACACAGAAAGTATTCAAAATTTCCAGGAATCATTTACACATCCTGTCATTCAAAATGAGCTGAAATATTTTTTGAATAACAAAATTATCTTAGACAAAAAGAATGTGAATGATGCCACATATAGTATTCATTCAATATACGAAAAAGTATGCAAGGTATCACTAAAAAAGAAGAAGAAAAGGGTAAAAACATGTAATCATAAAAAAATGGTTTGACCAAGATTTAAAAAGTATGAAAAAACATGTTAATGATAAAGCTGTATTAATGTCAAAATTTCCGAAAGATCCGATATTGCGTGGCTCTTTTTTAAACTTAATAAACAATTTGCCAAACTAAGGAGGAAAAAGAAAGGAGAATTTAGAGAAAATATTTTGGACCGCTTAAGCAATCTAGAATCAGAAAATCCAAAAGATTATTGGAATCTTGTCAATGAACTCCGTCAGGAAAATAATTCAGAAACTAAAAACAACATAGATGGTGACATTTGGTACAAATATTTCTCGGACTTATCATCAATTCCTGAAAATGAACATATAAAGTCTAAGATAAAAGAGATAAAGAGTAAACTTGAACTATTAGAAAATAAAAACTTTGGATTCAGTGAGATTGACTTTAAAATGACCCCTAGTGACTCCAAAAAGCCCTGAGGCAATTAAAATCTGGGAAAAATCCAGGTCTAGACACTATAGGCGTGTTTTATTTTCTTTAACCATTAACCTGGTTGAAGTTTGGTTATTGGTTCAATGTTTTATTATTTTTTGTTCTTAACCAATTAGGTTATTTGGTTAATGAAACCTTTAACCGTACTTCCAAGGACGGTTTTAGAGATTTTCAAAATGGTGGCCTACAAGCGATTTTTTTTATTTCTCTGTGTGTTTTATTAGTCTTTTTCATATAAAAGTAAGAGCTCTAGCATACAGAATGGAGAAAAAACCTCCTGGCTCCCATGTTTGAAATTTAAACTTAAGTCTATATGTTCATATCTATATCTGGTATGGCCGGTTTGTTTGGTTTATGAAATATAAGTTAAATAAGAATGCCTCAAAGAATAAGACTTTTCTGTGTTATATGACATGCAGTTTTAACCATTATTTCTAAATCATTGACTCTTCAGAACTTTTTTTAACCGGTCTCATCATGACTATATGCAATAAGTCACCTATACCTGTCTATGTACATGATGTATATAAGAAGATGTGGTATGAGTGCCAATGAGACAACTCTCCATCCAAGTCACAATTTATAAAAGTAAACTATTATAAGTCAAAGTACGGTCTTCAACACAGAGCCTTGGCTCACATCGAACAGCAAGCTATAAAGGGCCCAACAAATTACAAGTGTAAAACCGTTCAAACGGGAAAATCAACGTCTAATTTATATAAAAACGAGACACAAGAAACACTTGTGAACGACAACTACTGAAGATCAGATTCCTGACATACATTGTAGGTCTTACTTAGGAAAGGTGCAAACAATTATACACTTAACGATCGCCTTATTTTTTAATTATAAAAAAAAAATCACATTAACTGATCACAAATTCATAAAAGAAACTTTAAAAAATTGTAATGCCCAATACTCTAATGACAAACTTGACACAGCATGTACACAAGTCTATAAAACCAAAGACTTTCGGAACAAGAAAATTGCACCTTTTCTAAAATCAAACTTTTTTGCCAAAATTCTCAAATAAAGAAGTTTATTAAATCATCATTCATGTTAACAAAACAAAACCACTTTTGATAGGATCTATTTTCTAGTATACAATTGAATTTATCTAGGCATTGATTGTTGTCTTTGACTTATCAGACCCCTTTTCAACGTGAAAAAGTTGATATTTGCAGTCTTTGTTAATCGAGTCCTACTTGCAATTTGTTTGTTTTATTCACACATTGTTGTCAATAATATGAAATTGTATGCGACTGTCAATAAGTGCGAGGTTAGCTAGCTATAAAAAAATGGTTTAATCCACCATTTTCTCCATAAGAAAATACCTGTACATAGGCGGATCCAGGGGGTGTCCTGCACCCCCACCCTTTCGTGGGAAAAATTTGGTTGATTATATAGCTATAGGGAATCACTGAAGCATGACTGGAGCCCCTCTTTAGGTCAGTCAACGGGCCCCCCTTATGAAAAGGTTTGGATCCGCTACTGCTGTAGCCAGGAATATGCCAGTTGTTTTCCATTTGTTCGAACGATTTTAATGATTGTCATTTGAAAATATATTAACGACAGAAATCACAATTTTTGAATAATAACAGCATTGATATTTGCATATATGGTCTCGCGTAAGGGAGTTTACATGTCATGCAGATCAAAATCTAAATTTTTGACTTTAACATTTAAATAAATGATTTCCATTCAACTTGTGTTAAACTTTCAAGTACTTGCACATTATAAATAGACAAATTACAATAAAATAAACTTATAAACAGTCGGAAATTTGGAGAAAAAAAGTTTAATGGCAAAAAATGTAGTGTTTCTGCAACAAGAGATACGTAATTTTGTAACATACTAATTAAGGTCAGGAGCTGTGGTGACAGTAACGGCTAGTAGTTCTTTGTTAATTTATGTATCATTGTCACTTTTCTTTAGTTTTTTGTTGTTGCCTGTTCTGACATCGGACTCTGACTTCTTTTAAACTTAGTTTTACTGTGCGTTTTGCTACATGTGTTTTTTAAAATCTAAATTGGTTAGAGGTAAAGGGGAGGGTTGAGATCTAAAAAAAAAAATGTTTAATCCCGTCGCATTTTTGCTCCTGTCCCAACTCGCCTCTGGCCTTTGTTAGTCTTGTATGTTTTTGATTTTAGTTCTTTTATATGTTTTGGAGTTAAGTATGACGTCTATTTTCACTGAACTAGTACACATTTTTATTTAGGAGCCAGCTGAGAATAATTGGTGGCCTTTAGCTATTTTCTGCTCTTTGGACGGGTTGTTGTCTCTTCGACCTATTCCCCATTTTCAATCCCAATTTTATTATGTTTAAAAAGTTAGTGGAATCCTACATTCTATAAATAACAGACATGGATAAAGAATATTAAAAATATATTGGACAAGATACCGGATTTTCAAACTTATTGTATGTGCAAAATACAGACCTCACCAAACGATTACCAAAAAGTATCAAACTTAGATTAATTGACCAGTTTAAACAAATTTGGAATTCAGCTATTCAGAACACATCAAAATACATTACTGATAGGCTCTTTAAGGAAAATTTTTAATTTGAGAATTATTTCAACATCATAAATGAGATATATATACACTTTGTAAATTCCGAACATCGAATTATTCACTGCCAATAGAAATGGGGAGATGGCATAACATCGACAGAAGTGATAGAAAATGTTCAATATGTACGAAAAGAGATATCGGAGACGAATGTGACTATATTTTTGTTTGCCCGGCTTTACAAGATGAAAGAAGAAGATTTATGCCAAATGAACTAATACCCAGACACAACATTATCAAATTTAACACATTGTTTAATCTAAATCAACCAAAGACACTAATATAAGAAATCTCTGCAATTTTATACGATGTATTAATAATAGGCTCACCTCCTGCTTAACAACCATAATTTATTTATCATACTTATACACAAAAAGCATTTCTTTATACAATTTTAGCTTTCCCATTTGACTGTATAAGTATATATATATTCTTTTCATAATGATATGTTATCTTATCCGAAATTTTATGCAGTTTTAACGCATTTTTATTTTTGTTATTATGTATATTATTTTTTTAACTTCTCTGTAACCTTTGTACTTTGTACATGGTTATATGAGAATAAACTATCTGGTAACAACATTGTGAACCACAATGCAACAAGAGCTTGCTTTCCTACAGAAATAGCTGATTTGCCACGACATTAATTTTGGACCTTGTTCGGGTTCCTATGCAAAAAATCCAAGAAAATCGCGCAAAAGTTCTTCTATTTAGTTGAAAATATGTCTTGAAAATTGTACATGAATATATCAAAGATCATCACTTGAAAAGGGAACCACTTTTTTCATGATAAGCTGCTGGTGTAATATATGCTTTAAAAAATTCTTGTTTAACTTTTTCATCTAGTGCGAATATAAACACATTGATGATTGGAAGATGTAGAAATAGAAGCATGTTCTTTATCCTAAAAACGGATTCCAATTATTATTAAATAACAGTTTTAATTTGTTGTCTTCTTTAAGGATGTACTTAGGTGAGGTTTAGGAATTTGTGTCAAATGTTCGGACTCCTTGGTGTTTTTCCATACAATACAAAGTAAAATATTTTGCCCCATAACACCCATTTATTTTTTTCATATAAGACTTAAATGAAAGGTCATTTACCAAAATTTTAGAAGATTCTTGATTTTCTTTCCTTTGTTTTGAGACCCAAATAAAACCAATGCAAATATAAAGTAAAAGTGCGAGTCAGCCTTTTCCCGCCATATTTCAAATCTCAAATATCTCGAAAAGGAGGTCCATGACCTATCAATATGTTTAGCTTATCTTTATCCTTAATTGATGCTCTCCCAGCTTATAGCATCAATTTTAATTTCTTAATTTCTTAATTTTTACCTAACCTCACCTTAACTCGAATAATTCAAGCCCTTTCCGTGTCCGATTTTCTCCCACACGTAGCCTTCGTAGATCAGCGGAATATAACGCTTGAATTATTCGGGTTAACCTCACCTAAGTACATCCTTAATACACATTTCAATTTTGTTGCAAGCTGCCAGTATCTGTTTTACAGTTATGCTTTCGTTTAAGGTTTTTTGGTTAATCCGTTTTATTTTGTGTTGAAACATGTTTTAAGTTTAACTCTTAACCAGGTTATTGGTTGAATTCAACCTCAAACATGTTGAAAGAAAATAAAACATGCCTTATTACAAATGAAATGTTAAAAGTTTCACAGAGTTATATGCAAGATTGCTTACTAAAACTTTTTAATGCCATTCTTCTATCTGGCATTTATCCCAGTAAATGGTCTGAGAGCTACATTACTCCTATATTCAAATCTGATAACCCACAGAACCCTGAAAAATACAGGGGTATTGCCATCAATAATAGTCTTGGCAAACTTTTCAATACCATTCTGTATAACAGACTTGATAAATTTTTATCTGATAATTAATAATATCATAAATAAAACTCAAATTGGTTTTTCTAAGAAAGCTCGCATTTCGGATCACATTTTTGTACTAAAATGTCTCATAGAAAAATATGTTAAAAGAGGCAAAGGTAAATTATGTGATGTTTTGTAGATTTTCGCAAGGCCTTTGACAAGGTTATTCATATTGGTATATTATACAAATTATTACAACATACTAATAATGGTATTTTTTATAACATACTGAAATCTATGTATAGTAATGACAAAGTGTGTGTTAAAGTAGAAGACAAAATAACTGATTTTTTTATATATAATGTTGATGTACGACAAGGTGATGTTTTGAGTCCCACATTGTTTAAACTGTTTATTAATGATTTGCTAGATATATTATCAAAATATTATGATGATGTCAATTTAAATAATGAAAAGATACCATGTCTTCTTTATGCTGATGATCTTGTATTAATATCTGACTCAAAAGAAGGGCTTCAGAAGAGACTTGATACTTTGTGCACATTCTGCAAAGATTGGTGTATGGAAATAAATGTGAAGAAAACCAAGATTATTATATTCAATAGTAGTGGTAGACTCCTTAATGAAGATTTCAATGTAGGAAATAATTCTATTGAATGTGTTAAACAATACAAATATCTTGGCATAGTCATCCAAAATACTGGAAATTTTAATGAAGCCAGGAAACAATTATTCCAAAAAGGTCAAAAGGCCAGTTTTAAACTTTATAAAGATTTGAAATCATCAAATCCTCCTATTAAAACTCATTTGCATTTATTTGATCACTGTATACAGCCAATTGTAACTTATGGTTGTGAAAATTGGTATGTTATTAACATTACTCCCAAAAGGAAAAAAATATCCCTTTATGACATATTTAACCCTCTTGCTGCCGACCATTTTTCAAGGTTGCATTTCATATGCCGGAAAATACGACAGAACAACGTCTGTGACGTAACATGCCAAACAACGACGTCATTCGATATATGACGTCACGACATAATGACCAATACATTTGGGACCCACTGGAGAAAACATAACTCTGTTTTATCTTCGGTATTTTAATTGAAAGAGATACAGCATTGATGAGAAGCTTGCATAAATTTATCCATGGACATATGTGTCCCTCCGGCAGCAAGAGGGAGATTGGGAGTTTGAGAAGCTAAATTTAAAATTTTGTAAGTATGTTATTGGTGTTACAAAGATGTGCACAAATGTAGCAGTCCTGTCTGAATTGATATCCTCTTTATATAAATTTGCTAACACATATGTTTATGTATTGGCATAGACTAGAGAATTCTTCATCTGATTTATTGAAAAGTGCTTATGCTGAGTTAAAAATGATTGAGAGTAAAGCTCAAACTAGCTCCAATATTTCATGGCTCTCTAATATCATTTTCTACAGTGAAAAATTGGGTATTGACATAAATATATATTACGGATTACAAATGTGTCGAGGTTTCTGATTGGATAACAACACAGAGATGTCAGTATATATTTACGAAACTGCCGGGGTATATACGACGTTTTTATCCCCAATTGGAACCTCAAAAACGTCATCATAACACCGGTTACTATGTGACGTAGTCATAAGCTATCAGACTGTCAGAGGTTCCCAGAGGGAAAATAATGACGTGTTTCAGTCAATAATACATTTTTGATACAAAATCACGCAATTAACACTTTTAATACTTTAATTTGATGTTAAAAGTGTTATTATAAATTATTACATACACGATAAAATTATGTTCACAGCAAATTAGAAAATCCTTCACGTATGCCGAATATATCAGGTTGGGTTTTTCAATATATATGTGTTGTCAACAAATACCTGCACTGGGTAATCCGTAATATATGTGTAATTCAGGTCTCAGAAAGGGTATATACTGTGACATTCCCGGCTTAGGGCTTATATCCCCTTCGCCTTCGGCTCAGGGGATATAAACTCTAAGCCGGGAATGTCACAGTATATACCCTGTCTGAGACCTGAATAACATATAATGTAAAAATTTAGGCAAAAATAAATTAAAACATTTACTGAAAAAACAGCTCAAATTGGATTTTCAAAATGATTGGGAAAAATGCGAGATTTTTATTTACAGAATCAAGACAAATTGGACACTAACTTTTCATTCAAAAGGTCATTTGACTACGAAAATTATTTAGATTTAAAGCACCCACAAAAACATTTGTTAACAAAACACAGACTCAGCAATCACTGTTTAAGAATAGAAACTGGCAGACATGAACGAGTTACCAATGTATGTGGTAAATATGAAATATTACCTCGACATGAGAGGCAGATGGCAGTTAGGTCCGCTGCTGTATGCCCTGAGGTAATCGGTGCCCTCAGGTAATCGTGGCAATAGTGCCCATATGCGTAGTAATAACATGATCTAAAAATAGAATAGACTAAAAATACATCATTGTACTTTCTATTTCGACTGACAGTATATGTGCGAAAAATAGGAGAAAACAGGAACACATACAATTTTTTACAATAAGTTACGACAAATAATTCACGAAAAAATCCAAATATTTGGTTAATTTGTGATCATTGCAACGTGAACAGATATTTATTTAGTGAAACGTAAATGACTTAAAATAATTAAAAAGAAAACACTTTTTGAATGGCGATTTAAACTTTTATAATAATAGTTGTCAAAAACTGGTTTCATAGAGATTTATGTAAATAAATGTATTCAATTATTTAAACCTAACTTTTAAAGAATAAAAGTTATCCACACATGCCTAAGGCAGCAAACATTTGATTTTCGAGGGGGGGGGGGGCTATGGATTTTTTTCCTTCGGCGAAAGACAATAGTTTTTGGAGACAAGTCGAAAACATTTTTTTCTTTCATTTCACTTTTAGCATTACTTACATATAGTGGCAGCTGAGGGTGAAAACAAACAATTTTTTTTTCTCAGGGTCAAAAACTAATTATTTGTTTCTCAAACAATTAGAAACAAACTTTTTCTTAAAAAAAAAACCCATAGCCCCCCCCCCCCCCCCCCCCTGAAAATGAAATGATTGCTGCCTAAGTTTCGTGAATGTCCTGTTAAAACTTTGACTATCATTGTGTTTGGTAATATATGACACTTACATATGGACAGATTACGCATATATTGATTTTGGTTACTTCTTTTAAAGTAACATAAGTAGAAAATGATAACATTTAATAGATAGGTTATTAAAATCAGTCCATCTTGTCCGACTGCATGAGGGGCAGTGGCGGATCCATCCATTTAAAAAAAAAGGGGGGGGGGTTCCCAATCCAGGACACAAGGAGGGGGTTCCAACTATATGTTCCCATTCAAATGCATTGATATCCAAAAAAAAAGGGTTTCCTATCCCCAGAAACACCCTGGACCCGCCACTGAGCTGTTACAAAAAATATCGCTATAAACTGTCACGGCATTATTTGAATTTAAGTGTACTGCACGCATCTTGCACTGTAAGATTAGCATTAACACTAATACAAAATTGTTAAATAATTACCACTTTCGTTGGTTTTTTCTTATCTTTGTTTGAAATGTATTTTATTTAAAGCTTCTTTGTGTACCATTCTTTGTTTATTCGAAAGGGGTAGTAGATGTATATATATATATATGTCGTGTACAAGTTGCGTTTTTGTACAGGTTATAACATGTACAAAAATATTGTACATGTTATAACATGTATAATGCAAAAATACAAGTTATAACATGTACAAAAGTACCTCATACATGTTATAACCTGTATATACAATTAAAATAGAAGAACCTAGATAACGATATGTATGCGTTCAATAATGATACATATAAAAAAGAAGCTGTGGTATAAATGCCAATGAGACAACTGTCCACAAAAGGACACAGAAATTAACAACTGTAGGTCACCGTACGGCCTTCAACAATGAGCAAAGTCCATACCGCATTGTCATCTATAAAAGGTCCAGAAATAACAATGTAAATCAATTCAAACGAGAAAACTAACGGCCTTAATTATATAAAACAAATGAACAAAAACAAATATGTAGCACATACTAGTAAACAAACGACAACCACTGAATTACAGACTCCTGACTTGGGACAGGCACATACGTTTTTTCTCTCATAAAAGTTGTACAAACAATCGATATGTGAAAAGTATTCCATCAATTATATCAAAGTATAAATAATCATAAATCTTTATGATTTAAGCAAAGCATACATTTATAGATCCGCATTTTACTCGGTTGGCTTTAAAATAGTTAATAATATATGACACTTACATAAGGACAGATTTCGCATGTATTGATTTTGGTTACTTCTTTTAAACAGGTCGAGAACTCTAGATTTTCTGACGTCAGAATATATTTGCATAGTAATTTCCAAAACACAAGGCCAATATGGCCTTGAAAAACTGACCAATCGACTCAATGAACTACAATGCATTGTGGGCTACTATGAGTAAACTACTACTTAAAACACGTGGAATTAGTGGGAAAACAGTCAATTAATATATTGTCTGGGACTCTCATTACCAAAGTTTTTATTCTGCAAATATATTAAATGTAAAATATATAACGTAATCTTCAATTTGCATGCTCAGATTAAAAAAATATTGTTTATTGGCTTCACGATTCGACTTTCTTTTTCGCCTAGCAAAAGTAGTTGAACCGGTTTTGTGCATTGTTATGAATTGAACCAGCATTAATTTCACGACATGACACAGTGAAATATCCAATGAAGTTACCACTGTCCAGTAAGAAAATCATTTGAGCTCTTTTAAACCTTTATAATGTTATTGCAAAATCATTTCAGACTAGAAAAACACGAAACTTTCATTGAAACACTTCTTTCTGCATGTACTGAATGTGTATTTTTTTTTTATCAGGACCTGAACTAATAGTAAGAACATCATAATATTCAGTATGCTAAAAATAAGTGTTATGAAAGTGGCAGGGGCAGGTCCAGCCCTTTTAAAAAGGGGGGTCCTAACCCTGGACAAAAGGGGAGGCGGTTCCAACTACATGTCCCCATCCAAATGCACTAATCGTCCAAAAAAAGGGGGTCCATCCCCCGGAACCCGGCCCCTGGATCCGCCACTGAGCGGGTACGGTATATAGCTCAATACATTTTTTATAGTTTCATCCATCGATAATATCCGTTTGTTGCTAATTTTATCACAAAATATACCTCAGAGGTAAAACGTGCTTTGTTTATAGAAATAAGAAGATGAGGTATGAGTGCCAAATGAGACATCTTTCCAATAAAGACATAATTTAGTAAAGTAAGCAGTCATAGGTCCAATGCTAAAAAGTAAGCTATTAATGACCCAAAAATTACTTGTGTAAAACAATCCAAACAAAAAAAAAAACAAAAAAAAAAACGACCCAATTAAATATATAAAAGGACAAGAAATCTATCACATAAATAAAACATATATTGTATAGGAGCCTGTATTTCAGTGGTTGTCGTTTGTTTATGAGTTACATATTTGTTTTTCGTTCATTTTTTTATATGATTAAGGCCGTTAGTTTTCTCGTTTGAATTGTTTTACATTGTAATATCGGGGCCTTTTATAGCTGACTATGTGGTATGGGCTTTGCTTATTGTTGAAGGCCGTACGGTGATCTATAAATGTTAATTTCCGTGTCATTTTGATCTCTTGTGGACAGCTGTCTCATTGGCAATCATACCACATCTTCTTTTTTATTATAGATCCAACGCTTTTTTCACAAAACATATCGAATATTCCACCTTGTCGCACATAAATATGGATAAAATCATTACAGCTTATTTCCTAATGCATGTGGAACAAAACTTTGGTTAGCTTGCTTGCTTTGTTTGTATATTGTACAAAATATAAAATATACAAACTATGCCTATATTGTTTAAAGATGTCAATTTTATTTTCAAAGCTTGTATAAACAACTATACTAACAAAGCAAGCAAGCCAACCAAAGTTTTACTTTACAGGTTTAAGAAATCAGCTGTAATGATTTTATTCAGTTTGGAAAAGGTCCGAGCCCGTTAAAAAACGAACAAACTGAAACTACAGTTGCTGACTTCACTACCTTCAAAACAAAGGGAACAGTTTGGAAGTCCCATATACTGAAATGTGACCAACAAAAATACTTATAGATTTTGTTAACACTGCCATGTATGTAAATATTTCTTCGCCTTTGTACGACCACAAAATTCAAGGATCCAACATTTTACTTTAATTATCTATACGAACATTGCTATACTCTTGAATATCAGCACCGGCTGTTATCGACGGCTTACTTTACACCAGTAAGTTTGTCTCATGGGTAATTGTGTTTTTTTCGCTGTTGTTTCGTTGCTTCTGGGGGACAAATACAGGATATCTCTCTGCCATCATCAACCATGTTAATGGCTATATATCGGGTAATTCAAACCCTTTTTTCTTCGCATAGAAACAATTCTTCGTTAATCTGAGCATGGAAGTAATACTTTATATCAATAACTATAAATGAGGATACACAAAATGAAAAACTAAGCGAAATTGTGAATCCCGCATTGCACGAAAAAATGTGTTGTATTTCAGTAAATAACACGTGTTATTGGTTGATTGTAAACACGTAGTAGTCCATCATGCATTGTGACTCGTTTACTGGATTGGTCAAAAACATAGGTAAAAATAAATTGCGTCACATGTAAATAAACAATTACATGTGCGAGAACATAAGTATGCTAATTTATGCATTTCCATATAAGGTAGTGGCCCCACTGTCCATTGTTCAACTACTAAATTGTCTGTTTTACCTACTAGTACACTTGGTACAATAAAAAACCTGAAAATAAATTGTTCAAATAAGGCCTTTGGAAATAGTGGAATTAATGTTTATATTGTAATTCAAATTGTATTGAAAATGTAATGCACTTTCTTCTGGAATGCCCTCTTTACAATAACCTCAGAAGAAATGTGACTGATTATATAAAAAAATACCCCAGTTTAGATAATTCAAACAGAAAAGATATTTCAGCAGATTTTTATCTATTTTATGTGCATACCTTGATAAAGGCCTGCAACTTAGAAAATCAGAAAATTAGTTAACTTAAATATTCTAAAAGATATCAAAATTATCTCCCCTTGACCGCTGAATCTTTCCTCATGCATTTGAATTATTATTTTATGTTTCTTTAATCACTCTGTAATGTTTATGTCATGTTGTCATTAATGTTATGCTCTTAATGGGCCCTTTAATTTGGAAAATAAAAATATCTTATCTTATCTTATCTCTGTATATTTTGTTAACTCTTTTGATTCCTTTATTAATCCCTATCGATATTAACTAGTGTTTTGAAAAGTTAATTGATTTGAAACTGAGAAGCGAACTTCCCTAAGATTGCAGTTTAACCCAGACTTTTTTTTATTTTTTGTTAAAATATACAAAAAAACACATATTTTCATTTTTTTTGGTGAAATTATCAAATTTTCTCATGTGTTTTTTTTTTTTTTTTTTTTTTTTCTTTATTGAAAAGTGCAAATAAGTAAAGCATAGCTAGCATTGTAGTAACAAAGTTTGAATACTACTTGACCAAAATAAATGGAATATTGCGTGGGGCTCTCTTGAATTCGATCACAATATTAACGTATTTGCCCCTTGGAAACAGAGTTTGTATTTGTTAAATTCTGCAGTATAGGTAATTCAATGTTCTCAGTTGTTTCCTAACCTTTATGAAAATACATAGAATCACATATATTCTCTTAATTTAAACTACAACGGTTAAGTATCATTACAACAGTTGTCATGGTTACAAATATCACCCATAGCAACATCCAATCAAAATATATATAATATAATTTTATGTAAAAAAATACATATATATATAATGATGGAAAATTGTATGTTGGAAAAGGAAAATAAAATAAAATAAAGTAAACTTAGATAAATAAACTAACAAATAAATAAATTGAATTAAATCGCATTGCTAATTAACAGCTTCAAGACAAAGTATGTGACGTAAGATTAAGTTATAAATAGTTTCGTCTTTTTGTAAATAATATAGTTAATCTCATTTCTAGGTATATGTAAGAACATGATAATCCTCTTCTTCATGGTTAAGTACGAGCGTTAGCGAGTACTTATCATGAAGAAGAGGGTTATCATGTTCTTACAAACTTAGAACATATAAACTCTATTCTTGATTAATTATATGTACTGTGTTAAATGGTATACATGAACACAGTTCTTGAAAATATGGCCAAACAAATAACCCCTCTAGCTAACTGTCTTGCTCTAATGACTATTAAAAGTCTAAAATGAATCAACTTGTTGGAATTGGAACTTTTGAATTAAAAGAAGAAGTGTCCGAGAATGATTTAATGCTTTTACCTACTCAGGACCTTGTAAAATATGAAAACGAGCCGGTCGTGTGTGAGGCTGCGGCCCCGCGTAGATTTTCTGTTCCATTGTCGGATTCAGACTTACAAGAGAGAATTCTTAAAGCTATTCCGAAAAAGACTAGAAATAACAACAAGTGGGCTTTAGGCGTCTGGGTTGCGTGGACTTTAGAAAGAAATTTGTATCAAGAAACAATAACTGATGGTGGTAATGCAATACCAAGTGATCCGAATTTACTCTCAAATGAACTTTTAAACTATTGGATGGCACACTTTATACAAGAATGTAGACGTGTTGATACCAGTCCTTATCCACCAAATTCATTGGTCCATTAGCATCAGGCATTCAAAGGTAAGTTACAAATTTTAAATTTCAATATATATAACACCAGGACAGCCGTTACAAGTAAAATCATCAAAATCAACATTTTATTGGAATTGTAGTCCACAGCTTCCACAATACAGTATATAGCGTTTGATGTAGATGTTACATTGTACTAAAACTATGAAAATGTAATTTTATGAATTACATTTGTGTGGATTTTGATATTTGTTTTTGTAACCGCTGTCTTGGAGTTCGGTATAGTTAAACGGGTTGGTGGAAAAGGGGGGGGGGGGCAACAACTGTTGAAATACGTTCGTTTACTTGTTTTAAGGGAGCAAACATTTGATTTCGAGTGGAAAAGGGGGGTTTGCATTCTGGGTTTTTCAATACATATTGGAGACGAACTTTTACCTGAATCCTCATTTTACATTTACTGTGTCATATATATCTTGCCTTTTTTTTTACTTTTTGTCATGGGTCATACTGCTTTTTTTTGCAAAAGGTTTCACCTGTCCTTTTACATTTGATTTTAGCCCCTCTCCTTAAAAATAGTTTACTTTTAAAATGTATCGTAACTTGTTTTGTGGATGCAACATTTGAGGCAGGAATTCTAGGCATGGGGCTTATAAAAAAAATCATCAATTGATTTTTTACTGCATATCAGAAAACCTTTCTCCTGCATTTTCGTTTACAAGTACTGTCAAAAAGGACAAGCCTGTCATATTCATCCTACCAGTTTGATTTTATAACACTGCTCATTCTGCATTTTTTTCCTAAAATGTTCGATCGTATTTTTTTACTTAAAATATCTTCCCCTCCCCCTCCCCTCCCCCCCCCCCCCCCCAAACCTCCAAAAATCAAAAGGGTGTTCCCTTGTTTTTTTTAAGGTAAAATCCTTTCCTTTTGTGTGTTTTTTTCTCTATTCGATACCATTTATATACCCCAAACCCTTCAACCAAAAAATATATTATAAAAAGGTGTTATTTTAAAACTACTATTATGGACAAAAAAAAATACAATAAAATAATTTGACAGTTATTTTTCGGATATTCTAATAATTTTATTCTGCTTGCCAATAATTATGTATCCCAATGTTATTATTTCCGAATATGCTTAAATTGTCTCAACCTATACTTTCAATATACTGTTTTTAATAGATAATTGAGATATGATGTATTCGTGAAGAGACAGCAAACAAACAATAATTAAGTCTAGTTTTAACATGGCTAATTTCATTTTGTATTGATTTACTAAAAAGCTGTATATTCAACTCATTCGGCCAATTTTGGAAAGCAAACTCATACATGTATACATTTCTTGTCTTCTGGGGTCGTCTCCCACCCCCTCGCTCGGGAGATAAAACTCGCGTTTAAAAAAACACGAATGACAATTTTAATCTCAATTTTAACTACGTTTTTAAACTACAATGAAACCAGTGTAAACAGAACCTTGAATGAATCGAAAACCCACCTAAACTTAACATAATATGATCCTAAGTCCAGTCATATAAAATTTTATGCGATGTGAATCTGTTAAACCGAACATCTAACAAAATCTAACAAAAAATTGAAGTACCAAGGAGGTCGTACTAGACAGGTTTCACTGTATTGCAATTCGTCGTCGGTTATTTTACTTTTCTGAAAAATAATTTCTTCTTCAACCAATTCATCTTTAAAAAAGTTCTACTAATCCTTTATAAGTCTTTATATGTATTAAAACAAAGAGTAAAACCACCACTTTTTGTAGGTATCTGAGAACAGATTGTAACAGAAATGACGTGAGCCTCTTTGAAAAGGATTCATCTACATTTGCGTTTTTTAGAAAATGTCTTGACAGTCGAATGAAAGAACTAACCAATAATGGTATTGGAACTAACGTAAAAAGGGCAGACCCTATATTAACAACAGACGAGGAGGCCATGTGGGATAGTGGAGTTTTTAAATGTAACACTTCAAATGGGCTAACCAATATAGTTTTTTTCTACAACTGCAAGTTATTTGGATTTCGTGCTTTAGATGAACACAAACAACTTGATGCTAGTCAATTTCGAATTTCTGTGGACACAATTGGTAATAAATTACTCCATTATACCGGGAGGCTGTGTAAGAATGTACAAGGTGGCCTGAATAACAGAAACGTTGATGTCAAACGCATAACTCAGAAAAGTGACCCAACAAACCCAAGATGCCTAGTTACAATTTATGAGAAATACTTGTCACTTATTCCACGTGAAGGTAGGTTTTACCGTAAACCGCTACCACATAAAGCTAACGATGGTTCTATTCGCTTTAGCGTCCAGCCGATTGGTATTAACACATTGTCTAGCAAAATGAAGGAATTATTTAAGGCTGCGGGAATTTCAACTACTGATCGTAATATCACCAACCATTCTGGGAAAGTTACATGCTGCACCACACTTTTCAATGCCGGATTTTCCGATTCAACTGTAAAATCAAGAAGTGGTCACCGATCAACGGCCGTCGACACATATAAACGCCCGTTAGAAACATTACAGGATAATGTAAGCAAGGCATTACAGCCGCCAGTACCCACAAGCAAAAACGTTAAGCAAGAAAATGACTTGTCCATTGCCAAAAGTAACCAGCACAGTTTCGAAGACAAAGAAAACGATAATAGTACTATGACAATAAATGTGCCAAATTGTATAAACAAAGTTGTCATTTTCAAAAATGGAAAAAGATATTGTTTAGAAATTTGAACTGCTTGTGTATTAAAGAATATTTATAACAGTTAAATTTATACAAATAATTGAATCTTGATTAAAAAGCCTGGGGTCATAACTATTTTTTCAGTACACTGTCCTTGCGAATTGCCTCTAGGCAATATTGGCAACACTAATTGGCCCTTTGTAATTCAGAGCATAACAATAAGATAATCACTAAATAAGAACATGTTTTGTGTCATTCTTCACTATTAAGAGGGTGAAAATCCTTGCATTTCATTGGTCGAAAGCACTTTACTATGTTCTAAAGTTCTTTTGATCATAGCTATTAATCTGACGTTGAGAAATAAATTAAATAAACTGTCATCTTTAAAAAGAATAAAAATGTATGTAATTTGCCGTAGGAAAATAACCCTAAAAGTGTTTCTATTGTCCTCTTAATAATTCTGTAAAGTAAGTAAGATTTTGATAATCCTTTAATTGCTTTTACATAACTAAATAAAATATATGTCAATCATGTAAATTTATAGCATAAAAAGAGAATAATTGACCAATAAAAAGTAACTTTAGAAAATTCAAAAATGACGCTTAAATTTCATAGGTGAATAAAATAATTCCAATCAGCACGTGATGTTGGGGTTAAAAAGGGAAGACCGCAACCTCCCAACATCACATATCAAACTTAAATGTAGATAGCTGTTTGGAATAAATAATTGAAACATCATTGTATTTTATTCACCAGGTATGTAAATTGTTAACGTATAAACTATTTTCAATTGAATTTTAAAAGTAAGAATTTATCTTCTGATTTAATAACTTAGTTTCGTATTTAAAACTTAACATAAATTTATAAAAGATTTTCATTAAAACAAATAAGTTAAAACAAAGTTTACTATTTAGATCAATAGGTCACCTATCACACTTACATGTAGATAGCTGTTGGAATAAATAATTGAAACATCATTGTATTTTATTCACCAGAGCCGGGCCTCGAAAGGAGAAAGTGTCCGAGATGAGGGACACGCCAGCAGAAGGTATAACATAGACCTGAACATGAGCGAGCTAGCATTCCCCAGATTCTCCGAAAGAAGATAGAATCCCCGTATAGATAAAAGCGAGCGAGAACAGTCCCCAAGTGAAAGATGTCCGATATTCAAGTTTATTAACGTTTTGGAGGGAAAGGGGAGACAACCCGACAGAGCCCCTTTTCCTGCATTACACAATTATGCTAATAATTTTCATTTTTCTAATGGGAATAAAACTGCATGCTTTAATCAGTTTAACTCTCGGTCCTGTCTTTGCTCCGTGGGAAGACTCAACAAATTTGAATATATACACTGTGGCATTTTGGGAGAGGAGTGCAGGTTTGGTAGTTTTTGTTTGAATCTTTCATAAATCCGTATAAGGAAAATTGAGAGGTTTAATCTACCATTTTCTACATAAGAAAATGCCTGTACCAAGTGAGTAATATATGACAGTTTTTACCCATTTTTTTTTATGTGTTTGAGCTTTTGATTTTGTCATTTGCTTAGAGACTTCCTGTTTAGAATTATCCTCAGTGTTCCGTGTATTTGTTATTTTACTTTTTCCTACAACATTTGGTTTCAATCTTGTAATCTATAATTATTCATGAAATGTTACTAACAGATGATGGACTTCATGGGGATTGCAATAGCACATTATAGCTTTTGTCAAGGTCCATATAATATTTGAAAGTATTGCTCTGACAATATAATGTCCTTTACAAATGGGAAGAAATTAAGAAATTTTGGAAAAATTATAATTTTCCTAGAGCAATAACTCACAAATTTCAAACAGCAAGAGACAGAACTTGAAATCTCACTTATACATATAAGCTTACAAACCAATAATAGGCACATTTGGTTTAAGCATTTCCAAACTGAAACTGAAGTGACGACAAGGACAGACAGATGGACGGACAGACCAAAAGAAAACATATAAAGTCATGGTCTTTTAAGAACACTTCACACATAACAAAGGTGAAATCTCTTTGTTATAACTCAGGATAATGCAATGCTTAGGTGTACATTAACTACTTCAGATATACTGCACAGTTCGAATGGACGTTAGGTTTTCTTGTTTGAATTGATTAACATTGTCATTTCGTGACCTTTTACAGCTGACTGTGCGGCATAGGCTTAGCTCATTGTTGTTGGTCTCTTGAAGACAGTTGTCTCATTAACAATTATACCACATCTTCTTTTTTTTTTAAATTAACAGAAGAGATAAAAAAACATCTACATGAAAGTCGAACAATATAATATGGTATGTATGACAGGAAAAAGGGCTCAAGATAGGTTCTCCTAAGATCAAATGGTCACTTTAGAAATTTCTTTAGTTAACCAGGCCTTTTAAGGCAAATTATACAGTTGACAGTGACACCAACAAAATTCAAACTTGAACTCTGTTTTGTGGTAATAAGCATTGTGTATATATGTTTCATAGGATTTTGTTGAGGCAAACTAAAATTAGAAAATGGAAACCAACTATGTGACGACTAATGTACTGACAGACATGGGTTAAGTCTACTACCACCCCCCCCCCCCCCCAAAAAAAAATAAATAAATAAATAAAAATAAAATTGAACTTGAAAGCATTGATGATTACAAAGAAAAATAAGATTGGTATGTACTGCGCTGTTTCTCGTGTTATGGTTAACTGAATAAGACCATGTGTAGAATTTTCTCCAAATTATTATTATTATTATTATTATTATTATTATTACTGTTATTAAGAATTGAACGATGGACAGTTAGTGCGTGAATTTTTCTTGCTACCTGATTGGAAGATATTACGAGACGTGAATAATCAACGTTTATTGATTGGTTAGGACAATCCAAACCTAGTAAATGTCCTTCAATCCCGTAGAGTATCGGATTTGTCCTCTCTATTTTAGCAATTAGGTTTAACACAGGTAACTTTTATCTATAAATAATCGAATCTTCTGGAGTAAACAACAGCGTTAAACGATATACTACTTCATAACGTGTGACCTCACGTGTGTGGTAAAATTTGTTGATTGACATGATTGATTCAAAAAGGGCTAGTCGACTCTTAGCTGCATGTCATTGATGAAAATGAAAAGTGTTCTCGCTTTGTAGATTAATTCATTTACTAGAATAGCCACGTGCATCAATCAACAAATTTTACCACACACGTGATGTTGCACGTTATGAAGTAGTATATATGAGACAATATCTGAAAAAGTCTAATTTCCATGTCCCTCACTTCACCAGCAATTATTTTTTTATTCAACCATCTTTTTTGAAAATTGTAAGTTTCAGTATAAACTAAATTATATAATGCACCAACTCCTGTCAATTAAACACTCATTCTTATATTTCTTCCAATAAAATATTGTAATTTAAATGTTCAACCCCCCCCCCCCCCCCTAAAATCATGTTGTCCCCTGTGTTTTTTTGAAAACTAAATCATTCAAATAACATCCAAATTAATTAGAATGAAATTCTAAACAGTGTGGCTGTGGCCATTGATTGACACATTAAATTCATCCATTGACTGGGACAATTTACGTGAACGTTTGTCTATAACGACCACTGTTCACGACGTACCTACGATAGACATTTAAACTGTGGGGTCACCAAAGGTTTCTTAACGCCTTTAATTATAAAATAATTCGAAAATTTAATCAGGAATAACCTTTATGTTTTGATTTATACAATTGATATAAATCAAAACATCGTGTTATTCCTGATTAATTTTTCGAAATACTTTATTAAGGTGTTGAGGACCTTTGGTGACCCCATAGTTTAAGTGTCTTTAAAAAGTACACAGTGAGCAATGGTCGTTACATACAAACGTTCACCTAAATTGTCCCAGTCAATGGATGAATTTAATGTGTCAATCAATGGCCACAGCCACACTGTTTTGAATTTCATTCTAAACAGGCGTCCGATTCTCACATATATGATATATTATTTAATAAACTTGCCCCTAATTTGTCTTTTTATATTACAACTATAGCATGTAATAAAATTTTGCAAATTTTAAGAGAAAAAAAATTTGTCCCCAGGGGTGATTTCCCTACTGGTTTTTTTTACCTGTGGAAACGTTTACAAAACCAAGAGTTATTTTCCCATTATGTATTGTGAAGAGCATCATTCCCTGAATGTATTAGTACAAAGAAATAGTTGGAAAGGGGGCCAGGTTTGAAAATTCAAGCCCATCCAAGGTAAGAATTTATAGAAAAATACTTATTGGTGTTCTATCCTGTTATAGCCTTTTTTTTACACTTTCTGAGAATATTTTTAAGTGTGCACCACAACATTAAGTGTGTTTTTATATCATCTTTTTAAAAGTTATATGTCACAGGAAATACACTTTATAGTTTTGCATTTAATGTGATAAAAAGGACAAAAACTATCGCGTAATTCCTTTCTGTTACGTTCTGTCATGTTACCTGATCAAATGTAACAGCATAACCATCATCAGTAACAGGAAGGATGTTCAAGACAATTTCACTGAAGAATCGAACAGTTAATCTACTATATGCCAACCATTTCATTTAATATAAGTTATCACCACTATATCAAATAAATTTCAAAATAATATACGGTATATTGAATAAAAAAATAGGTTTTTTGCTTTTGATAACAGCAGAGAACATTGTGCATTTCTAGTATAGTAGATAGTAACAGAAAGGAATTTATTTTAGAATTTTTCATTACCGAGGCAGATTTTTCATCTTGCAAATACAGTTTCAAAGGATAAATGACATTGTTTGCTGTTATCTTCCAATTGTGACCAATCTGAAATGATTTAATTTTCTTAAACTTTAAAATAAAGCAGAAAAATCCTTTCTGTTACCAACTCTGTCCTGTTACCGTTGTCTTTTTACTCAAGATTCTTTCATGTTACCGACATATCTGACTATATTTAAGTATATTTCTAAACCTTTTGTATTTAAAATGCTAAAACCAATAATTGGCATTTGATAAACTATTGCAGGATATACTAGTAAACCACAAATAGTGTCTTAAACTTATTCCTTATTCCCATTAGAAACTTTTTAAAATTGATTCACTTTGGTAACAGGAAAGAACTGGATTTTTTTTGTACCATTTTGTTAAATTGCCATTGTTTCCTTATTAAACAATTATTTGAATTACAGACAACAGTTCCTAGATCCCCAATGTGTGTTCTTCGATTTGTGCTATTAAAATACCGGGTCTAAAGATTTTTTTTTTGGTTTTTTCTTATTTCTGATATCACGTATATCATTAGCCTTGCATCTAAACAAAGAACAAAATGTGGAAAACATACCCGTAGCCAGGGGGGTTGAAAACAAATAAGCACTGTTAAAGTCAACGTTTTGTTCGAATTGTGACTGTTAAGTCGATATCGTGAGTCAAATACCCCCCCCCCCCCCCCCCCCCCCCTTTTTAGAAAATTCCGGGCTACGGGCATAACTGGCCTGGGAAAATAAGTACAATCAGGTGCTCCGATGGGAGCAGCTTTATACGACCGCAAAGGTCGAACCCTGACCAGTTGGGGCAAGTATGGACACAACATCCAAGCTTGATACAGCTCTGAATTTGGATTATGATCAAATTCTTGACAAAATATGAGTTACCGACATTATTCTTCAAACTTTTCAAAAATTTGCAATTTAAGATACTTGGAAAAAAATGAAAACTACTACCACCCCCTTTTTTTGCAATAAGCCCCTAATTCCAAAACATTTTGAGCAAAAACCCTCAAAGTTATAAAATAACCATCCCTTAATGGTATGGAAACTTGTGGTATAATTTCAGAGATTCATCCACTAAAACACAAGTTATTGTTTGAAAATATATTTTTGGGCCACCTTTTGGGTCCCTAATTCCTAAACTATTTTTTATCTGTATTTTATTTTTCATTTACATGTTGTACTGTTAAATCAATCATCCTTAATCAGAACGATAGTTGTATGTGTGAGTGTATGCAATTGGGAGAGAAGGGCTTTTTATTTTTACTTTATGTGATTACATGCTTGTTATGAGCCCTATGATTAGGAAATAAAATATCTTTATCTTTATCTTATCTAAACTATTGGGACCATAACCCCCAAAATCAATTCCAACCTTCCTTTTATGGTATTGAACCTTCTTCTGGTAAAAAAATATAGTGATCCATTCACTAAATTTAATGTTATTGTCCGGAAAACCTAGTTTTTCTCCTTTTTTAGCTCACCTGGCCCACAGTGCCAAGTGAGCTTTTCTCATCACTTGGCGTCCGTCGTCCGTCGCCGTCCGTCGTCGTTAACTTTTACAAAAATCTTCTCCTCTGAAACTACTTGACAAATTACACCATACTTGTACACAATCACCATTGGGGTATCTAGTTTTGATATAGTTTTCGGTGACCCGCCAAACCAACCAAGATGGCCGCCATGGCTAAAAATAGAACATAGGGGTAAAATGTATATTTTGGCTTATAACTCTGAAACCAAAGCATTTAAAGCAAATCTGACATGGTATTGTTTGTCAAGTAAAGATCTATCTGCCTGAAATTTTCAGATGAATCGGACAACTGGTTGTAGGGTTGCTGCCCCTGAATTGTTAATTTTAAGGAATTTTTTTCCGTTTACGGTTATTATCTTGAATGTTATTATAGATAGAGATAAACTGTAAACAGCAATAACTTACAGCAAAGTAAGATCTACAAATATGTCAACATGACCAAAATGGTCAGTTGACCCCTTAAGGAGTCATTGCCCTTTATAGTCATTTTTTACCATTTTTTTGTTAATTTTTGTAATCTTTTACAAAAATCTTCTCCTCTGAAACTGCTGTGCCAAATTTAACCAAACTTGTTCAAAATCATTATTAGGGTATCTAGTTCAAAAAATGTGTGCGGTGACCCAGCCAACTAACCAAGATGGCCGCCATGGCTAAAAAATAGAACATAGGGGTAAAATGTAGTTTTTGGCTTATAACTCTGAAACCAAAGCATTTAGAGAAAATCTTAGAGGGGTTAAATTGTTTATCAGGTCAATATCTATCTGTCCTAAAATTTTCAGATGAATTGGACAACTGGTTGTTGGGTTGCTGCCCCCCAATTGGTAATTTTTAAGGAATTTTGACGTTTTTGGTTAGTATCTTACTATTATAGATAGAGATAAACTGTAAACAGCAATAATGTTCAGCAAAGTAAGATCTACAAATTAGATACATGACCAAAATGATCAGTTGGCCCCTATAGGAGTTATGCCCTTTAGAGTAAATTTTTAACAATTTTCATCAATTTGGTTAATTTTGGTAAGTTTTTACAAAATATTTTCCTCTGTAACTATAGGGCCACGTACAGATAAAGAAAATTGTAAGTAGCAAAAATGTTCAGTAAAGTAAGATCCACAAACACATCACCATCAACAAAACACAATTTTGTCATGAATCCATCTGTGTCCTTTGTTTAGTATGCACATAGACCAAGGTGAGCGACATAGGCTCTTAATAGCCTCTAGTTTACCCTAATTTCGCCTTTTTTTTACCCTAATTTTAAAATATTTTGAGCCATAACCCCCCAAAGTCAAAACTGACCATCCCTTCATGGTATGGAAACTTGTGGTATAATTTCAACGAGATTCATACACTTAAACACAAGTTATTGTTTGAAAACTAAAAAAATTCTTATTTTGGGCCCCTTTTTGGTCTAAACTATTGGGACCATAACTACCAAAATCAATTCCAACCTTCCTTTAGTGGTTTTAAACATCTGGCAAAAATGTAGAGATCCATTCACTAAATCTAAAGTTATTGTCCGGAAACTAAATGCGTCTTCCGACAACGCAGACGACGACGACATCTGATACCATTATACGACGCAAAATGTTTTTGCGGCCGTATAAAGAGTATAAAACAAACAAAAAACCCACAAAAACAAAAAAACTCACACGCGAAATTTCCTAATTCAATGACAGATAGATATAATTATGGTAAAAAAAAGGCGAAATTAGGGTAAACTAGAGGCTATTAAGAGCCTATGTCGCTCACCTTGGTCTATGTTCATACTAAACAAAGGACACAGTCAGATGGATTCATGACAAAATTGTGTTTTGTTGATGGTGATGTGTTTGTGGATCTTACTTTACTGAACATTTTGGCTACTTACAATTTTCTCTATCTGTACGTGGCCCTATAGTTACAGAGGAAAATATTTTGTAAAAACTTACCAAAATTAACCAAATTGATGAAAATTGTTAAAAATTTACTCTAAAGGGCATAACTCCTATAGGGGCCAACTGATCATTTTGGTCATGTATCTAATTTGTAGATCTTACTTTGCTGAACATTATTGCTGTTTACAGTTTATCTCTATCTATAATAGTAAGATACTAACCAAAAACGTCAAAATTCCTTAAAAATTACCAATTGGGGGCAGCAACCCAACAACCAGTTGTCCAATTCATCTGAAAATTTTAGGACAGATAGATATTGACCTGATAAACAATTTAACCCCTCTAAGATTTTCTCTAAATGCTTTGGTTTCAGAGTTATAAGCCAAAAACTACATTTTACCCCTATGTTCTATTTTTTAGCCATGGCGGCCATCTTGGTTGGTTGGCTGGGTCACCGCACGCATTTTTTGAACTAGATACCCTAATAATGATTTTGAACAAGTTTGGTTAAATTTGGCACAGCAGTTTCAGAGGAGAAGATTTTTGTAAAAGATTACAAAAATTAACAAAAAAATGGTAAAAAATGACTATAAAGGGCAATGACTCCTTAAAGGGTCAACTGACCATTTTGGTCATGTTGACATATTTGTAGATCTTACTTTGCTGAAAATTATTGCTGTTTACAGTTTATCTCTATCTATAATAACATTCAAGATAATAACCGTAAACGGAAAAAAATTCCTTAAAATTAACAATTCAGGGGCAGCAACCCTACAACCAGTTGTCCGATTCATCTGAAAATTTCAGGGCAGATAGATCTTGACTTGACAAACAATACCATGTCAGATTTGCTTTAAATGCTTTGGTTTCAGAGTTATAAGCCAAAATATACATTTTACCCCTATGTTCTATTTTTAGCCATGGCGGCCATCTTGGTTGGTTTGGCGGGTCACCGGACACTATATCAAAACTAGATACCCCAATGGTGATTGTGTACAAGTATGGTGTAATTTGTCAAGTAGTTTCAGAGGAGAAGATTTTTGTAAAAGTTAACGACGACGGACGGCGACGGACGACGGATGCCAAGTGATGAGAAAAGCTCACTTGGCACTGTGGGCCAGGTGAGCTAAAAAAGGAGAAAAACTAGGTTTTCCGGACAATAGCATTAAATTTAGTGAATGGATCACTATATTTTTTTACCAGAAGAAGGTTCAATACCATAAAAGGAAGGTTGGAATTGATTTTGGGGGTTATGGTCCCAATAGTTTAGATAAGATAAAGATAAAGATATTTTATTTCCTAATCATAGGGCTCATAACAAGCATGTAATCACATAAAGTAAAAATAAAAAGCCCTTCTCTCCCAATTGCATACACTCACACATACAACTATCGTTCTGATTAAGGATGATTGATTTAACAGTACAACATGTAAATGAAAAATAAAATACAGATAAAAAATAGTTTAGGAATTAGGGACCCAAAAGGTGGCCCAAAAATATATTTTCAAACAATAACTTGTGTTTTAGTGGATGAATCTCTCTGAAATTATACCACAAGTTTCCATACCATTAAGGGATGGTTATTTTATAACTTTGAGGGTTGTTGCTCAAAATGTTTTGGAATTAGGGGCTTATTGCAAAAAAAGGGGGGTGGTAGTAGTTTTCATTTTTTTCCAAGTATCTTAAATTGCAAATTTTGAAAAGTTTGAAGAATAAATCTTCAATTGCACAATATTGTGTAATAGATTTGTAAGATCTTGACATTTGTTTGGTGTCGGTAACTCATATTTTGTCAAGAATTTGATCATAATCCAAATTCAGAGCTGTATTAAGCTTGGCTGTTGTGTCCATACTTGCCCCAACTGGTCAGGGTTCGACCTCTGCGGTCGTATAAAGCTGCACCCATCGGAGCACCTGATTGTACTTATTTTCCCAGGCCAGTTATGCCCGTAGCCCGGAATTTTCTAAAAAGGGGGGGTATTTGACTCACGATATCGACTTAACAGTCACAATTCGAACAAAACGTTGACTTTAACAGTGCTTATTTGTTTTCAAACCCCCTGGCTACGGGTATGTTTTCCACATTTTGTTCTTTGTTTAGATGCAAGGCTAATGATATACGTGATATCAGAGACATATTACATGTTTCTCAGTCTGGTGATATTTTTTTTTTAAAGTGATATATAGCACTATAAATCATAACATACATTCATTGATATAATCAGGGACTTTCTATACTAACGTTACTATATAATTCAAACTGCAGTAGATCACCTTTAACATCAAATATTATATTCATGGTCTTTAATTGCTGGTATTTGTCTCTTAGTATCTGTACACTGTCTTGTGTTGAGAATCTGTACTTGCGTCTGATCGATTAATGGACAACTTATTCTGGATAAAAGTGTATTAAGTGAATGCCTTGGTCTTCTGTAGGAGTTCGGTTATGTTGTACAGTTTGGGTGGGCATGTAACACTTTCTCTTTAATTTTTTTTGTGCCATCCTTCTAGGCAATTCAAAAGGTTAAGGAGATAAGAAAGCTGTACAGAAATCTGTTAAAGATTGAAAAAAAGAAAAGACAAAAGAAACCTGTTAATGGGGGACGAATGCGTGTTTATGTAAGTAGCATTTATACATTTTATATTATACATTTATTGTAAATAAGGAATGGGTACATACAAATATTTAAAAATTCACTAGGAGATGTATGGTGACATGCATACATATTCAAAACATTTAAAAACTGACACGTAAAAGCTATAGTTGCATTCCGTAGTATACGCGTAACCGTCAGTAATCAAAGTACTGAAGTACTGAACATCGGATGACCGCAAGTTCTTGTGATTGGTCCGACACTCGCTTGTCTCAGAAAAAAAAATCACAACTCTATACCTGAAAGTGGGGTTAACGTACAATTAAAATACTTTTTCTGGGACAAGTGCGTGCGTGGATGATAAATCAATGACAGGAAATTCATCCTCACCGTAATGAATATAATATTGCCTGTGATACAAATCAGTATACTCTGGTTTATTATAGAGTTAAACGCCTTTTAAAGGAATTTATTGGTGTATACACTCGACCAATTCATTCACAAACAAATAATAAACCCAAAACGAATATGACGTAATGGAAATATAGGCGATATCAATACACCGGATTGCCCTCACGGTCATCCGATGTTAAAAGCTCTTAGATATATTTGACAACTCGTAACAAATAGTGTAATTTTGCCGTAAATACATCGTAATAATTTGCGAAATATCACGACATAGCTCTTACTACTCGTAACAACGGTCAAACAGATGGTTAAAGTGATAAATCAGGAAATAGCTCTTACTACTCGTAACAACGGTCAAACAGGTGGTTAAAGTGACAAACCGTAAACATCCGTTAAGTGCGATCCGTGATGACTCTTAAGAAAAGTTTTTGTATTTCGATATGAAGAGGTTTTACTTAATTTCTTTTGGAATATTATATTTCAGGGTAATTGTTGTCTTATCTCTATCAGGAGGAATACTGATTTCAATTTGGTGGGGAAAAGACTTTACAAATGCGACACATGTAATAACAGAAGACCAAGCTGATAACAGTGAAGATATGGTAATCATGAGACAAGAACTCCAACAATGTAAAGCCAGCATTACACAGATGGCGCAAGATTTCATTAGCTTACAGGACAATTTCACACAAATACAAGAAAAGGTCGGAAACTTATCGAAGGTTTTGAATGTTTCTGTTGAAAATGCTAGAGATGATTTCCTCCATTTGAAAAGAGACATGAAGATCTTGAATGGAATGCAAGACATCCAAGAGCACAGATATATAACATATTCTGGTAAAAACAAGTTTTCCAATGAAATATTTTACGTACTTTCTCCAAACTGATATTTAGATATTCTAAGAAATTTAAACAACATCTCATGAAATTTATGCGTCATGGGCTGACTGCGTGTGAAGCGCTTTTCTGGATGTACCTTCATTAGGAATGATCAAAGCTCAATTATTATAGTGTTATTAATCTGTGTTCACCCTAGTCGATTACAATCTAGGCAACCAAAAACGACATGATCGTTTCCTATAAACTTGTAAAACAAGAAGCAGGTAGACAGTGTTTCTTGCCCTCAATGGTCTCTTGGTCAAGTAATTGATTTAGAAAACTGGTTCAGTCAGTGTTTAAAGGGACACTAACTTTCAAATTGATGTTCACCGAATTGACTCAAATTCTCATATTTGATTTATAACCATGTGTAAAACATTTATCCAGATTATAAAAAATGTCTAAAGTAAACAATTTATAGGACCTATGCTTGACACTGTTCGCTTCGTGTCGTGTGTATTTTAGTCTTAAACGCCATCTAATTAACTATCGAGTTGACCTCCGAGGACCTCTGATGTAAACAAAAATAAAGGTAGGAATAGAAGCTGACTTCTAAGTTTTGTTTAATTTCATATTATAGATTAAAAATATATGCTAATCACCTGCATAAGAATGATTTCTTGTGGATCGACTCAATCAATCAAATGATTTACCTTTGTTTACATTCTTTTCATTTAAATAAACGAACACGCACAATGCATGCGTTATCCATCTCTAGTTAAGGGTAATTTTGAAGTTCACATGGATACGGATTCATTAAGGTCGATTTATTCACTTGCAAGTGAATAATTCATCATCAATGTTTCTAAGCTTAATTTGACAAAATTGAACGATACTGGCTGCTGAAAGCGAATTATTATTTCACTATTCCACTTTCAATAATGAATGAAATAAAAAGCATACTTTAGATTTTTATATATCTCCTATCTATTGCCCCTTTATTTCGGTGTTCATTTTTATAAATTTCCTGTTTACAAAACTTTTTCTTATTCCAGGCATAGATTACCTAAGCCGTATTTGGCATAACTTTTTGGAATTTTGGATCCTCAATGCTCTACAACTCTGTACTTGTTTGGCCTTATGAATATTTCGATTTGAGCGTCACTGATGAGTCTTATGTAGACGAAACGCGCGTCTGGCGTACTAAATTATAATCCTGGTACTTTTGATAACTATTTAAACAGTAGTTTACATTATAAGTTGTACATAATCTACACTGGTAATACTGGTCATTTGGTGCAGTTAAAATTAATGTGAGAGGCAAATTATGGGTGTTGCTTTGAGGGAATTAAATTAACTCTGTAAGAAGCAAGACCATTCACGAAATAGAGTAAGAGTTGCCCGTTATGCGAAGCGATCTAAAAATTAAAAATGTCCAATGTTTTGTATATTGCCAATCAGTTTCATTTTTTCAACAAACTATTGGCATTCCCATTAGATATAAAGAACCAATTGTGCCCTCTTCTTGCCGGCTTGTTCATTCATTCTCACGAGGCTGACTTCATAGAGGAACTTCTTAGTAAGAAAGAAAAGAATTAAACAATATCCTTTAACTTTACTTTCTGTTATATAGATGATGTTCTCTCACAAAATAATTCAAAATTTGATGATTATTTTGAACGCATCTGTCTCATCGAATAAGAAATAAAGGATACAATAGATACAGTTAAGTCTGCCTCATATTTTGACTTACATCTAGAAATTGAAAATGAGGGTTGGTTGAAAACAAAACTTTACGACAACAGAGATGAGTTCAGACTCCCGATTGTGAACTTTCCATTATGTAGCATCTTTCTGTTTTCTTTTTCCATAGAACACGTACAATATTGCACTCAATTTTGCTTATCTTTCTGTTTTTTTTTACATAACAGCATTTTAAAGACAACTGTAGATATACATATTGTAAATGATCTTTTGTATTATAGAAACAGTCTTTCTTCTACTGGCGGGGTTGATCCTATGGACATTGATACTTTTTCTGATTGCATATAAGTTTTTTCCATGGAGAAATGGTTTTTATGGTAGTCAGGGAAGCAATCATGATGATCCTAATGATACAAACGAAAGTCTGTGTGCACAGGTTCCAGTTCAACATGTAAGTGAATCGAGGAAAAAATTGTAGTTAAAATGATTATGTCAAATCCGACATTTAAGTTTACTTTGTGGCAACAGTAATCATGGTGATCAAATTTATGTATTAAATGTACGTTTATGCATAAAAATTGTCACAGTGATCAAATAAATGTATGCACAATGGAAGTAACGAGTAGATAAAGGGTAGGCATGGTGATAATTTTATCGTATATTTGTACGTTTTTACTTTGACAATATCCAGTTAAATCATAAATAATTTTTTTCAACCAATTTTTCACAATTTTGTATTGTTTTTTAGTTAAGCAATTCTCTATTATTTGTTAAAAGGTTGATTTTGATTTGATTTTATTATTAAAAAACAATCTTTATTCCAGCCGATTAAACAAAAAAGATGGACTATACTAGATCAAATTGACATCACAAGTGAGTTGGAAGAATCTATTTGTATTCTTAGTTTCCATGAAGAAACTCAGGATTTACATCATAGAATAATCACATCAGTATTTCAGGAGGAAGAAGTTGAAATAAAGCAATTCCTACTGGAAAAAACTGATCCAGATGTATTAGATATACCAAGATGTCAATTCATCTTTGTATTTGTTGATTTTAATGAGACAAATGTTATTCTTGAGAACCCAGGTGATAAAAGATTAGTTACTGTCCAGGCTTGTATGAAATTTGGAGGTAAGAGAAAATTATTATCAACAATTAAAAAAAGCAGAAACGTGCTAGGAGAAAATTTTAAAATGGACAACTTTATCAAATGGCAACTTCAAAAGCTTAAACAAATCAAACGAATGGAAAAACAACTGTCATATTCCTGACTTGGTAAATTTCATGATGTTGAAAAAGACGGAAAAAAACCTGGTTGTAGGTAGATAAACCTCTCGCTTGTATGAGAGACACATTCCATTATTTTATGAGCAAAAAAACCGGACATACTGATATTTATTTGAACTTTTAAAGATAACCTCAATTTATTTTACTAATAGATGGAAGTATTTTAATAATCAATTTTCACCACCCTTCCTTCAGTTAAAATGTGCGATTAGCCACAGAAATAAAAACGATTTTGAGAGCAAAACAAACTAATTTTAACGTTTTGAGGAATGTGTTCTTGTAAGATTTGAATTATTGCTAAATTTTCTAGTAACAATAGATAGTGAATCTTGATTTTTGTTAAGATTGATATAAACAAAGTGTTACTTAACAATACATCCTCTGTTTTGCTTTTCAGCTAAGAGCAAGCTCATCACTTCTTGTGACTTAATATTCTTTTTCTTTTTCTTTCACAGCTGATGTGTTTGTTATATATACAAGAGACAGAGATTCTAGTCATTTAGGAGACGACACGCTGTACAATAAGAACTTGTCAGCCTTTACAGGACATTTTCTATTAAAAGAACTCACGGTTAAAAGCAGGGGACTAAGTGTTAATGATACATTTACACAATACCAGAAAAGTCACATAAGGAAAATTGTACTAGAGAAATGACAATATATTCTCTCTATAATAAAAACATCTTGAAAGCCACTACTAAAAGAACAAATATAACTTGGGGCTTTTTGTATAAATGACAAATCTAGAGGGTCTGGGGATATTTACACATAACGATATTGAAGCTTTAGTTTTGTTACAGATATACAAATTATCAACATATACAAATTAAGGATTCTGCCAAATAAATACCACATATGGTTCATATTTCCGAAATAGTAAATGGCTATACTCATATAACAATCGGATGACTATACGGTAGAATTGTGTGTCTGTACACATAAACATTATACCGGGGTTATTGATTGTAATTATTACTTTAACTGGGATATGCTTCTTTGTTTTATTGTTAATGTTGTGATGAAAAAGAAAAGAAAATGAGCTTTGCTTGCATATACTCAAGAACCTGACTGATAGCTATTACAGTAATGGAGTTTTCTACTTAATAAAAAAAATCATGATTTTGCATGATACTTTCAAAAGAACGAAACATTATACTAAAGAGGTGTTTATATTGCTAAAGAAATAGTTATTGCTATATATATATATATTCTTATCAATTACTATGAAATAATTTTATAACTATTGTCTTTATTATGTCATTTGGTCTAGCTATTTTTGCAGAGTTTACATAAAACACTTTTTTTAAGATCAATTTGCCAAAAACCATTATGAGATATCATTCATATATAGTATTTTACGAACATTGTTTTACTTTAATCATAAATTCAAATAATTGTCGTCAACGTGGTGGATATAATCTTTGCAGAGGTTACATTTTAGTGTTATGTCAGCTTTTACTGACCATTTCTTGTCACAAGTTTTGCATTTTTGTTTCCTTAGCTTTGGAAATCTTGAGCCTTTGATTAGACCATTTCTTGCCTCAAATCCCTGTTTATTGTTACAGTAGCTGACAAACTATTATGCTTATATTTGACTACTTCTTGCTTCAAGTCCATTTTTCTTGATTCATTAGCCAATGAAATTTAAGTTTATGTTTGACCATTTCTTGCCACAAGTTCATCATTTTTGTTTCATAAGGTGAAGAGATTTAAAGCTTATGTTTGACCATTTCTTGCCTCATGTCCACCTTTTGTTGTTTCATTAGCTGATGAAATTCTAAGCTTATGATTAGACCATTACTTGCCTAAAGTCCATCTTTTGTTGTTTTATTAGCTGATGAAAAGTTTAGCTTATGATTACATTAGTTGTACAGAAACCACTTATTATACGATGTTAATATGCAGTTGCATTTATTTAGTGTCCGTGTATTTCATACTCATGAAAAATGTCAATCATCAGTATTTGTGCATGGTACCTGAAAGTATATATATCTATTTAAGTTATTGGTCACATGACTTTGTAACGTCAAGTGATTGTTTACTATAAACACGTGTGTGTGTTTATATCAAGCACATGGTGTGTGTTTACGTTCAATTTGATTGGATGGCATATACCCGTAGTGCCGGTTTTACGGGTATATGCCCTCATGATTTTCGTGAAAAGCATGATTAAGTATTACTTAAGGGGTTAGTTTGAGAAAATAAAGTTATTCGAAGTTTGCCTATAGTTCAAAGTAGCAGCATTCGTTATTATGTTTACCCACCTACCCACCCTTTTATGAGATGGTTATCGTTAATGGGAGTATATGCATATAATACATTATATTAATATGAATTTTTCCTCTTTTGTCGATAGTTTTTGATTGTGTAACTGTATACTACTGTGCTATTGTATGATTGGATTGGTAGTGGGCCTGAATTATAGTGAAGGACTTTAGTTTGAGAATCATATTGAATGTAAAGTTAATATTAAAGGCTGCTACAGCTGTAGGCACACTTATCCTATTTATGTGTTGTTTTATTTATTAAATAATTTATATTCGTTTGAGATGGCGAATTAGAATATAAGGGAAAAAATAGTACCGTTGATCAAACGTACTTGTATCGGATTAAAGCGATACAACTTTACAAATAAATTATCAAGCTGCTCCATTACTGTTATTATTTTAGGCCCATTGACCTCGTTTGCATAGTAAAGAAGTTAAATGTACAGTTTATAACAGCTAACCAGACACCAACATTATTTTTGTATGCTTCAAAGACCGGAAATGTTCAACAAATACATCCCACTGAACTGAAACTTGCTTTTACCATAGTGCCTGAGATATGTGGTATTTAATTATGTGGTTAAATAATTGCCCCTTTTTCAATGGCATTTACGCGTAAAATTGCCCTTTTTCTGACTAGCACCCTGCCCTTTTAAATCCTGGCCAGAACACTGCCACAGAAACTAACTATTTGATAACAACTGCCATATTCCTGACTTAGTACAGGACATTTTCAGAAAAAAAAATGGTGGATTGAACCTGGTTTAATGGCATGCCAAACCTGCCGCTTTATGACAATGTCAAAAATATCACTAAAACACTACCCGAGAGAAACACAACAGAAACACAAGCAAGAACATTCACATCAGAGAGACGCACAAACAAATAATGGAACAGTCGCACAAAATGCACATCACAGAACAACAACGAACATAAAACAAAAAACAGCGACGCGCCAATATAACCAACATGCAATCTCGACCCCCATACATTTACCTCACAACATTCGTCCAAAACATTTCGTATGACAATGATGGCAAGGAAAAACAACCCTATAATTAATTGGACCACAAACGATAAGACAGACGATAGTTTATCAAATGGCAAAGTAAAAAGCTCACACACATATTAAACGAATGGAAATCAACTGTTATATTTCCTACTTGCATTGGTTCAATGCGTAGACATTTTTTTTATGTTTAATAAGATGGACAAAAACCTGGTTGAATAGCTAGCCTAACATTTCATGTGTATGAGATTCGCATATAATTCTGTTATACTGACAACAGTGTGTGAGCAAATCAAACAGACAATGAAATTTATTTAGATATTTAAGGACAACATCATTTATTTAACTTTGCTGGATGCATTTTAATAATAAATATTCGCCACCTTTCCTTCAAGTTAAAAATAGTGTGATAATCCAAATAATTAAATGCAACTTTGAGCAACACATCACAAACTAAAGAATCTAAAGTGTTGAGGAATGTGTTTCTTAAAATAATTGAAATATTATAATTTTTCTATCTAATTCAGTTAAAATGACAGGGCTTCATATCTCAAGGTATTCACATTGGGATTGTCAGATAAGTTGAAAAATTAAAGCTTACCTATTGAAAAGAATAATTTGAAAGCAGTAACGTGGAGCCAATAATATAAGTTTTGAAAAAAATCAAATCAGTTTCTTAATTTCAACCTAGAAACTGACAGTCTACAGACATTAGTGTCTGCATCCTCTTGGTTTATTGTTGGTGTCATTGTTAGACATGCCAAACATTTTACCACCGCTATAATTATAACGATGTTGCTGCCGGATCCTGAAAAAACTCAACAGGCAGTCATACGATTGACCGATGTTTTAAGATCAGATTTTAATTTGAACATTTTTTTTTTATCGTACGTCCATATGGTGACAAATTCGTGACAGTGTGTAGTAGGCTTAAAGACACTTTCTTGTTTTGGAAATGTAATTTCTGTTTACTAAGGTGTAGTATCATCAAATCCCCCAATCAACAGTTTCACGGTTTATTTTGCTACTTGACATATAGTCATTACATAAAAAGAAAAAAAAAGTATGTGTACCGTAAATGACTATTATAGAAAGCAAGAGTGTTTAGGGATATTTATATTAAAGAGAAGTTTTCGTTAAATATTCTGCAAAATTTGAAGTATAATGTATACATAGTTTAGTTGCAGTTGTCCAAAGATAAATGACCATGTGTAATATTTTATAGACTAGCCAGGGGTGTTTATGATGTAAGTAAACACTCCATTCAGAAAACTGAATGACCATGTTACGTAGACCCCATTACACCTGTTACTTTTAAGTGTATTGGGAGATTATGAGTTTAAATAAGGGTAATTCAACGATCACACTTCAAAGATGGAAATGTTTAGTACCTACGTTTATTTATTTGATTAATGGAATAATTTCTCCGGGTACAAGATAAACAAGTTTGTTCAGTTGGTGTACTATCTGTGTATTCCAACTGAACAGAAATTTGTGGTTTTATTTTAAAGGTTACTAATAACCGGGCGATTTCAGAAACCCAGGTATCAAACCAGGACAGTAGAAATATATCATGTCAATTAACTATCAACTATGGTGCAGCTTAATAAAATTAGGAAACAGAAAGTAGAAACAAGTAGTTTTGACTTCATCGCTTTAAAACGTTTTATTCTTCATGGAATGATGCGTTTGAGTCCCATTAAATCACAATTCATCATAACTACATACATAATATGTAGATGTAAATGTTTTCTATGAAGAATCTATAATACTAAAATTACGAGGTCCAATTTGTCAGCCGTCATCACGTAAAAACGACGAATCAAAGAATTCAACTTTATATACAACTAATATAGTACAAAGGTGTAGATTAAAAATTACACCACTCCAGGCCCTTTTGTTTTCCACGTAATTAAGATTGCCAATAATAAGGAAGTTCCGGGTCGAGTCCGATACCGATACCAATAGTGTAATCACCTGTTACCTATTACCTTATCTGTACGTTCCGCATCTGACAGGCGCACCACCAAACGGTGTATTCAGGATTAATATGCTATATACACGGGTCATAATCACAGGGTTGACACTACTAAATTGTCAAATTGTTACCTATTGTAGTATTTTAATCCGTAAGACTTTCTAAGATAACAATACGAATACTAAAAATCTGGACTAAAAATAAGTTTCAATTTGTTAGCGGGCATGACGTAAAACAGCGAATCAAAGAACTCTTTATTTAAAACTAATATAGGACAATGCTGTTGATTAAAAAATACTCCATTCCATGCAGGACCTTTTGTTTTCCAAATAATTAATATTACCAATAATTGATAAGTTCCAGTTCGACGGGTTCAAACAGAAAGATTTGAAAGCAGAGAAAATTGTGTATCTTATAATCGCCATGACTTTATCAGATGACAGTACTAATACTAAAATAAGGCTTGCGCATAGTTATATACTTTAATTCAGTCACGGACCGGCGATATCACGGGTGTTTCTAGTATTATTTAAAAACAAATCAAGATAAGTTGTTTAGCGTGTAAGTCTATGGAGCAGTTAATTACAAGACTTCAACCTTCACATTATATCGGCCCCATTTCCCGCTATATATAGAACAACACATTAAAGTTTTTTACACATCAAAATACAATGGTGCAACTTTTTGGAACTTTTGATCGCAATGCTCTTCAACTGTGTACCTTTTTCGGCTTTCAAACGTTTTTTTTTCATCAGAGCGTCACTGGTTAGTCTCTCATAGACGAAACGCGCGTCTGGCGTACTAAATTATAATCCTGGTACCTTTGATAACTATTTATACTACTGGGTCGATACCACTGCTGGTAAACGTTTTGTTCCCGAGGGTATCACGAGCCCAGTAGTCAACATTTCGGTGTTGACATGAATATCAATAATGTGGTAATTTTTACAAATGCGCGTTTCGTACACACAAGACTAACCAGTAACGCTCTGATGAAAAAACGTTGGAAAGCGCAATAAGGTACAAAGTTGAAGAGCATTGAGGATCAAAAGTTCCAAAAAAGTTGCACCAAATACGGCAAGGGTTGTCTGCCTGGGATATAATCTTAACATGTCGACGAGTCCGAGACCTTGTACATCATAACAACAGCAAGACACTGAGTACAGATATGAGAGTACATGCAGGTACCGACAGCTGGTTCAATGCCAAAAACAAATATAAAAAAAATATGCTTCTCAGACTAAACATCCGATAGTTTAACCTACGACACATTTGCTTGGGTTCAAGGGATTCATATTTAAGCAAAATGGCGGAATTATAATAAGTACTTATTTTGTTTCTCTAAAGACCATACTTATACTCTAATTCAAAGAATAATTGGAGTTTTTGGTCCGCATTGCTCTTCAATTTTGCACTTTTTGCCTTTTTGATATTTTAATATAACGCACGTCTGAAGTACGACAATTTAACAATGGTACCTATCATTTGTTTGTTTAAAACAGAGGAGTTACTTAGACAGGATAGAACATTCAATAATTGAATTAGACTGATACTGTTTTACATTGTCATTGAAAGTTTGAAATTGAACGTTTCTATAATTCCCATAGTTCTTGGCACTGTGCAAACAGATAAATTTTAAGATTAGACTATAAATCATTTCTTTCGACTTTATGAAGTGGTATATCTTTCATATTAGCCTGGATTGCAAAAATTCGTCAAACTTAAGATTTGCCTTAAATCAATATAATCTCAAAGTCAGATTCGCGTTTTGTAAACAAAATATAAGATAATTTTTTTAGTCCACTGAGGACCCAAAATTCCGAAAGGTTTTTGCCAAATCCAGCTATCGTTATTTGTTACAGGGGGTAGAAGACACTATAACTAGTATAATAACATTCATGTTTTGGATAATTGATTACGTATATATGTATACAAGGCAAAAAAAAAATACTTCAAAACAATAAAAACAAATTATTTTCACATATTTATATTGATTTAAAAGAATGTGTAATTACACGATAATATGATAACACAACAGAAATAGAACTACTTTGAATTCGTTTTTGTGATATAATTATGAATCGATGATACAATCCGGTGTTGTCGTGAATATGAACAGTGGCGGACGTTATATAAAGATACAGATATTGCATTGATATTGCCATTGTGGAGGAACAAACCAAGTAACTCGTAGAATCTGATATTTCTAAGGTAATTTATCAACGTTTTAAATTAGTTTAACATTTCATGCATTTGTTTGATTTTTTTTTTTGTTAAACGGACGATTTCATGAACATTTAACAAATCATAAGATACGTCACCATCCAAATAAGGGACAATCGGAGGCAAGGGAGTAGGGGGGTGCAACACGGGATTTTGGGAGTAGTCGTGCTGTTGATATATCAAAAACATAACAATTAATAAATAATAGTCTTTTGAAAATCTTAACCCAAAAATGGATTCGTGAAAAAATTACAAGAATTTAATATCAGTTATCACAATGACTATTTTTAGCATCTGCATATGATATAGATGATATGAGTGTAAACAGAAATATCGAATTGAAAGCGTTCAGTACAGTGATTTTGATCATAATTAGGTTCAGGTGAATAACATACCATTGCTGTAAATATTTTCGAAAAGCTCCTTACGCATATGATTGTCACGGGTTGGTTCAGTAGTGTCTGGGTTGAGTTAACTTAATATTCCACATAGTTTAGTTCATGTTCGACATGGTTCAATTCTGTGATTCTTATTGTGTATAATGATGATAATGATTATGATGGATTGCTGCTTAAGATCCAGCGGCAAAATCATATATATATATTCAGAACGAGAACTTGTTAATGTAATATCAATATAAACCCAGCTTTGTACTAGACCGACATGATAAGCTGGATTTTAAAAGTGGTTTTTGGATTCGAGCGTCACTGATGAGTCTTTTGTAGACGAAACGCGCGTCTGGCGTATATACAAAATGTAGTCCTGGTATCTATGATGAGTTTATTTACAACCACTGGGTCGATGCCACTGCTGGTGGAGATTTATTCCCCCAAGGGTATCACCAGCCCAGTAGTCAGCACTTTTTTGTGCTGACATGAATTATCATTGATATGGTTATATTTATAAATTACCAGTTAACAAAATTTAGAATTTTTGAAAAACTAAGGCTTTTCTACCTCAGGCATAGATTACCTTAGCTGTATTTGGCAAAACCTTTAGGAATTTTGGTCCTCAATGCTCTTCAACTTCGTACATTATTTGGCCCTTTTAACTTTTTTGGATTCGAGCGTCACTGATGAGTCGTTTGTAGACGAAACGCGCGTCTGGCGTATATACAATATTTAGTCCTGGTATCTATGATGAGTTTATTCACAAGGTTTGCAAGAAGACATGTCACCTTACCTTGACACATTATTCTGACTCCGACCCAACCGGTCTTTACTCTTACTCCTTAATGCCTCGTGTCTAGAAGAGAACAAATATCAAGTATAAAGTAGTTGCCTCGACCATTGTTTGAACCCAAGACATCCCGCTTTCGAGTTGAACACACTTCCACGAGATCACCTGGGCACCGGTTATCGTTTTTGAAGGAAAAGTAATAATTAAAGTAAACTAACATTATTTAACTAGTGAAATACTATTAAAATTGATAACGGGATCCCTCCTTCGGGTGTGGTATTTATTCGCTGTGTTGAAAATCCATTGGTGTCCTTCGGCTGTTTTCTGTTCTTTGGTCGGGTTATTGTCTCTATGACACATTCCCCAGATCCATTCTCAATTTGATTTCGCGGATATATACTTTTTTCACCGCATTTGACCTTTTCTATTCTTTGTTGTACCAATATAAGTATTGTAGCCATTTTTAAAATTTTCTAATGTTGTATTTTTGTTCATATATGAATAAATACTTTTATATATTAACGTAAATTTTCTACTCGCGAAAAAAAAATCTCTGTAGAAAATATGTCGTTAATAGTAGATTAAAATATAAAAATTATAGATATATCAATGCTGATGATAATTTTCTTTAAGAAATGTTTCATTTCGAATAAAAAAAGGAAATTAAATGGACATGTATATATAAGTAGATGCAGTATGATTACAAATAAAAAAGTAGGGATGACAACGAGTACTTTAAAAATGAAAAAAAAAACAAACAATCCACCTGGACCAAAAGACGTAGATATTAGCAACTGCAGGTTTCAGTAGTAATTGTCCTTGAATGAAGATTTTTACCCATTACTGTTTTTTGTGCAATTTATTTGGAGACCCTGTAAATAACAAAAGTGACGAGAACACTAAGTTTTACAGATAATTAAACATGACAGATATTGTCAGTCGAGTCATTATTGAAGTTATTTCCGTTTTACTACTAACTACAGGAGAGCTATATCCCTTGAACGATGAATTTTGTCCATTTGTGTTATGTGTAAACTTTAAGAGAAAAACGACAAAGACCAAAAGTAATCGCCAAAAAAGATCAACATATAAGTAAAATGGACCAAAATTGTAATTGAGAATTTGAATGGGAAATGTGTCAACGAGACAACAACCCGACCATAGAGCATAACATCCGAAGGCCACCAATGGGTCTTCAATGTGACGATTTACCTAATCTGTCATTTGTTTCAGAAACAATAGATGAAATTAGAAAATAAAAATGGTCATTAAATTAAAAGATCGATAAGAAAGTAAAAATGAACGCAATACCAGTCTTTTTTTCAAAGATTTATTGACCAGTTTGAGTGTGTCATAACATATTGAAGTCTATTTCAGATAGACAGAAATTTTAAATTGCAGAATGTTTTAATTTCTTTAGACAAATATCAGATTGTAACATGGCATTTTCAGTATTACATGTATTATTATTCCAAGAGCCGAAGGCTAATATTGACCGAGAGCTGATAAAACATCTGATATGAAAAAAGATATGATATGACCTTTTTATCACATGCTTCAACAATAGAGAAAAATAACATTAAAAAATATTGATCCTTTTTAATTGGTTCTCAAGTAGAAGTTGAAATCTTTTTATTATATAGCTCAGCAGAAAAAATACATAAAAGGACTATTTAAAAAAACTTCGATTTTTTGTTTGTTTGTATTATTTGTTTTGCATTACTCAAAATACATTTTAAATAAACTAAATGACAGCGTTCACGTTACACTGGAAATCAATCGAGAGATGAGAAAATTAGGCTTTGGACATGTATGTAGTGCCAGCACTGCAGCAGCGGATGATATTTCTTATAAACGGTTCTTTTCAGGGCCATCAATAAATTACAAATAGATTCTACCTTTGTTGTACATTCGAGAAATTCTAGAACACAAACGATTTTCAAACGTCAGCTTGTGTTTGTTACAAAAGAATATAGTAAGTGTTCAAAAGGCCCTTCCACTGTTAATTCGGTATGCTAAAACAATTGCGGCCCCTTAAAATCGATGAATATCCAAAATTGTCAACCCTTAAAAGTTAATTCACTTCGGGCTGCGCCCTCAATTAAATAAACTCCTTGTGTTAACAGTTTTGGATATTCACCTCTTTAACGGACCATAAGTGTATTTCATTAGACTGTAAAAATTATAAGTTATTTGCTTTAAGGATATGATAATTAACAGTTATTGCATATAACGGATACGTTTTAAGCATATCGCATCATACAATGAAAAGAGAGCTTGGAATGACATACAGAAGCTGGAGACGCGATGACTAAAAGCTGTTGAAAATGCAAAGGAAATTGTTAATTGCCATGATGTTTCATGGATAAAGGGTATACCCAATCAAACAGGCACAGGACGTTTGCGCGTTTTTACCTGTAAAACGATTGGACATATGTGCTTCAAGTACTATGGACGCGCTTTAAATTTTGATTCACATTTATTAAATTTACTGGACATTTGCGCATTTTACCTATATTCTTCTAACTGTAATTTCAATGAGTTGTAATCATGACGTAAATAATTTCAAGATATAGACTTACTTGCTTGACTTAATCCACTTCGTCACATGAGGGACATAGGGCGACCACAGTAGCTTTCCATCTTTTCCTGTCCTTTGCTAGTTTCTTTGCTTCACCCCATGTTTTCCCAATTTTCTGAAAATCAGATGTTAAATCTCTGCTCCAGGTGGATTTTGGTCGCCCTCTTTTACGATGGCCATGATTCCAATCTAGTGTCTGTCTTGTTACATTTGTGTTGCTTTTTCGAAGAGTGCGTTCAATCCATTTCCATCTTCGTGTTGTTATCGTTCTTTGTATTGGCTCTTGTCTTGTCCTTTTCCATAACTCTTTGTTGAAGATTGTGTTTGGCCACTTGATTCCAATGATGTTTCTTAGGCACCAGATCATGAAAACTTGTAATGTTTTTGTAGATGCAGCTGTCAGTCTCCAAGAAGAATAGATTTTACATTTGCATTGAAGATCCTGATTTTGGTGTTTGTTCTGAGCGCTTTGCTCCTCCATACTGGTTTTAGGATAGCAAAGGCTTGTTGAGCTTTTCTTTTTCTTGATTGGATGTCTTCATCTGTCCCTCCTGATGTACTTATGACACTTCCAAGATATGTAAACTCAATGATATCTTCAACTTCAGCATCTCTCACTTTGGTTTTGATATGTTGGTTTGTGTTTACCCTCATTGATTTTGTCTTTTTTGCATTTATGTACAGTCCTACTTGTTTTGCAGTTTTTTCAAGGTTGGTTTCTTGCTTTTGTGAGTCTTCATGGCGATGGGAAAGCTGGCAGATATCGTGTGCAAAGTCCAGGTCTTCAAGGCATGACTGTAATGTCCATTTAATACCTAAAGGAGTATTGTACGATTTCCGACTCACCCAATCTATCACTATTAGAAAAAGGAGAGGGGAAAGTAAACATCCTTGTCTGACACCGGTTGATACAGGAAATGGATCTGTCAAGGTCTCTGCATGGCTCACTTGACATGTAAAATCGTCATAGAGCTGTTGGATGACGATTATGATTTTTGTCGGGTATTCCATAATGTCTAAGGATGTTCCATAGTACTTGATGGTCTATACTATCAAAGGCCCTCTCGAAATCTACAAATGTTAAGTATAGGGATGTCAGCCATTCAATGGTTTGCTCGATGATGATTTTTAATGTGGCAATTTGGTCAATGCATGATCTCTCTTGTCTGAAACCGGCCTGTTCGTCTCTTAGTAACTTATCAACTTCTTTCTTTAACCTCTGTAGGATGATGGACATAGGACTTTAATAGGAATGGAAAGCAAAATAATTCCTCTCCAGTTGCTACAGATTGATTTGTCGCCTTTCTTTGGTACTTTAATGAGGATTCCTTTACGCCAGTCAACAGGTATATGTTCGTCATTTCATATTTTGTTAAGTAGTTGGTGAAGTTTATCAATACAGATGTTATCCATTGCCTTTATAGCTTCAGGGGTATGTTGTCCATCCCTCCTGCTTTCCCATTCTTTAGTTTTATTTCAGTGTTTACCTCTGTTTTAGTCATATCTCCTGTCTTGATATTCAGGACCTGTCTCCCTTCGATGTTAGGTGGGTCTGTTGGAGGGGTCTGTTTAGCACTTCTTCAAAATGATCTTTCCATCGTTTTAATTGCTCTTCAATTTTTGTTATCACATTGCCATTTTTATCTTTAACTGTAGCATTTGAGTTCGATCTTCTTCCACTTAGTTGTTTAGTTGTGTTGTAGAGAGATTTTATGTCTCCTTTGCTACATTCAATTTCTGCTTCTTGTGCTAGTTGTTCAAAAGAGTTTCTTTTATCCTGTTTGCAGTTTTTCCTCACTTCTTTGTCTTTCTCTCTATAAAGGTCTTGTGTTTGTCTTTTCGTGTCTTGTGGAGGCATTTAAGACTTTTTCTTTGGCGTTTCTCCGTTCTTCAACCTTAACCCATGTATTATCTGACATCCAGTTTTTGCGTTTATACTGCATGTATCCTAATGTTTCCTCGCATGTTTCTAGTATTACATTTTTTGTCTGCTCCCATGTGTTCTTAATATCATTCTCCTCTATATCCAGGTCACTTATAGCTGAGAATCTATTTTGAAGAGATATTTAAAATTCTTCTCTTATGTTTGGTATTTTCAGCTTCCCAACGTTGAACTTTCTTCTTTTGACAACTGATTTTTTTTGGGCTAAAAGTTTCATCTTTATTGACCCTATAACTAAATGATGGTCTGATGCTGCATCTGCTCTATTTTTACCCTTACATCTTGCAGTGAAGACCTCCATCTCTGAGAAATAGTTATGTGGTCTATTTGGTTTTCTGCATTTCCTGCTGGTGACACCCAGGTTACCTTATGGCAGTTCTTGTGTTTGAAAAGTGTTCCTCCTATGACAAGGTTGTTGATAGTACAGAAGTCTGCAAACAGTTCACCGTTTTCGTTCATTTTTCCTATCCCATGGGGGCCGATTTCTCTATCCCATCCCTTTCTTTCTGATCCAACCTTAGCATTTAGGTCACCCATAAGTATCAATAGGTTTCTTTTTGGCACTTTTTCTATAGTTTTTTGTAATGAGTGGTAGAAGTCTTCCTTTTCACAGTCATCTGCACCATTGGTTGGGGTATATACTTGTATCAGGGTTGTTTTTTGGAAACGTGAGTTAAAGCGTGCTGTGATAATTCTTGGTGAGATGGGATTCCACTCCAGCAAAGCTGTTTTAGATCTTTTCGTTATTAGAAATCCAACTCCCTTTTCGTGTGGGTCATTTTGTTTGGTGTTTCCGGAATGTATGATGGTGTGGCCTGTATTCAAATTTGTCATGCCTGATGTGTTCCATCTAACTTCACTTATTCCTAGAATTTCGATCTTGTATCTATCAATCTCTTTTGTAACTTGTGCACATTTATCACTTTGGTATAGTGTTCTTACATTCCATGTGCCTATTCTGGTGGTGAGTTTGTTTGAAAACAGCTCCATCGGCCTTTGCGTCATCTGCTGTTTTCGGTTAAAATCATTTTTCTTCCTCCAGTCTGTGTTGGCTATTGTAGTCGTTTCTGTAATCAATTTTTTTCCAAGGCAGGGTGATTAACCCTACGCTAAACCCACTGTGCCCGGAGGACCGGCAGCTTTTCTTTTCTGTAGGGGGTTTCCATCCCTTAGACGATTGCAGTTGCTATCGAGTTCCATCTCCCCGGATTTTCTGTCTGTATTTTCTTCCATAGCCTTTGATTCAAGAATCCAATCACAAGGCAGTGATACTATTTGACCCATAGCTGGGGCAAGGATGATAAGTGCTAGGGCGTGTCCACACGCCGTTGGGCCTACACACTGCATCTCTGGGGCCCTTGCTGCTCCGAGATCATCTACATATGACGCCTAGGATAATAAATCTAGTTACCGTGTGCTGTCGCGAGGAGGCACTGTAGAAGTCTTGGATAGTGTAGAGGCTTTGTACTGGCAGGAAAGATTTACACACTCGACTTTCTTTTCACCCACAAGTGAGTTAGCCAGCGACAGTGATAGAGTATTAACTCTACCACTGCAATAGACGCATACACAACCCCTGTGGTAAAAACCACCAGCAAACAAGATATAGGTTTGTTGCATATTATTGGCCAATACACCCAAACAAAACACTTTGTCGAGTTAGTATGACATATTTGTTGGAATAACAATGAAATGAGTATTTTTGGATATCAGCAAAAGGAGACTCAGCATTCAATAGCAAATTATATTTTAACTAATTTTAAAAATAAATTTGATGTATGTCATTGGCACTTAATACCATCACAACGTATTTGATTACAAATGTTAAATGTATTAAATTTTTGCTACAACAGAAAATGTTTCTTATATATTCATTATCATAAAATGCAATTTAAACTCATTGTTACAGTAATGAGTTGAGTATAATTATTGTCTAAATAAAAGATTCTTTTTCATTTGTATTTTAACTGCGATTCATTGTGTATTTCAATTTACATATACCACAATTAGCATGCGGAAAAGGTCTAGGACGGATGACATCTGTTTAGACACAGGGTTTGAAATGATAGGAGAAATGAATAATCACCCCCAAAAATTTACAAAGGAAACCGGATGCATATTCATGTAAGTAGTATACATATCTTTTCCCCATTCACAATTCCCCATTTATTTTCTTAATTTTATATCATACATTTATTGTCAATATAGAAGGAATAAGTATAACTATCAAGTTGTAAAAAGTAAACATGGTGGAAATGCTTACGTATTCATACATAGTGATATACAAAACATAATGATTGCAAAATGCTGGTCATTTACATTATATGTTAGTATATGTCGTGGTAGATGCCACTGCTGGTGGAGATTTATTTCCCCGAGGGTAGCACCAGCCCAGTAGTCAGCACTATTGTGCGGACATGAACTATCATTGATATGGTTATATTTATAAATCAACTGTTTACAAAACATTGAATTTTTGAAATACTAAGGATTTTCTACCTCAGGCATAGATTACCTTAGCTGTATTTGGCAAAACTTTTAGGAATTTCGGTCCTCGATGCTCTTCAACTTCGTACTTTATTTGGCCTTTTAACCTTTTTGGATTCGAGCGTCACTGATGAGTTTTTTTGTAGACGAAACGCGCGTCTGGCGTATATACAAAATTTAGTCCTGGTATCTATGATGAGTTCATAACTACCACTGGGTCGATGCCACTGCTGGTAGAGATTTATTTCCCCAAGGGTATCACCAGCCCAGTAGTCAGCACGTTTGTGCTGACATGAATTATCATTGATATGGTTATATTTATAAATCAACTGTTTACAAAATATTGAATTTTTGAAATACTAAGGCTTTTCTACCTCAGGCATAGATTACCTTAGCTGTATTTGGCAAAACTTTTAGGGATTTGGGTCCTCGATGCTCTTCAACTTAGTACTTTATTTGGCCTTTAAACTTTTTGGATTGGAGCGTCACTGATGAGTCTTTTGTAGACGAAACGCGCGTCTGGCGTATATACAAAATTTAGCCCTGGTATCTATGATGAGTTAATCGTATATGGTAAAAAGTGGTATTGGGTAAAAGATGGCAACCAAAACAACCCCAACCCACTTTTATATGATGAAGTTACCATTGATCTTGAACTTTTTACCTGTATCAATACAGCATACTGTAAACAAACTTATTCTTGTGACCGAATAATTTCCACGACTTTCGCGAGTAGAAAAATTGCGCAAATATAAATCGTCAAAAATATGCATACTTGGATTTTTCTTATTTAATCTCATGAAACAAATTTAAAAAATCGCAAAATTAAATCGCCTCGAAGTGGGATAGAAAGAGCTTAACGCGATAAAAAAGGTACTTGGGAAAATAAGTTTGATCATTTTTTAAAACTGTTATAATGTAAGGAATACATGTTTTTCATTTCAAAGACAAAATCATAGCTCTAAACTTTGAAGTAACAACAAGATGTGTTCATCATATACATACGATTACTTATTGAATATGTATTGTCCCCGGCACTTATTTTCAATGTCTTTTAATATAAAATACAGAGATGCAAGATGTGCAAACATAACGTTAGGAAATTAAAAAAAAGTGTCCAACACTATAAGAACTCACCATACATCTGAATCCCGTCACTGTCTTGAATGACAATAGTTAGCTAAAGCAACATACAATTTATTCAGGTAAAGACAGTATATACAAATACATAGTAAAACCTTAAAATATAGCAATGGTTGTTACATATGTACCACTAATGCCTTAACCCAAGGATAGGCCGTTGGAAGCAAACAAGCTTATTTCTAATGGGTCCTTATAGTCTTGATAATAAAATAAAAAAAATATCAATCAATTTTACAGCAATAAATAGTATCCATGAATCACAGCTTAAAATATTTGTATAAAAGCATTCTAATAAAATATAAAACCTTAATCTAACATTGACATGAGTTAAGTTTGTTTCACTTCATACTTATATTTATGTTTGAATTCACATGCATACCTTTTACACAATCTCGCAAAGAATATTGAAGACAATGACCAAAAACGGCGAAATTTCATTAAAATTACCTATTCAGGGGCAGCAACCCAACAACCGGTTGTCTGATTCATCTGAAAATTTTACGGAAGATAGATCTTCACTTGATAAACAATTATACCCCTGTTAGATTTGCTTTAAATGTTTTGGGTTATAAGTCAAAATCTACATTTTACCCTATGTTCTATTTTTAGCCATTGCGACCATCTTGGTTGGTAGGCCGGATCACTTTTTTAAAACTAGATACCCAAATGATGATTGTGGCCAAGTTTGTTTAAATTTGGCCCAGTTGTTTTAGAGGAGAAGATTTTTGTAAAAGGTCACAAAAATTTAGGAAAATTGGTAAAAAATAACTATAAAGGGCAATATCTCCTTAAAGGGTCAACTTACCATTTTGGTCATGTTAACTTATTTGTAGATCTTACTGTTATGAACATTATTGCTGTTTACATTTTACCTCTATCTATAATAATATTCAAGATAATGACCCAAAACGGCAAAATATCCTTTACATTACCAATTCAGGGACAGCAACCCAGCAACCAGGTGGCCGATTCATCTGAAAATGTCAGATCTTGACTTGATAATCAATTTAACCCCATGTCAGATTTGCTGTAGATATTTGGTTTCTGAATTGTAAGCCAAAATCTACATTTTACCCTACATGGCGACCAAATGGTTGGTTGGCCGGGTCACCGCACACATTTTTAAAACTAGATACCCCAATGATGATTGTGGCCAAATTTAGTTAAATTTAAATTTGGCAAAGTAGTTTCAGAGAAGATTTTTGTAAAATTAACGACGACGGACGCCAAGTGATGAGCAAAGCTCACTTGGCCATTCGGTCCAGGTGAGCTAAAAAAGGATAGCTTTATCAACAGCATATAATCAAACGAAGGAGTATTCCTAATTTGAACATCTAACCACTTAATCAAGTTTTCATTTTAATGCATTGCTTAAATGTACTTTCTCTTGGACAATTTTTTTTTCAGGGTAATTGTAGCCTTAATTGGATTAGGAGGAGGACTAATAACACATTGGTGGACTAAAGAATATACATACACAACATATGTAATTAAAGATGACAATACTGATAAACGTGTAGAAATGATTACTGATAAACATGTAGACATGATTACTGGTAAACGTGTAGACATGACTACTGATAAAAATGGAGACATGACTACTGATAAATGTATAGACAGGACTACTGATAAACGTGTAGACATGACTACTGATAAAAATGCAGACATGATTACTGATAAACGTGTAGACATGACTACTGATAAACGTGAAGACATGACTACTGATCAACGTGAAGACATTGGTAGCATGAGACAAGAACTCCTACAGTGTAAAACCAGGATAACACAGATAAAGCAAGATTTTACTCGTTTACAGACCAATTTCACTGAAACACAAGAAAAGGTCGAACATTTGACGAAAGTTATTACTGACTCAATTAAAAATGCTAGAGATGATTTTCTCCATTTAAAAAGGGACATGAAGATCTTGAATGGGATGCAAGAAATCCATGATCACAGATATATAACATATTCTGGTAAGAACTAGTTTTGCAATTAATTTTTAAAGTTATTAATTATACGATTATGATTTAAATAATTTGCCATTGTAATAATTTCTTATAATCTCACATGAAAAATAACTCGTTTATTATCACTCTCGAGACTTTCCGCGCCTTTTACTTTTTATTTATTTCACAGGCAATGACACAAGACACAACGAAAAAGCACAACTGTATATAATAAGTGATTTGCAATAGATCGACATCCGTTTCCTTTGTAGTGTTTCAACACTTGGTAGAAGCTACTGCTGATGGAGTTTTTATTTCCAGAAAGTATTAACATGCCCAGTAGTCAGCACTTTTGTGTTGACATGAATTATCAGTGATTTGGTCAATTTATAAATTACATGTACCTGTTTACAAAACTTTACATTTGTGAAATACTTAAGCATTTCTACCTCAGAAATAGATTACGTTACCGGTATTCGGCAAAACGTTTAGAAATTTTTGGTACTCAATGATCTTCAACTTCATCTGGCGAATAATAAAATTAAACAGACATAGAAAAAAAATTACTCAAATCCATCTGAACAAAAGTTCGTACGTGTAAATGACCTGGAAGTTTTTAAGTCAAATAGAGAAGATTGTGCCAAAAGTATTGAATTTTATAACTCCATGTTAACTGAAACTTGATTTTACCACAGTGTCTGAGTTTTAAGCTAATAAATTATGAGGCTTAATACCTTGTATTTAAGATTTGAAATAGTTCAGCCACTGAAGAGATTCCTAATTGATGACAGACACATGAAGAAAATGTTCATGTGACCCAGGTTTTCATTTATAGCTACAATAGCACAGTGCCAACTATTTCCTGCTTATTTACGACGAGAACAATTTTTTTAATTTATACAATAGGTTGGATGTAAAAGGCAGGCTGAATTTAATGAAAGTGGGATTTGGCCTTCCACTGGGTGTTGCAGGTAAGCTAGATAGAATCAGAAATGTCGCCTTGCAACAAGCCACCTATGATCCTTTAAAATATATTCCAAATGGTTCTTTATTATACAGAAATAAAATGTCATCATTCTACCTATGCTGCGTAATGTAAAAAATGTAAATCGTGTATCAACAAAACGTAGAACTCTCTCCGGGATGAGTTTGATTGCTTTTAATCTATGAATTGTATTACAGAGACAGCCTTTTTTCTACTGGTTGGTTTGATCCTAGAGCCATTGATATTTTTTCTGATTGTTTATAAGTATTTTCCATGGAGAAATGGTATCCATGGTAGTCAGGGTTAAATATAACAGTAAAATTGATGCTTATTGAGTCATGGACGGTTGAATTTTTATTCACATGACTGCCAAATGTTGTAAAGGATTAATCATAGACCAACAGGATATTTCTGATCTTTATGCAGCAATCAGCCATGGTGAAGACAGCACAAATTCGAACAATCCCGGAAACATAACAATATTGTTATGTATACAAACGGCTAGAATAGTGGTAATGGAAGCTGTAATTTACTATTCTCTCAAGTGTAACAATATAAGTTCCGTTTTGACAGATTTGTCATGTCTTTTTTGTGTTGTATTCCTGTTATGATAAAATCTGTTGTGTCTAATTTTAAAAATATTAGTACTTTTAATGTTTAGCCTGTTTGTGGTATCCATTTGACGTAGCTCTGTATATACCTATACATCCTGTCATTGTGTCATAACTGTTCTATGATAATTTTTGCATTCTTGACTCATATTTTGCTAATATGCATTGTATATATGCCTTGCTGTGTTTCCTTTTTTTACATTTCACGTAGCTCTGTACTTATACATCCCGTCATTGTGTTAATGTTCTATATAGTTTTTTTTGGTATTCTTATCTTTCATTCTTGCTAATAAGCTATGTCTATATGCCTTTTAGTGTTTCTTTGTGCCATTATATCTACATACATTTAAATACAGCCAGGCCTAGCGAAATGTCATAGTCAAACAAACTTGAGTAGATCCACTCATAAAAAATCCATGTTGTTATCGAGGGTCAACACAAACATTCGACTTATAAAAATGTATAATACCGCTCAAGCAATGGATTGATTGCGTACTTGATTGTGAACTTGATTATTGTATGGCTTATAAATATATTTTGTCACGCCAAAGATTTTACCACCACTCACGAAGATGCTGCCGTCTCTTAAAAAACTCATCAGATGGTCCTACGCTTCTTTCGCTGACGATTTCAAATTCCGTCACAAATAACCCGATGTTTTATGATCATATTTGAAATAAAACATTTCCTTTATCGTGTCATTATCTGGTGTCAATTTCGGGACAGTGTAATGTACATGTAGGTGTTCCAGACCATATGAGTATTTGGACCGTACGCGTACGGTCCAAATACTCATATGGTCTGGAACATAGGCAAAAGCATAAAGAAACTCTCGTTTTTGAAATATTATTCCTGTTTACTAAGGAATGGTCAAATAGTCTGAATACTGTCCTATTATATTTTGCTACAAGACATATCTTTATTAAACAAAAAATGGCCAAATCCATTTGCGTCAGAAATGTGTTCTTTTGCCAATTTTACGTTTGCGCCGCTATAAAATGCCTAGTATCAAAAGTGCTAAAAGTAAAGAATACTTTCGCGCAAATTAAAACTAAAATTTCTTTCCTTCTCCGTTATCAAGGCTTGGGACCAGCACTCTACACTTAAGAGTTTGAAATCATTTACATTTCAAAACATTAAACTATTTATAGTCAGGCAACATAGTTATAGTAAAGGCTGCGATTTGTAATTCTTCAAAATCAACATGCATAGAAGTATAATTCATTCCGACCTGATGTATTTAACAAAATACCAGGCTAAACGCGCGTTTCCTTTACTGATTACAATGTTTCTACATATATCTAATTGTGTAACTTTTCATTTTGTATCTTTTTCGGATTCCTTTCCGTTTTTCTTTTCAATAGTTTTCAGAAGCCACAAGTCAATTGATATCAAAACTGGCCAGGCTTGGGCTCTTATTTGCGCCTGAGGTTAAATTCTGTAAATTGATTTTTTATTGTATTATATCTTGGAGATATCAAATGGAGGTTTAAATTTTCTAATTGTGTGACAATATTTAAGGTATTATTCGAATGAATTTTATTTTTGCGTCAAATGGAACCACATTTGAATTCACAAGATTAATATATTTACAAACACATGTAGTAGAATGCCAATAGAATCATACAAAATGTTATGTTACGTTATGTTATGATTCCAATTTCAGTAAATGCAAAATTGTAAATTGAGAGATTAAGACTCCCTGGAGCTTTCGGTTTTAATAAATGCGCTAAAATTTCCTATGAATATAACAAGGCATCTTTGTCACAAATACTGATTTTATTTTCCCTGTATAATGTTAACAAATTAGTGCTATTATCCCTCATATTATGGAGTGGTTCATTTGTTTAACTAAAAATTCGGTCGCGAAAAAGCATTGTTATTTTAACACATTTTAAGCGAAAATAAAATGATTATTTTTATCTGTTCTATGGTTTTTTTATCGACTGACAGCGAATGATGCATAAACATCACTCGTCTCGTTCGTCCATTGGCCGTCCGTGTCACACGTTCACATGATATCTACAACGCCTGAAAAACGTTTTGAAAAATTTCAACCAAACTTGCACAGATTCTACTACAGGAAATAAAGTTGTGCGCCTTCTTTTTTTAAAATTTTCGATTTGTTTGGTTTTCCTTTCCAACAGGTGGATTTTGACCGTTTCTGATTGTATCACTATATATATATATATAAATTCATTTCCTCTTGAAAACGACGTAATTGAATTCATCCAAACTTCACGGGCACGAATAGCAGAAAAAGCAATAACGACACAAAGAAGAACATATAGTAAATACTCTGCAACTGTAGATTCGATTATCATTTTTTTCATCTTTTTGTAAATAATGTTTTTGTACTTCGAATGCAATAGTTTGAGGAACATTATGTTTGATAATTGCAAATAGTTATAAAACAACCATTTGACTTAGGAAATGCAGTGGACAAGATAAGGGAAAACATCAACACCGTTGATCTATTAAAATTAAGGAGATCCGGAAAGTTAAAAATATATATTCGTATTGTGTTTTTTTTTCAATTAAAAAACATTTATTTCACATACAACCAAAAACTGCATTCTTGCAATGCTCTTTACACAAAATGAGTTACTTATAAAGATGGAACGATATCTTCATCGTCATTTGATGTTTTGTCCTCTGCGCCATCACCTGGTTTTCTGTCGTCTGTTGGGTATTCCGTCTATCCAAGATACGATTTCTAGCCAGTAACAGAAGCACAGGTATCATTAAGCTCGATATTGCACCAAAAATTATTGTGATCAGATTGTTGATATCTAAAATGAATAAAATAATTCAAATTAACATCTTTGTTATTCGTAGATTTCTCGTTTCTTTCTTAGCAATCTAATAATTGTTTTTCTAAATCTTTTTTTTATAATCATAAATTTGGCTGTAAGTTTTTTCTAGTTTGAATTACTTTGTGAATTTGGCATTAGTTTATAGGAAACAACACGGTATGGGTTTTTCAAAGTCTCATTGGGGGCCGTACGGTGGCCCATAATTGCTTGGTAGCACTTTATTTCAACTCTGTTGGATAGTTGTTTCATTGGCAATCATTCCACATTTTTATTATTTTGATATCTTTATATGTAGTCGTTGGTCATTCTTTTGGAAGAATAACATTGACTTCGAGCGGAAATAATCACGTGACTATAGCGACATAGGTAATAAGAATTACCTATAGTACTATCAGAATCTTCATCTGACTTATTTTCTGTTAAAAATATCATACAATGATTATCTGGACCGCAATTAATCATCTCGTGGATTCTGAAGTTAGTCGGCCGCCTCTGATTAAGTTCCCTGTGTCCTTAAAAATAGTCAAGTTAGCAACGATAATTATAATAGAATAAAGCAAGAATCTTAAACATGAGAGTAATTGGTACAGGTACCATTTAATATGATGCAAAATGCACAAAAGGTAAATACAAATACACGTCAAGAAAAAATAATCAAAAATTGGTAAACATTGATTGCTAAATAGCTATATATATAAAGATAGATCACTGATATAAAAAAAAATCATTAAAAAAACTAATCCTTCAATTTCTTAAAATATAACAATTTAATCTCTCACATAATCAAACCTTCTAAATGTGAGGCAGTTAACTGCATTTACGACAATTTTTGGTAATATTTATTGTCTCCAATTATTTTCTTATACATCGAGTAACTCTTATGTTCCCGTTATAAATACGTTAACCGTTTGCAAATACACTATATAATGTTTTAATTCTACACGATTGAGAACTTCAGCACTACCGTCTCATTATAAAATGTATCCATCTTAAACAAATTAGCTCTAAAACAGGATACCCGTCTTCGTTTGACAAACTTAAGATGAAGCAGTCTTCAATAATAATTTTTCATGATTATTCAAAGAAAAAAGAATTGACAGGTCGTATTTATTCCTGGCTCAAAAAGATAAGCCTAAACAACAGCGATGTTATTGCTGTTCGTCATCTCATAGTCACTTGTCTCATGATAAAAAATACAATTTAGACAAACCTGCTTGTATTGTGCGTACCCTGACGTTCGGGCTCTCTTTAAACGTTTTATTAAAGATGTGCATGGTTATATTTAGCCTGAAAGGAAAGTTTGAACACAGAATCAATGGAAGTCTTGCTTTCGACCAATTACAACCAAAAGGTACTTCCTCTAGTATCTGTAATAGAGAGAGATCAAATTTACATTAACGAATTAAGTATGTATTGAAAAAGAAAATAATTGTATGTCTTATGCCCGTGTCACATTGTCCCGATTTTTATATACGATGGACACCCGAATGCGAAAATTGTAAGTTCGTACGAAGTTGGTCCCGATCTCGTTAAAATACCAAAAAGTGACCGAAGCAAGTACGATGAATAACAAAGTCTATACGATGGTGCCGAAATTATATACGATAGCAAAAGATGGACATACGAAGGTTAACCGAAGACGGGTATTTAAGCTTCATATCTCAGCCGAAGCATACATGATGGATCACGAAGGCTACACGATGGATTACGAAGGCTACACGATGGATTACGATGATGGCGCGATGGCCATACGATGTCTAAAAGACGTCGTGTATAGCTTAAGATGCATTTAAATTATATGCCGAAGGCATCACGCGTTTTAAATTGTTTGATCAATATTGAATATATATTATATTGTACATTTAATTTCTGGTTTACTGAATGTTTTGGTTGATTTCTAAAAAAAAAGTTTATGTATCAAATATGCATATTCAATTTACCATTTTCTGCATGTGTCATATACAAATATAGTGTCCATATTTGTCCCCAATATGTTACATACGAGGGGATGCCACGCTCGGTATTGCCTTGTTTGAACTGTAAAATGTGTGCACTAGTCTGAATAATCACCCATAATTATGCCCATGTTTACTGATCTATCTTAAAGGTAAGGTAATGGGTTCGTTGATCCCTTTTATTCAAAAAGAGCTCTTTCCAGGAGAATATCATAATAATATAGACAAAAGGAAGGATGTGGGGAAAGCAACAAATGCGGCAAAATATGACATATAGAAAACAAAATGGTTATGGAGTAAACATTCGTGTGACAACAACTCAGACGATACATAAAAAATCAGAATAATGAAGAAAAAGTTGGTTTCCTGAGCCTGTAATAGCTGCTCTTCTTGTTCCATTTGAATTAATAGAAACAACGCTGTCGCCTTTTTTGTTCTCATAGAATCATATGATATGAGCTCCATGTTTTGTGAACGTCTTTCTTAACTGTCATATTAGACTGACCAGTGCATATCGCGCATGGCACTTTAAATGTATTTTAGCGCGAAAATTAACTTACATTTAGCTGGATTTATTGCCGTCGTAGTTCCATCTTGTCGCCTTCGTACTTTTATTCGATGGCAACACGACTGGATTACGAGGTCTTCACGAAGTCGTGTTGCCATCGTAAGACCTTCGGGTAGCTTCGTGATTCATTCGTGTAGACATCGTAATGTCAAAACTGCCCGATGGAAACGATGGAAACACGAATGCAATACGATGTTCAAAGATGCATTCCCGGTGACATTACGATGGTGAGGATGGTGATACGAACTCAATACGAACCCTCAACATCGGACGCACCTTCGGGGATTTTTTAACATGTTAAAAAATTTAGAACCCTTCCCGAAGTTGTCCCCGAAGGCTAGAAAAAGTGGCCGATGGTTCTACGATGGTTAAAGATGGCACTACGAATAGCCCGATCTAGATACGATCAGTCCCGATGTTGAAAATTTCCATAATCGTGCTGCCATCGGCGTAAAAATCGGGACAGTGTGACGCGGGCATTAAGGAAGCTGGCTTGTCATGTTTTGGATTTTTTGTCAGATTTTCCAATTCCTCTGGTTTTATCCATTTGAATGCCTTAAAAAAAATAAATTCCCAGTGACCCCCATTTTTGTTTTTGAAATTGTTTAACATGTATAATGATAAGCCATCTGTTAAAGTCTTATAACATTTTAATTACTTTTTAACAGTTTTTGAGAACTTTAACTTGTCAATGATAAAGCTATGAAAAGTCAAGAGAGAATATTTTCCCGCCAAAATTTCAATGGCTCATATCTCGAAAACAAGCACGGTGACCTATATATTTTGTTTGCTCTTTGGATTCCTTTATTAATTCCTTATCAATATATAACAGGTTGATTGTAATAATAAAAAATCTGTAATTAACTTTTTTATGTGTGCAAGACAACAAGATACACTTATACAATGTAGATATGAAAAATCAACAGTTAAAGCTTTTTTTATACATCCAAATGTTCACCAACTTATCTTGTCTCAACCAGGGATATAACATATGGTACATAGATATAGGAAGATGTGGTGTGAGTGCCAATGAGACAACTCTCCATCCAAATAACAATTTAAAAAAGTAAACCATTATAGGTCAATGTACGGCCTTCAACACGGAGCCTTGGCTCACACCGAACAACAAGCTATAAAGGACCCCAAATTTACTAGTGTAAAACCATTCAAACGGGAAAACCAACGGTCTAATCTATATAAAAAAATACGAGAAACATACATGTACAAGAACAATCTTAAAAAGCATTAATTTTTATTCATACAGACGGCAAAAATTCTGGTAAGATCAAACTATATTCCTATCAAACAAAGCTTTGGTGCTTCTTTTTGTAATTAATTAACGTGAAAATGGTTACAGAAGCACCGTTTATATGAAGCATGTGCACCATTCTAAAATGTGTGCACTGTTTATAACTTTTGTTTTGTTTGAATTCTTAACACATTGTAAGTTAAAGATAAGTCTTATTTAAGTGGACATGGTTCATTGTTTAGCCTAATATCTGAAAACCCTCCGCATATCCGATCACAATTTTGAAAAAGAACAAATATCATGATTATACAAAGAACTGCTATTCATGTTATTCTTATACATTTCCCTAAATCAAGTGATACAATACAGTCTCCCTACCTAAATCAAGTGACACAATACAGTCTCCCTACCTAAATCAAGTGACACAATACAGTCTCCCTACCTAAATCAAGTGACACAATACAGTCTCCCTACCTAAATCAAGTGACACAATACAGTCTCCCTACCTAAATCAAGTGACACAATACAGTCTCCCTACCTAAATCAAGTGATACAATACAGTCTCCCTACCTAAATCAAGTGATACAATACAGTCTCCCTACCTAAATCAAGTGATACAATACAGTCTCCCTACCTAAATACTTACTGCGGATCCAAACAATGTTTCATTGCTGTGCGCCAATAGTTTCTGTTTTTTGATCGTTATTGTATTATTGCCCTCTGCATCACATGGTACGAATAGATCCATGACCTCATAGCACAAATGTGAATATTTTTGTGTGTTGTTTTCCTCTTTGTATCCAGTCAATACAACAGAACATGGCGGATGTAAAGGGTAATCATCTGATGTAATGACAAAAGTCTTGTTTTCTAAAACTCCATAATGTTGATTACATTTGTGTCCATACTGTCTTCCCAATATCACTGACATAAGTAAAAGGATTACATATATGAATGAATAAAAGTAACGAATAAAATACTAGTATAAGAAATAAATGTTTTGAAAAAAATGGCATATCATGTATTAACCTAGGGTCGAAATGGGTTTACCTACTAGAGAAAAAGTCGATACTGCAAAATTAGTTTAGACAAATAAAAACACATATAAATGGGTTGCAAACGTATAAATTAACTGTGGAAAATATGAGAGAGACTTCAACAATGTACAGAATCCATTTGTCATTTTGAACAATAAAATATGTTCAAATCTAAATGATCATAAATATACAGAATGAAGAAATTATATTTAAACAGATATAGGCGAATGTATATAATTACATTTTTATTTGTTTTCCTGATTCTCTCAAAATTTTGGTGTATTTATTTCAGACAGACTTTTAATGGCTTCAGGAGTCTGCAAATGTATCACGCAAAAAACTCAGCATGAATACGATATAATAAATAAACATTATAAATATCTTATAAGAATGATTTATGGCAATATATATTGAAAACGCTTTACGTAATTTATTATTTTTGACAGTTCACATAACACTGACAATTTCATGATATAGTTTGGGAGTTTTCTGCAACTCTCTCTTTTTTAAAAGTACGGAGCTATCGTGCAACAGTATCATTCAAAAACTTACATTTCTTCTGACTAATTTCAGGAAAGCTGTATCCAGAAGACACTATCGCCCCAAAGAATATCAGCTATAAATGTGAATAATATTGTACTGAAACAATAGTTATTTCCATATTGGATTAATTTAAAATAAATCTACAATTAGAACCAGAAATCAGACTGCGGGATACTTAATGCTATGTGTACGGTAGCCAGTTAGCGCTCCATTACGACATAAATGTTTTTCATGCGGCTTATGCAGGGAAAAAAATAGTAAAACATTTTCCCGACTTTAGGTTGGCCTTTCGTGTACACAAGCAAAGGAAGGCAGTAAAGGGGAAGATTTACGAAGGATTAAAAAAGGCCCTAAATGTTAAAGTTTTTTAAATCGGGCCAAAAAATTACAAATTTCATATAGAAATATTTGTGATAACACTATTAAGACTAAAATATACTTTTTTGGGCACCTTCTTTTATAATTTTGGAAGCTACGGCACGTAACAGAGTAGTGACCGAATTCGCGTTTCTTTACCGTCAGAATAAGTTACGTTATCGACAAACTTATTTCAGAAGTGACATAATTTAATTTTCTTCATCGACAAAATATTTCATGTCCAACATGTAAGTGTTCATTGTTTAAGTCGAAGTTTTTTTTAACACATTAAAACATATTTTATAATCAACCTCTGTCATTGGCTTTTTCATTTTAACGGTAAAGGATCAAATACGGGATCTTCGAAATTTTTATCATTTGTTACGAGGAAATCATTTTTCAATCGAACATATGTCTTTGTTCATGACACATATTATGAAATACAAAGGAGTTGAAATGATCAAATACTTTCGAACTGACGGAAACAAAAATACATAATCTAGAATGTGTATGAGGTATTAAAATTATTTCAGTGTTTATTTAAAGTTAAAGTTATTTTCAAATCTCTTCTGTTTAAAATTGTCGAAACTTCCGTTTAAGATTTCTGTGGTAAACTATATATTCTATAGTTAGGACCATTTTATAATAAATACCCTTTTGTACAAGAATACTTTCTTTATAGAAGTATAGATCTGCTGGTTATAGAATTTTTTTGATAACTTTCATTTTTGTGACGACGCGCTATGAAATTCAGATTAATTTATAAATGAAGTTGTATATAAATTTTTGGTCATAAACACAAATCTTTTAAACAGTTCGACGAGTGCGTCAATGTTACAGTAGTCTGTTTACTGTAAGTTACTAAGCTTGGCCTGATTCATCTGTCATTTATGGAAACTAATTCACCACTTTCTGAGACATTCATTTTTATTTCACCATCAGACATGAAGCTACATTTGTAACTAAAGGAAAACTCTCAAATTAAAGAAATTTGACATGATATACTGAAACTTTCTTATAATCAATTAAACGACTGCTTTTCTTAGATATGTGATTTTTCATGGTCAAACTTTTTCATTGTTAACGGACATTTTCAGATTTTTTATTGTAAAAAATGGTGTTTTTTTTTTAAAGAAATCAACATTCAAAATTTAGAACTTCATGAACATGTACAGGAAGCTGAATTATTGCACATCTATGTACTACTTAAAATTGTATTTCGATCTGTTGCGTCCTTAAAATGTTCTGACCGTCCTAAGATTTAATGTACGGAAATGTTTCGGTAAATTAAATTCAAATCCGAATTGAATGTTTATGACACACAAAAAGTGAAACCAGAATCTCTTGATGACCAAACGTATGTACACGTTGGGGCGATTTAGAGCTTTTCAGAAGGAGTGAGATTCCACCTTTGTTGAAAGCCTTGTGGAGACCTCTAGATTTTTAAATTCCCTCCGTTTTTCTAATGGATGGAGTGAGGTCGCTTTTTTCTTGGAGAAATTTTTTTTACTGATTTTTACTAAAAAAATATTCTCTGTGTGTGCCATTGCAAGAAATAGTTTTGCTTGTTATTTTGTCATATTAAAAAAAATTCTCAACAAAATTTTCCCGTTTAAACTGTACTAGAAAAAGTTTGGCATGTGAAACGGACGAAGACATATTCTAATAGAAGTACAAATACCAGTCCTTTCTTTTGTGTATACATATGAGAAAACATTTCAAAGTTATTGATTGAATTCAAATCCATCACACATACGGTACACATTGTAGTCCGAAAAAATAAAATAAAAAATAAACTTCATTCCTATCAAACACCTTTTCAATTGTTTACCAGTATATTTCTTTTAGTTTTGGGTAAAATTGTAAAGGAAATAATACTATCAAGACGTCCTTCCATAAATCTTTTTTTTTCTGTTCTGACTTTGAAGAAATGACTACTTTTCGCCCAATCGAAATGGTGCATGGACATATTTTGTTTCATATTATTAGAATGATTTTCAATATTATCGGTATTAAACTTGTTTATCGACACATGAAAGTTTGTCAGCATTGTCAATCTTTTTAACGTTAAAGTACCAATAGTACGGTCACTACTCAATAGAGTTTGTCGATAACGTACATGTAGCTAATTTTGACGGTAAAGAAACATCAATTCGATCACTTCTCTGTTACGGGCTGTATGACCCTTAAATATACATTATTTTTATTTTAGGTCAGTTTCGGTAAACTTTTTCCAAAATTTTAATTGTTTTTGGCATAATTAATCTTGGCCGCCATCCACGACCTAAAATGTTTTTATATGGAGGAATCTTTTGGCTACAAAACATTTTGGATTTCGGTGGCGGTCAAGGTTTTCCGAAAGCTTTTAGGTCTGAATATTGCACAATTCATCATATTTTGACAAAATGTCCAAAGTGGGCCTAATTTGGAGAACATTATGTACTTTTATGAAAAGCAATGATTTAATCAGCATTAGGCTTTTGAAATAGACCCATTAACGAATCAATTTGTGAACTTTTTGGTGTTTTATGACAAAGTTAATATTTTAGGCCATTTTGGGCCATAAGTGAACCTTGTCCTTTATGAGCGCTGTGATTGGATGCTACGTTCGAAGATTGTTATACATGTAAGATACCATTTGACTTTATTTAAAGAAATTACGTATTGTCGATAATAGAAGAATATAATACATGTACTGCGTTCCCTTTACAACTGTCAATTCTTAAACCGTAATACAATTATATTCGGAGCATTTTTGAAACAATATCATTTTTAATATATTACTTTATCTTCTATCAGAGCATCAGTTAGATTTCACGAAAAATATATATTTGAGAATGATATTTGTCTACTTAGTAGTGTTTTGTATATTACTTCTGTTGGTTTTTTTTTTTTTTTACTATATAAATAGTGTTTTCTGACTTGTAAGGTAGAAATTATATTTTTTGAATTATTACTTAGTATACATGTATCAACTTTTTTTTTAACTTGCTTTACTATATATAAGTTTTAGGAATTTAAAATAAATAAAAATTGAATTGTTGAGAATTGTCGCTATAATGCTATTATAGATTTCAAGTTCCTGATAGTTGTTAATAAAGAGTTTAAAAGATGCTAAACTAGGATAATTGTCACTAAAATGTTGATGTCGATTTTGAATTAAGATAAATGTCACTTAAATGTCACTGTTCATATTACTCCCGATAATAAATGTCACTAAAATTATATTGTAGATTTTATCATTAGGTTTCTATGTTGTGTCATATGTACTATTGTTTGTCTATTTGTCTTTTTCATTTTTAGCCATGGCGTTGTCAGTTTATTTTCGATTTGTAAATTTGACTGTCCCTCTGGTATCTTTCGTCCCTCTTTTATATACTTGATAAATTGAAGGCGGCGTTTGTTGAGAACATCAGTTTAAACGACTGACAGGACAGGCATCTAATCACAAGGATCGTTATATTTTCGCGCAAATAATTTTCACGTTTGCGCGAAATGTTTTCAAAGTTTCTGCAAAATTTACAAATTGAAAAGTACCCATATATGCATGTTGACTCAGAGACTTAACCAAATTTTGTTTACAATTGAACATTTTTAAATTTTTAACAGGGGAATTTCAGGCACATCACTGGGTAACAACTAGCAGGAACCACTGACTTATAAGCGTATAGACAGTCACTGTTCCGGTCGAGCACATATGTACAAACTGTTATTCCAGACTATGCTTTATACCACCTGAAATGTTCCTTTAAAGAAAACACACAATTATCAGACATTTAGTGTTATTTTACAGTGGCTGGCGCATCCAGAAATTTTCATAAGAGGGGCCCACTGACTGCCTTAGAAGGGGCCCGCTCCAGTCGTGCTTCAGTGATTCCTTATATAAACAAGCAATTGTTTCTCACACAAAAGGGGAGTTGGTTGGCCCCCTGAAAACCCTCTAAATCCGCCTCTGAATTTTATGTTTCAGTAAAATACCTAGAGGTCTCTATATAAATATATCTTTACACTTGATTTAAAACAAAATTACTCGGAATGATAATGATAGTTTTAAAATTAAAAACAAAGGTAGAAAATCAGGCAAATTCGAGCAAATGTAATACCATTTGAATTTGTTCGCAATACATGTCATACCTGTCAAAATGTAAATTCGCACAAATGTAGCTCGTACCATGAAACAACCACCAAACAGATAGAAACCATATTAACCAAAAACTTGCAATGAAAAGAGAACCCAAATGACAACGGGTTCATCTCTCAGTACTCGTTATTATAAAATACTAAGTCGAATCCTAATTTCTATTTGAGAAAAAAAAGCTTTAAAATATGTTATTAATTAAAATACTTTATACACATAAACTGAATAATTAAACAATTAAATTTAGATCGGTAAAGAAAGAAATACATCATCTTTAATCTATCTTTTTACAAAATTGACAGTCCCAAATAAAGTTTGGTTCATCATAAAGTTGTTAAGACATACACACCCGTAATTTATTTCTAAATACAGTAATTTAAGCATTTATAAAGCAAGCTCAACTTATTTCAGAAAAAAGTTATCAATTTAAGAAACAATCTTACCGTAACATGTATTACTCGTGTTTGTGCCATTGCATGGGTTCATTAAAAAGCATTATCATTATATTATCATATACTTTGACAGAAGTGAAATGTATACCTGGGACCATTACCACTAATATAACATTCTTCTTGACATAAACTAATATGGTGTCACGGAAATTTTTATTTACAAATAGTATACAACATTAGAGATATATACATACATAATGAATCATTTGTCGGGTAATGAATTTCTTTTGATAAATGCATATAAATCTTGCAGAAGGATTATTTATTCCCCCCGACTTTAGTATATTTAATGAAAAATTATAAACACAATGGTTTATTCCTTATAAATAATCATGTTACAGAAACATAGATACAAACGACCCCAGAAAATATCTGAAGATGGCACAAAAATTTCAAATTTTATATTAACTCTATTTTCCAACATAACGACATCATTCAATTTATTCCATAATGTATTGAAACAATTAAAATTTAGGCCATTTCCTAGATACCCGAAATGGTATAAACTCATCACTGATACTTCTGTTTATGATCTCATGTGATTACCACTGATGCCTCACTTCTACATTTTTGTAGTATCAAATGATTAAATTGATATTTGTATTTAATCGCTAATAGTCAAGGGGGCCATTTTCACAGAAGTATTTGATTCATTGAATGCTAGCTGGAGCCTTTTGCACCATGCTGTTCTCGAAAAAAAATTATCTAAAGATCTGAACAAAAAGTAACCTCCTAGATTGCAAAAAAGATTGCAAAAAATACATAACTAGATTTGCATACATGGTTTATAAAACATAGCTTAAAAAATATAACAGACACATATTAATTTCAATGGTACCCTGCAAGAGACAAAGGAGGCAAACAGAGAGTTGGAGGCAGCTGCAACCCCAATAAACAACCTTTTAAAAAAGTGGGCGAAGATACGGTAGAGACATTTAAATACATAGATTAAAAAAAAACTGAAAACGCCATGGCAAAAAAGAAAAAGACAAACAGACAAATAACAGTACTCAAAACACAACATAGAAAACTAAAGACTAAGCAACACAAACCCAACCAAAAACTGGGGGTGATCATAGGTGCTCCGGAAGTATAAGTAGATCCTGCTCCATATGTGGCACCTGTCGTGTTCCTAATGTTATTACAAGTATGGTAAATAGTCTAATTTGGTAGGCCACATTCGGGAAAAGGGAACGGGATTGTAGTTACGACATACGGAACGTATCCGATAGCATCGTTCAAACATATATTCCATAATGGTCAACCAACTCGCATTGGCGTCCACAAAATTTTCGAAGGTATGATTTCAACTTCACCATTTTTAACTCTTGGTTTAATAGTTTCCTTTTCCGCGACAACCCTCTATAAAGGAAATCATGATAGGAAATGCAAGCCCGAGAATATCGTATCAAATGGGAGATATATATTCCGTATGTAGGAGCTGCTGGAATGTTGATACATAAAAATGAAAAGTTCACAATTGTGAAGCTGAAATCCTCTCTTTTGTCGGTAAGTTTTGTTTTCAAGCTACCTTCTTTGTCAATTTCCAGACCTAACTATATCTATTGTATCCTTTATCTCTAGTTCCATGGGATAGATGCGTTCAACAACATTGTCACCAAATTTTGAATTATTAAGTGAGAGAACATCATCTATATAGCAGAAAGTTACGTTAAAGGATATTGCTAACTTCTTTTCTCTCTTCTTCAGAAGTTTATGTATGAAGTCAGCTTCATAAGAATAAAGGAACAAGTCAGCAAGACGAGGGGCATAATTGGTTCACATGGGAATGCCGATAGTTTGATGAAAAACACGTCCTCTAAACGTAACTAATAGGTTGTCAAATCAAGAAATCAAGAACTTGATTATGTCAGTTTCAGAGAATTTTTTTTTGAATCAGAGTGATTCTTTACAAAGAAGGGTTTAAAGATGATTTTTAAAAGTTAAATGGTCTAGCCAATATAGAATAAAGAAGCAATACGCACAGTTTACCCCAGTTTAAAAAGTCCGAGTCAGATGTTAGAATAGCTAACAAAGGAAACTGAGCAAGACGACAATGATACATAAATTAACAAGTGATTTCTAGTAGTTACTGACATGCCAGCTCAAGACTGATTAAAATATTGTGTCTTCATCATATGAAACTCAAGCACAATCCCTCCCGTTAGGGGTTTAGCGAAAATATATGAGAAGAATATAACCCGTACCATGTTAACAACTGGTTTTAGAGCAAAGGTGTTTATTTCCGATGCAAAGACCCTACGAGTGAATCAATATTAATACTAAATATGCAATCCTTAATGACCTGATACAGTATTATAGCTATATCCTTTCTGAATAAGTCTGTTTAAAGGTTTGGTCAGGTTTTTAGGTTAAAACCGAACTTTTGGTGCTTTGTAAAGAGTATTATCATAATTTGACAAGAGTGTTATCAAAGTGAGAGGGTTTGCGCTATAAAACCAGGTTTAATCCAGCATTTTCTACATTTGAAAATGCCTGTACGAAGTCAGGAATATGACAGTTCTTGTCCATTCGTTTTTGATGTGTTTTGTTATTCGATATTGCCATGTGATTATGGACTTTCCGAATTGATTCAGTATTTTTGTGATTTTTTTTTTATATAAAAGTTTAGATGTGAAATACATGAACGTATAAGATGTCTGCATGTTGATTTGTATTTACTAATGATGTCCTTGTACTGATGATAAAATTTAGTATACGCTTTGACTAGTTTGTGACATCGAACCCCCAGTTGTTATAATTTTTTAAAGATTTCTTTCATTAAAATCAAATACGTTGTAACATTAGTCATACACAAACGAATCGACCAAGGTGAGATATATAAACACCCTAAGATGGTGACAAGGGAACGTCATCATTCTCAAAATGAAAAAATAACAATAGGAAAATAAATCATCTCTTTTATGAGAGTATGTCTGAAGAGGACGTCATGAGTGAGTGCATCCTTAAAGTTGGTTTGAGATGTGGTAATTATTTAAATCTTCGATTGTTTGTTTGAAGAATGAATATTTAAATCTATATTACATTGAAATTGTCTGTATGTTTTTTTGATGGATAGATCTTGTTTTAGACTTGCTTTTTATATCTTGCGGTGGAAATGAAATTTCATTATTTATGATTTTGTTGAACATTAGGAGTCTCGGTTTTAACCTCCGTTCTTGTAAAGTTTGCCAGTGTAGGATTTGTAGCATTTCCGTCATACTTCTTGTGATACCTGTTGCAACTATATCGTGCAGCTGGACTTGTTCCAGTCTGTATACAATGCATATGTTCTGAGATGTGTGATTCCTAAAATGTGCATCAATATTCTAATTTTGACCTTACTTTAGGTATTTATTTGACTAATTTTGAGTAAAGGTTTAAATTTTGTTCGATAAATGATGTAATATTGATTTGCATTTACTGCTGATCGAGACGTATAGAAACTTTTTATTGATACTGCAGCCCCACTAGGCCACGATCACACTACGATCTGTGAAAAATGAAAATTTTGACGATCGTAGTGCGATCATGCAGATTACAGTAAGGTCGTAGTACGGTCGTGGTGACGTCTTCATGTTCTTGATGAGCGTGGACAACTTTGAACATGTTCAAAACAGTCGTAGTGCGGTCGTGGCGAAATCAAGTCGTAGTAGAAGCGTAGTGAGAGCACAGTAAGGTCAGGGTAAGATCGCTATACCATAGAAGCGACAGCGTAGCAAAAGCAGAATTCTAGTCAAGGAGACTGCGCTATGCTTTCACAGTGACTTAACTACGACCATCACGTTCTTACCGCGACACAAACACGCTTCCACTACGATTATACCACGCTAATACCACGCTGTTCAAGACCATAGTACGATTTTACACTGTTCTTACGACACAACTACGTTCAAACTACGATCATCATACTCATTGTCATATAAAATTTATAAAAGCTCTCTTGCTTTTGTTTGTATCGCAGTGAGCGTGCTGAGATCGTCGTCTGGTGTGACTGGTGCTTCAAGATTGGTGATAGTACACATTCCCATCCTTAATATGCACAATCAACGATTATTCTAATAACTTATCACCCATCATGAGATGTTAATAGTTCGTGGCCCGTCTGCATAAATTATGCTGCTGAAGTTATGATTTGCTCCGAATGGAAAAATATTTCTATATATTTAACGATATATTAGTACTTTGATTTGGAGTTCTTAACTTAAGTGTTTTATGTACACGGGCCCTGTTCACTGACTTGTTTACTCATCTCACTGAGATGGTTCTTTAGTTATACGATGCGATGGGACGTTATTCGGTGGTTGCTGTTGGTTCACTAGCCTGTCATATTTGTTTCGTGAGAATTGTGGTTATCTCAGTTGAGATATTTCACATTATGTCACATCTAGTCCTTATTAAGCTGATTATACGGCATGTGTTCTATCAATTGTTGAAACCGTGCGGTTACCTTAATTATGTTATGACAGCACATTGATATCAATTGTTACAACGAATATTACAAATTTGAAACCAATATCGAGTTGTTGTAAACAAGCAAAGACCGTGCCAATTTTGCGGACCGAAATTTGTTTGCGAGTTTGTTCACCAATCGTTGTAAATATAACGGAATTTGAAGCGACTGTCATATAAGTAAGAGGTTTCGCGCTATAAAACCAGTTTTAATCCACCATTTTCTTCATTTGTTGTCCATTCGTTTGATGTGTTTTGGCCATTTGATTTTGCCATTTGATTAGGGACTTTACGATTGAATTTTCCTCGGAGTTCAGTATTTTTGTGATTTTACTTTATAAGTGATACCCGCTTTTTTGGCATATATGGAGAAGCATATAATGTAAACCCGGTTTGCTTTAATAAATTGACCACCCTTTATAAACCATTTTTGATAGTGATGTGATTTTTTAAAAGTCACCATTACATGTATTAATTTTCAAACCTAGCTATGAATATGTTTAAGATGTTTTTAAAAAATTAAGAATTCGATTAAATTTAATATGCAGAATGAAAAGATAACTCATCGCTTGTCATAGATTGTCTTGGAGTTAACAAACATAATTCGTGTTGGTCTTCTTCCGAGGCTGAAAAAAAGAATAATAATATGATTAAAGTTCACTTGCGGAGTTAACAGACATAATTCGTGTTGGTCCTCTTCCAAGTTTGAAAAATAAAATAAGAATATGATTACAGTTCACTTGCTACTAACAAGATTTGCAAAAGTTTCTTATTTGATACAACTTAAATACATTTTCTTGTAGCAGTTTGCATATGTATGAAAAACAATGAGTTTGTGTTTGCCAGTTAGCTGTTCATCTACACTGGACACAAAATGTCCACTGGATAAACAGATCAAACATGATGGTATGGACATATAGCAATTTCTGAGATAAATATATGCTTTCAATTAGAATTGATGACATTACAAAACCTCAGTGATTCGAATAATTCAACATTGTTTTTACACTGTAAATTTCGTAAAAAATGCATACTGATTTTATCAATGCTGACTTTTCATGTCTATTTATCCACTATAATTTTTAGCAAAACACATAAATGTGTAAAAATGATCACACAACGACAAAAACACATGTTAACTAATGCAGGTGATCGGTGGAATATATTTGAAAAACTCAGTACTGATAAAATTCTGTATGGCTTTCTTATTTTCACTAGAACAGTGTGGATTTGTACCATTTAAAACCCCAATGTCCGCTTTATTTTCTTTGGCTTATGAATTTGTATTGTCCTTAAGAATTTTCCGCCTCTTTCATTGTCGATTCCATTTTCACATTTAATTTGAAGTACATACATAAAAACCCAACAAATAATGGCATTACAAGTTGTCTGGAGCAGGTGCTTTATTGGCTTCCATATTGCCTACATAAATACATGCTAGCAAATAAAACATACCTACCTGGATAAATAGAAAAAAACATTTTCCTAATTGCTGATTAATGAAAAGTCCAAACAATTTATCTTGATTATTTCTACAAGTTGAATTTAATAGCTTTCCAAAACATCACACCTTATGATAAACTCATCATAGATACCAGGACTAAATTTTGTAAATACGCCAGACGCGCGTGTCGTCTACAAAAGACTCATCAGTGACGCTCGAACCCCAAAAACTTGAAAAGGCCAAATAAGATACGAAGTTAAAGAGCATTAAGGACCAAAATTCCTACAAAATTTGCCAAATACAGCTAAGGTAATCTATGCCTGAGGTAGAAAAGCCTTAGTTTTTCAAAAATTCTAAATTTTGTAAACAGTTAATTTATAAATATAACCATATCAATGATAATGAGGACAAGAAATATATTTGATGCTTAAAAACAATAAACATAAAAATAAAAAAAACCTGTACCAGCATCATTGTTGTCGATTTTTCCGTCGATATCGTCTGAACCATCGCCTGGATTTCTTTTACCGGTTTGTTCTTTAGGTTCTGTAACACTCCGGTTTCGAATATGATTTCGAACAAGGAGCAATACCACAGGAATAAAAAAGCTTGTGACTACACCGCCCATGATTGTTATAAGATTGTTGAAGTCTGTAAACAACATATTATTTCAATTTAAGTATGTTCTAAACAAAAATATTTTCAAAACAAGCATTTCACACAGAAGTAGAAATGAATAAAAAGTAAAATCGAAAATACTGAACTCCGAGGAAAATTCAAAACGGAAAGTTCCTATTTAAATGGGAAAATCAAAAGCTCGAAAACTCTAAACAAAACGAATGGACAACAACTGTCATATTCCTGACTTGGTACAGGCATTTTATTATGTAGAAAAAAAGACAACATACAAAGTATAAAATCTTTAGATCTAGTCTAAGAAAGTAAATAAATATATTATGAGAAATATTGCTTCTGTTTTGTTTAAACTTATTTCATGCTCCAAGATTTTTCTACGCATGACTTTTACTTTTACTTCGTTTGTTTTTGCGTTTGCTAAACAAAATCATTTGTTTATTGTTTTTTTTGTACTTTAGAAACACACATTGGGAACTTTCTATTCGGTAATGACAAACATGAAATTCGTGTATAAGTGTTACAAGTTCAACTAAAGATAGAAATTCATCATCGTCATGAACAAATCATTTCAAAATTAGCGTTTAAATGATTATCGTTTGTTTGTATTGTTTTTCAATATTTCAAAATCTTAAAAAAGTCTACAAAAAACAATTAATAGGGTATGGGGACGAGAATATGTATCTTTGTTTCGCGTGTATTTGAGTCTAAACGCTATCTAAATAACCACCGAGTTGGCCTCCGAATACCTCCGATGACCATATAAGTGATATAAACATTAATTAAGATATAAATAGATAAAGCAACTCTTGCAATTGGTTTTTTCTTGGTCTGTGTAATTTTCCATTCCTTTAAATACCTATACACACATAATTCACGCTTTATTCATCTCTAGCTAAGGGGTTCACATGAATACCGATTTCACTGGCAAGAGAATAATTCATTAGCAATGTTTCTTCGCTTTTTTTTTGGACAAAATTGAACCATATTGGCTGCTAAAAGTGAATTATGATTTCAGTATTTCACTTTCATTAATGATTGAACAAAAAAAAATCTATTCAAGGGAAATAGCTTAACAAATGGATGTCCAATTACATGCCTCAGTCAATTACAGAATTTAGAAATACCGGTAGGCAATAGCATAATCTTGTGTTGTTGCAAAGTTTTTTTTGGTAGATTAATGTCTTTGAACAGTTATGTTTTAATAGTTATGATTTTCAATTAAAATCCACTATGGGTGATACAAATATGCGAGTTCATCATAGCACGGTTATTCCTATGTCATGTTGATTTCTTCTTTTGCGAGGAAAAATATTTCTGCACTTCATGCATGCAATTATATTTAGTTAAAACATATTTGTTTACAGTGGATTGGGAAAACAATTTTTGAAACTTATTTCAATTCCTTTCCACTTTGCGGTTGCTTGTAGTGGCATTAGCCTGCTCTTATTCGAAATCTACAAGGGTGTCTTTAACGTGCAAGACATATCGCTCTTTCTTAACACCGATCAGCCTTTTATCGTCCCCTTCCAACGGACTATCACCGTTTCCTCAATACCATACTCGCAAATGGTGGCAAGAGAGGGCCGAAAATTCAGTCCCTGAAATTTTCATCCCGGAACGGGAATCGAACCAGTAACATTTGTGTTAGTAGTCAGATGCACTAACTAATTGTGTCTTAATACTAACCTATTGGTTTCGCCTTGTTATCATCTTCGTCCTTTGGAATCTCCACTATACTTTCTGTACAAGGTGGACATCCTTGACAATTACAATTACTAGGGTTTCGCATTAAGAAAATGTCATTGAAACGTCCACTGAAACTAATTATATGTCTATGTCCTCCATCATCGAGACTGAAACCTAATTTGAAAAATACGTTAAAAGTGTCTTGTTAAAAAGACAATATTCAATTTGGGTATATATTACTGTGCTTATCCAGTGACCTTTGGGGTATCACAATAGCAATGGCTCAAACAGTTTACCAAATTGCAGTTAGATTTCTTCTCCAACTAACTGATCAACTGGTAAAATATTTTAGCAGATTGCTCAAGTGAAATGTTGTTAGTATGAAGTGAGTGCTGTAAAATCAAAAGTAATACTTACCATCCAGATCCAGTTAGTTGATATCTTTGTCATTTGTTTCAAACACAAAAATGACTTACTATAGTATGAGTCACTGAATAAGAAGGTCTAATTTTGACATGGAAACTTCTATCATAAATAGATTTTATAAAATAAATAGTTCAAACCATTGTTTTGTAGTTGTATATTTTATAGCTTTGTCTTCTAAGACAAAGTTATTGTGTAATTATGATTCGTATAATATTTTCTATACAAATTACTGATCTGCTGGCATTAAAGGGAAATAATTTTTATTGAGTTATTGTACACTAAAAAATTATTCAATGATACCTGGCTTCTGATTTTGCCTACAATTTTTTTCAAAATTTTAATCATCTTAAAAATAAATTTCATTGTTTCTTTTCAAAACAGAGGATAAAAGTTTAATAATCATAAAAGTAATGTTACAAACAAATTAAATGAGGAAAGTTGATATTTGTCAGACAAAAATTGTGACAACATTTTGCTGATTTTCAGTAATGTAAATTATTTCCCTTTAATGGTAGCAGATAAGTAATTGCTTTAGAAAAAAAAAATCCAAATTACAATTATGCACTAACTTGTTGTTGGAAAACGGAGCTATAAATTATAGACTTACAAAACAATGTTTTTAACTTTTTATTTATAAAATCTATTTATGATAGAAGTTTCCATGTCAAAATTAGACCTTCTTATTCAGTGACTCATACTATAGTAAGTCATTTTTGTGTTTGAAACAAATGACAAAGATATCAACTAACTGGATCTGGATGGTAAGTATTACTTTTGATTTTACAGCACTCACTTCATACTAACAACATTTCACTTGAGCAATCTGTTAAAATATTTTACCAGTTGATCAGTTAGTTGGAGAAGAAATCTAACTGCAATTTGGTAAACTGTTTGAGCCATTGCTATTGCGATACCCCAAAGGTCACTGGATAAGCACTGTAAATAGTTTTGTGGAAAACATTTCTTAATGCTACGTAAGGCATGGCGACCTAACTCTTGCCTTTAAGCACTCTCGTAGAATCAAAACATTTCAACAATCATCATAAATGCTTCGCATTATAGATTACATTAATTTGTTTTTACCTTGTGTGTTAAACAATTACATAAGCTCGACCAACTTTAAAAAACATGCGTCTAGTCTAGAGTTGTGTAATTTTTAAAGCATTTATTTGCAATTTATTTAAACTTTAAGTTGAAAAATACCGATAAAGACAGTAATACACAACTTAAAACAAGAATCTATGACTAACGTGATGATTTCCACTCTGTAAATTTCTCAGCAGAAACGTACCTTGTGCTCCAGCGTATGGTGTTTACATTTCTCAGACAAAACGTTACGCTCGGTTCATACTATATGGCCTAGACCGGCCTACAATTAAACCGAATGAGTACAATTTCTGATTTTGATTTTTTGTCTTAGTGTGGAATCTAACAGCAGGGAATACATGCATAGCGCAGGAGACAAATACTCTGTCGACAAGCCAAGTATCGCGGCTCTAGCTATAGTAGCGCATGCCATTCGCTTTTTTTTGGTTTGATACCTTGATTTGTCTCTTTCTTAGTGGTGTCGTATACGGCGCAGGAAATGCTTACCCTTCCGGAGCACCTGATTTCACTCCCGGTTTTTAGTGGAGTTCGTGTTGGTTCTTATTTATTATTTATAACTGTTAATGTAAATGTCTTTTGATTTTGTGAGTCTTTGTTTACTCCTTGGTTTTGATTGTTATTGTCTTTATAGATTTACAAATTATTATCAGCGATAAACTACTTGTGCATTTATTGTCTTATCTTTTACTTAATGAATTTACCAACAACAAAAAATTCAACAAAACCAAAAAGATGATAACGGATTCATGATTTTTCACATAACTCAATGTTGATAACTTTGGCAACACTTGTAATTCGTTTAACCGCCAGATATTTAGTAAGCAACTAAGTTAGTCACAGATAGCATTGGAACAGCATAAACATATTAATTTACACGTATTTGAAATGCAAATAAAATTACTAGCCTGTGTTTTATTGAGTGAAATTCAATTGTTAAATATTATTCCATTCTAATGCAACTGTATCCTGGTTCCCGGGACTACGTTCCAGGTATTAGCTATTAGCATACTCTCTCACGAGATATTGGTATATGTGTAACATACTGAATATTGCGATCGGAAACCAGTCTAATGCAACTGTAAAACGTAAAATGTTAAACCTACAAAAAAAACCCGAACTCCAAGGAAAATTCAAACGGAAAGTCCTTATCAAATTGAAAAAGCAAATGGTCAAACAAATTAAAAGAATGGATAACAACTGTCATATTCCTGACTTGGTACATACATATTCTTACATAGAAAATGGGGGATTAAACCTAGTTTTATAGCTAGCTAAACCTTTCACTTGTATTACAATCGCATCAAGTTCCATCAAATTGACAGTAATACGTTCAGTAAAATAAACTCAAAAGAAAAAAAAAAAGAATAGGACATGGCAAATAAAAACAATTGTAGAAAGCATTCTTATCAAGTTTTGTTGCATTCCTCCTTTAATAACACTAAGTCTAGGTACTGACAGACAAACGTACTCTTCAGATAATGATTATTTCTTAGTAGTTTCTATGATCTTTGTTTTATTAATAACCAACCCACACAAATTGCCTTTCCATATTCCATATGAATAGAATAAACTATGAAAAGACACCTGAAAATTCAGTCTTGTAATAACATGAGCAACACGACGGGTGCTACATGTGGAGCAGGATGAGTCTACCCTTTCGAAGCACCTTAGATCACCCTAAGTTTGGGTTGGGGTTCGTATTGTTGTTGTATCCCTATTTGTGACATTTTACCTATTGTGTTTGTTTGTTTTGTTCACACATCGTTGTCAACATAATGGAATTTGATGCGATTGTTGTATAAGTGAGAGGCTTAGCTAGCTTTAACACGAGGTTTAATCCATCATTTTCTACATATGAAAATGTCTGTACCAAGTCAGGAATATGACAGTTGTTATCCATTCGTTTGATATGTTTGAGCTTTGGATTTTGGCATTTGAAAAGTGACGTTCCGTTTTGAATTTTCCTCAGAGTTTTTTTTCTTTTTTAAAAGAATAACACATTGTGTTAAACAACTCAGGATATAAAGTAGTTTTAAATTGCGAAGAATCATTCAAATATCATGACAACAATATTCCTCCCACATACCATATATTTAGGGGAGACCAACCAGTAACATTTGCTTCACAAAAGTGGACGGGTATATGTGAAAACTGATAAATGAAATAACATAATAATACATTACAAAATCAACTTTTTACTGTTGAATAAGTAATTGACGAAAAGTAGAAAGCAACAAAATAAATGCCGACTGTTTATGATAATGTCATTCGTACGTACCTTGTCTGGTCTTGGCTTTGAAAAATGATGATGCTTTTGAAATTGAGTCGTTGTAATAAATTGGAATGTATGAAATTATTTCTAGCAAGAACGCCTCATCATTGTCTTGGCCACAGAAAGATGTAGAGAGACCTTCCTTGAAGAACGTGTCTTTTTGAAATGGCTGTAAATATATTTATGACGAATATTTAGATTATCTTTGGAAATAGTATGATCAAACTGACTTTAGTACAGCACCTTATCCCCGGTTAAAACCGGTCATTTTTGTTTGTTTCGCACGATTGAGAGCCCCTGGCAACGTTTTTTTTATGAGTTTTATTAAAGTAAATTTAGCAGTTATCAAAAATTGTACATCTTTATAAGATTTCAAATTAACACATAATAAGTAGTATTAGATTGTATGAGTGTATCTTCAATTTATCAATTTACGACATTTGTACTAACAAATTACTAACCGACAAAAATTTCTGAATGACATCACAGATAAGTAACTCGGAAATCTGTTAACACTTCTTACCGTTTAAGAATGAAAGGGAAAACGATTTCCTCTTGGAAAAGTTCTTGATAAAAGGGGTTGTGGGCGAGAGATTGCAAAGAAATATTCAAACTCATAAGTCAAATAACAAACAATGCCATTGCAAACAAACTAGAACCAGAAGAAATTCATATTACTTATTTTCAAAAAAGTTAAGGAGGAATACAGTTTTAAGAAGAACAATACCCCTTTATTTCGATATATAGGCGAAAATTGTCGATTAATATATGATATTCTACATTTTACTGAAATGACCAAGATATGGAATCGAATGGCTTCTCAAAAGAACATATTATTCCAGGAATTCTCTTGCTGATTGATTTTGAGAATGCATTCGATTCCATATCTTGGTCATTTCTTTATGATACAATAAGATATTTTAATTTTAAAGAAAATCCGTTATATCCTTGGTTAAAACCTTCTATAACAATATAACAGCTGCGGTGACACAAAACTGTTGTCTGTCAGAATTCGTCACTGAAGAGAGAGGCTGTAGACAGGGAGATCCTTTATCCCCTGATATTTTCGTGCTATGTGCAGAAATATTAGGCATTTTGGTAAGAAATAGTAAGGAGATAAAGGGTATTACTATAGCTGATACAGAATTTGTACTTTCTCAATATGTAGATGATACATCATTGATATAAGATGGCTCGCCAGAATCGCTCGATGCATCTCTTCGTGTTCTCCAATTGTATGCTGAAATCTCGGGACTTAAGATTAATATAGAAAAAAACCAAATGTTATTTGGATAGGTAGGATCGAATTTGTGTAAATGGGGATTGAAATGGGGCTCCAGTACATTTAAGCTACTTAAAATTACGTTTTCAGTCGACCTAGAAAGAATGATTAATTTAAATTATAGGCCAGTTTTATATAATATAGACAACACTTTGAAAAAATGGTCAAAACAGTATCCCACCCCCTTTGGAAAGACTACTTAAAAACTTTGGTCATAGCTAAATTAAATTATCTGTTTCTATCTATCCCTAGTTCAGATGAGAATATGTTACGTAATTTAACAAATAAAATGTATGCTTTTATCTGGGATAATAAACCAGATAAGGTCAAGCGAGATCTTTTATGTCAAGATTATTATAAGGGTGGTTTAAAAATGCTAAATTTAAAAGCATTTATACAGGGACTAAAATTTACATGGGAAAGACGTCTGTATTATTCGAATTCAAAGTGGGTGAGATTAGTCTCTATTGTGGAGCAAATAAATTTTATTGAAATAAGTTATATTGGGACTATTAAAAGGTCATCAAGACAGGAGGTTTTCGATGCTTGGAAAACCCTTAATCAATTTAGAAAACCAAGATGTAATGATGAAATTCTATCGTATTCTTTATTGGAGGTAGAAAACTTTAAAATTGGTGGTTCGAGAGTCTACTATAAAAACTGGGCAAATGCGGGAATTTGGACAGTGCAAGATTTGTTAGATTACCAGGGCAAAGTTATGTCATTTCAAAATTTCCAACAATTATATCAATTTATGCCAAATATTTTACATTATAATGGAATAGCGCACTCGCTTAATGAGTGGTTAAACACGATCAATATTGAAGTAAATGAGAAAAAAATTCACGCAATACTACCTTTCAACATAAGTATCTTTTTTAAATAAAAAAAAGGTTCAAAGGAAATGAACAAAGTATTGAATGAAAAATATGTTACATTTGCTGCAAAGGAAAAATGGGAGAATCATCTTAATATGACTGGTATTAACTGGACAAAAATACACACTACGTGTACAAAATATAGTAAAAGCACTAAGCTTTGCTGGTTCCAATATAGAATTATCCATAGAATTTTGGGAGCTAATTCACTACTGTACAAGATGAAAATGAATAGTAACAACATATGTACATTTTGTAAAGAAGGACCAGAGAACAATGCACATTTATTTTGGAGCTGTCCGATGGTTGCCAGTCTCTGGCATACACTAAACATTTGGATTTTTTGAAATGACAAATATTGAACTGCCTTTGAATATTAATATGATTATTTTATTTGGTATCTACGAAAATGTTTAATTGAATTTTGTTAAAGATAAGATTATTCTTCTTACAAAATACTATATTTACCGAACAATACTACAAGAAGTTTTGCCAAATTTAAATGCTTTAAAAAACTATTTAAAGGAGCACTTGAACTTAGAAAAATATATTTCATTTAAAAACCTCTTTGTAGAGGAATATAAAAAATACTGGAGTCCCTGGGCCCCTATCATAGAATAAATAATAAGTGTTAAAATTTGATTGAAACACCACTTATGTATATTGCAAGAACACATAAGATTTCAATGTTATAAGATATTTATTTATTTTCAACCTATTATTGCACCATCATGTATATTCAATTGTTGTTTTATTATTTAATACTTCCTTTGTGTGAAAATACCATTCTGTACACCTTTGTTCATACATGTTGTGCTAGTCTATTTGTTACAATAAAGAAAATTCATTATAAAAAAAAAATTATAAAAAAATTGGCGAAAACAATGGGTGGTATGTACTTTCTACTTCAAAGGAGACGAAAACGTTAGTAGAACAATGATGAATCTGAAGTAACTTTAAATGTTTTGTAACACACTGCAGAATGCTTTCTGATATTTTCCTTACCGAAGTTTCGTTAATTGTTATGTATGTCGCAGTATCATTCTCGTAGACATCAAAGGACCAAGCCTTGACAATAACTGAACTATTCGAATTACTTGGTAAGTTAATTTCGGTGATGTCATAACAAAGGTTCTCGAATGTTCTATTCTGAATTGAGTAACCTACAAGACTGATTGTACATGGTGGGTCTATAGGATAACCGTCACCAAATAACATTACTGATGTGTTAGCTTGTATTTGAAGAAACTTATCACAATTGGTTTCTGGATGATGTCGCCCAACTTGCACTGCAATTAATGTAAAGTTTGTATTAAAGCAAAGATAATTTCTTTTATTACAGTTTTTTTTAGTAGTATGATTTCTGCAGCAATACTAATATGAGATAGCGATAGACAAAACACATGTAGAAAAAAAAACGATAAAATGAAATCATATATTTTTAGACAAAATAAATATTTTTACTCAATAAATTGCCTTCTTCAATTTCAGTGATTTTATCAAATGCAATACAATATGAAATTCTGCATCAGCTAAAATTAATTGAACAGGTAAATTTGAAACGGTTGACTTGAATATGAAATATATCTATGGCACACGACAGACAAAAATAATATGATCTGAAAATATACGATCTATTATCCACTATTTGCCATTATGGAACATTATACTTACATTGAGTGTGTTCTCAATAGATTAAAACATAACTAAATATTATTTATAATAAGTAATGTACATTTACCATCATGTTTATGGGTCTATAGTCTGTCGATACATGGAATTGTACACAATCATATTATTGAGACAACGTCCATACATCTTACTAAATCCATTGATTGATATTTCAGTATTAGATTCCTGATTTGTTGTCAGTTTTTAGTGGCTTTGTATGAGCTCTCAATAAATGGAAGTACTCCCAGATCTATATTGTGTGTTGATCTGATAATATAAGTCCTTTTTAACTGAATTTTATCATTTTCTCAAATTTTACTGTTACCCCACTGTTCCGGTTAAATGTAGGGTGATGCGTCTGCAATTTTGTTCAATCCTAACAATATTATGTATGAGTATTTGAAGTCAGAGGCCTGGAATTCATTGGTTGTTTTGGTTGTTTAATATCATAATCCTTTGTCGTTTTTTGTTTTTTTTACAGATCGATTCTTATGGTGATGTTGCACAACAGTCCATTTTTAGGGAACGATTTGGCCCGCGTCTTATGTTTGATCTCTATCTTTTCTGTCGTGCCTTTCCTATGTCAATCAGGAGCCCAAATTTTGTTATTGCACAATCACATAATAATATAAACTAAAAATTTAAACAAAATATATTATATAAATCATGCCAACACATTATCACTAGAATCACCTTATCAAGCAGAAGTAAAATCATATAATTTCTATGCGCACAACTAAAATTTTTCGTCTGGTATGCACGTGATCAAAAATCAGTCGTTGTCGATTTTTTGGTGTGTAATACATTTGATATAGTTCATTGTATCGGATATAAATCCGGTTTTGTCTTTTGAACTGTTTAAAATGTTTCATTTCAGGGTCTTTCATAACGTTCAATGTTGTTTTTCGTATAGCTGAATGCCATATGGAGATCTATAGTGTCTATCTCTTTTGTCATTTGGTCTCTGGTGAAAAGATGGCTCAATGGCTATAATTCCAAATAATATTTTTATGTCTATGTGTGTATATAAAAATTAAAAGGTGACACAAATAAGTTTTGTGTTCAAGGCATTGTATAAAAAACTACTCAGCTATAACCTTACAGATACATTATGTGAACTAACATATCAAATTTTATATTTTTGATAATATATTGTTATGTCAGTAGAAAATGTAGCATTTTGGCGAACATAAACCTATATTTGGTTTTGATTTAAAGCGTACTTATAGCAAACGTCATTGTAAAACAAATGATGAGGAATTACACTGAGGTATTTTTTTTTGGAAAATATTAAGAAAGAACATATTTTCTATAACTATAGTAATCGTCAGCCCAAAAAAGTTCTGTTAGTCTTTAATTAAATTATTCACTTTCAAAATGCAGGAAAAACACCAACCCCGTTCAAACAAAAATACTTACATTCAAAATTTGTGTTGTTGCAGTAGCAAATCTTTACTTCTAGACTCAGCAACTGAATGAAAAATTATTAAAGTTATCTACTTATTAGTTTTACATGTATCCTATTGAAATACAGATTTTTAATTCATCAGTATCCTCATCTCATCATTACCATTATAATTATATATGTGTGTATGTGTGCGTGCATGTGTGTTTGTGCTTTAACTAATGAAACTGGTGCAAGTTGAGTATTTATACTTCTAGAGTTAAACATTGATTTTTGCAAAATATTCAAAATTGTTTCAAAAAAAGATTAACAACAATATATGCAACAGTAAATAACCTTTGTCTTTTCACTGATTATTACTAGTAGATTTAGCAGACGGGTTATCGATAATGACGGATCCATTCTGAAAGATAATCACTGTTTAAGTATATAAAGTTAATGTTTACATGCGGAAATAAATTGAATAATTACAAAAACTAAATTCCCAATATTTAAACGATTTTGAAATTATGAAGATTTAGTAACATAATAGCTGGAAACGATAACTGCCAAATTGAAATAAAAACAAAGGTAAAGAGATACAATTTCCAGTATAACTCATGCTAACAAAGCAAAATCAACTCTATCAATGTATTTTAAAATGAAAGATAAATGTTCGTCTATAGGTTAATCTTATTTCAAAGTTCAATTCACTATAAATGAAATCATATTATGTCTCAAACATTTCCATATGTAGACTTATGTATAGGTGAGGTAATTAATATTGTAGTGTCTATTCATTTCGTATGTGGTCAAAATACAAATAAAAGAAATTTGATATGGATAGGACAATTTATTTCAAATTCTGGATTGTATCCTTTAATGCTAGTACATTCTAAAGATTGTATCCTTTAATGCTAGTACATTCTAAAGATTGTATCCTTTAATGCTAGTACATTCTAAAGATTGTATCCTTTAATGCTAGTACATTCTAAAGATTGTATCCTTTAATGCTAGTACATTCTAAAGATTGTATCCTTTAATGCTAGTACATTCTAAACAGATGCAAACCTTTCAGTAAGTTAGTATTTGACTGAAACATATAAAAAATGCAAATTGAAATAAAAGCGCAAGTTAATATTACTATATATTGAGTACTCTCAACTGCCGGATCTATCAGTCAGAGCTAGGACTTTCGGCTAATTTCCTTTCTCACCTATGAACTTTAAAATTTCGTTTTAAATGATGATTGTATTTCATTTTAAAATTGAGAATGGAAATGGGGAATATGTCAAAAAGACAACAGCCCGACCAAAGAGCAGACAACAGCTGAACGCAACCAATGTGTCTTCAACGCAGCGAGAAAATCTCGCAGCCGGAGGTGGTCCTTAAGTTAGATGGCCCCTAAATAAAAATGTGTACTAGTTCAGTGAAAATGGACGTCATACAAAACACCAAAACATATAAATGAGCTAAAATGATAAAACATACAAGACTAACATAGGCCACAGGCTCCTGACTTGGGACAGGCGCAAAAATGCGGCGGGGTTAAACATGTAAACATTAGTATATTTTATATTTCAAAACCTATGTTTGCATATTAAGGTGGTACCTAACACTACAGGGAGATAACTCTGTAAAATCAGCAGAACGTTTTAATGACGTTGTGTTGTTAAGGGAATATTAAGCTTCTCAATGATCAAAATAAGTGTTCGTCAAACTGCTATATAACCAGTGTATTTTTTCTGATTAAACGATTGGTTCAAATTTTTTGAAAATTTATTATTTTTGTCAAAGCATCATAGTAAATATTTTGTCAAAATTTTAAGAAAAATAAACGAGCCAAATTAATTTTAGTTAAGGTGTTGGGTACCACCTTAAAGGAGATTCTAACTATGCAAGCCATTTCAGTGAAAAAGATCCTGTTTAATGAAGACAATGAACTTCGATAGCAGCAACTCTTTTTGTTTGTGTTATCTTTATATACCTACACGTATGTACATACATCTCAATATATATACAATGACTTATAGGGTTATTGTCGTACTTTTCTTTTTTCAGATATCTACAATTTAAATCTTACCCTAAGCAACATTGGGATTATCCTGAATATAACATGCATCCTCAGTTTATAAATACGCTTTTTGATTTAAAACATATAGTAATTCGATTCTGGAGTATTTCAAATGAAAGTATAAGCATATCTTTGCTATTCAATAACATACCTATATGTATGATACATAGTTTTAAATTCTATAATAAATCAACTTTATGGCTGTTCAAGTTACCAAATGTTAATTAAAGTCTAAAATTTATGTTTTTACAAGTAAGTTACTGTGGATATAATACGTTTGGCTTAATTTCAATAACCTCACTTTCATAAGAAAATCGTCTCACATTCGTTTAAAATAGTTCGAATCAATGATACATTAATCTAGGTTATATCAGTAGATAATAGGTCTAAACAATGAAGTCGCAAAGCATAAATATGGGTGGATGCACCTAGGTATATAAAAGAGGGGAGTGCAAGTCTTGTCTAAGTTATGTTTAGGTTATGTGCATGCTCAATCATACAAGTATAAACACCAGCTTAGCCCTAACTGATGTGTCAAATACATAGCTAAATCATGTATGGTGTTGCTCATTGTTGAAGGCCGTTGAAGGAGTATTTCGATTTGAAGTAGATTCGATTTGAAGTAGATTCGATTTGGAGTAGATTCGATTTGAAGTAGATTCGATTTGAAGTAGATTCGATTTAATAAATCCCTCACAGCAAAATGGAAAACATTTGATACCATTTCTTGCGAGCTTCACGTGTTTCTGAAATTAATTTCAATAGCTACGCTCATGTCCAGATGTTTGAAAATAAATGTTTTTATAACATAAAAACAAAGCAACAAAAATATTCTGTAGTAAACTTGTCCATTGGTGAAGGCAAATTTTGTTTAAGCACAATCACATGATAATATTAGCGAAAAATTTACAAAATATACTATATAAATCATGCCAACACCGAATCCCTAGAGGATGGTACCGTATCAAGCGGAAATAAATCATTTCCATGAACCCAACCAACCTTTTCGTCTGGTATGCACGTGAACAAAACGTAAAATGTATATTGAGTCTTGTATGATTCTTCGAAAGTAATATACCCCGCCATATCTTTAAAATAAAGAGAAGGGAAATGCTAAATGGTCATTCAAAACTGAATAAGTCGAAGAAAAAATATGAAAATTCGATGACATAAAAAAAACGACGAAAATACGAAAATATCCATAAAAAATTCACACATATATAAAGATAAAGCAACACGAACCCGATGACGATTTTTGTCATTGAAATGATAGCAATCAAACTTCTTACAGATTCGGTATATAAAACTCAAGATCTATCATGAATTCCATGTACACTTATAGTCTAACTGCATGTATCATATATCTGTGTGTGTTAAATTTAACTGCTTATTAACTGAGAGAGAATACATTTACTTCAAAATCTTGAAACCATTCAATCTTTTTGCCTTTTAATACAGCTTAAATCTCCTCCATCTCAATTGCATATTTTTGTGACAAATCTAATATGTCTTCTTCTATTGATATCATGAATATTATGGATAAAAGACAACGAAAAAATAGGTCTCATGGCAAACGTATCAATCAAAATCGACGAATTAAACATCATATAAATCATACACTTGGTAATCTCCTATCTATATTTAAAAACAATGGTAGGCATCAATTATTATGTAAACTATATTGCGCTTGGCTAAATTTCAATAACCTCATTTTCATAAGAAAATCTTCTCACATTCGTTTAAAGTAGCTTGCAGCAGTGATACATTACTCTCGATGGTATCAGATTATAATAGGTCTAAAGGTTACAATATACCATTATATTTTATGGGCGCAGCCATTTTATGAGCATAACATGATATTCAGAATTAAAACTGAGTATAGATAATCCTGATTGGTCGATATGTTCGACCGTTATTTTTAATATTAAGAGACTTCGTGCACTCTGCATTATACCAAAGGCCAAATACATTATTTTCCTTTAGCCCTAACGGAACTGAGACGTCTTTTTAACGCTTGGATGAGACACGTATTTTTAAGTGCAAATTTGATAGGGATGGGAGATAAGCCGTGACAAATTACGCCAAGAAAAGCAACGCGAACCTTTATGTTTTGGACCAAAAAATTCTGTCCTAATAATTTTTCTTTAATTCTAGCAAGGTTTAGTTGAAAAAAATCTTTCTAAAGTTTGTATCTCGAAAAAGGCTATCATTGTCGCCTATGGGGAAATTAATTGTTTATTTTAATCTAGACAACGACGTCGCAAAACATAAATATAGGTGGATGCACCAAGGTATATAAATAAGGGGAGAACAACAAAAAGCTCTTAAGTAAACTTTTACATTGGAAATGCCAATTTTGTTTAAGCACAATCACAGGATAATATAAGGGGAAATTTTAGACAAAATATACTATGTAAATCATGCTGAAACGCTAGATACTCTCTAATGGCCAAAAGAAAAGCTAGATTTAAATCTTGTTTTATAGCTAGCTATATCTCTCACTTGTATGTCAGTTCCCAACAATGCCTTAATATTGACAACAATGAGTGAATAAAACAATATGACATTATAGGTGAATTTAGCAACAACAAAAAAAGAGTACAGTATACGTAGTCAATATTATACGTATCATAATATTAATCACCATATAAAAAACCAAACAAATATATATGTAACGGTTAAACTGTTAATGGAAATAACATCATCAATATATCTGAAAGTGAAATTAAATGATCCGGCTCTTTGCTCTTCTTGTTTTCGACAAGTGTCCGAAGGCACTCCGACAAATATGAAAATAAGAAGAGGTAGGCAATCAGAGGCGCACAACTCGTTTCCATATAGAATGCGGCGACGATTTGTCAGTTTATTGTTTATTCTGGTAATTTCATATTTAAAAAAAATATGTTTTTCAACCTGGAAGATATTGGCGTTCAAAGCAAAACATTTTTTTTTATACTTACGCCCCGATATATATACTTTAAATGAGGAGACGAATAATACCAAAAAGTCATTCAATCTGCATGCTTCGAAACAAAAAGGAAAATTAGAGGAACAAAAAGAAACCGACGAAAAGACAAACTAATCCATAAAACACCGCACAAAAAAAACTAATTTAAAAGATAGAAAAACATGAATTCGATGACGATGTTTGTCATTGAAATATACTAATCATGAGTTATTATTTGTAACTGTAAGCGACTTTCCCTAGATATGTCGATGTTGATAGACGGTACTTCTAACAGATTAGGTAAAGTCCGATTTTTTTTATCGTGCTATAATGTATACTTTCTGTACATACATATTTGTGTGTAAAATCTAACTGTTAATAAACTGAGAGAGGATACTTTTACATCAAAATCTTTTAGAAATTCAATCTTTTCGCCTTCCTTTACAACTTAAATTTCTCTTTTGTAGCTACCACACTGAAATAGTATCCATCTTCACACAATCGCATATCTTTATGACAAATCTATCATGTCTATAGTGATGTACATTATATATATTTTTATTTCATCTATTCAAGGCATACTAGGTCGTTTTAACTTTGATTTTTTTTCTTTAATGCACAGTCAACACTTTTATTTTGAATGATTATAATTATTAGAGAAGGCAAAAAATAACCAGTTGTTATATTTCAAATGTTTACATCAGTTTTCATTTACGTTGAAATTAAACAAGGGTGCAACATTTAGGATTTTTGCATTTTATATACGTGTTTATAGTTTAATTGTAGTATGAATTTTCTAGATTTGCACATCTACCAACGGCAACAGTTTATTTTAGAAAATAAAACAAAAAAGGCAATTATCTCTTTTGAAAAGAGTCTGAAACAAAACATTTCACAGCATTTTCTTTTCATGAGGAACACTTTCTAAAATTCTTGTGTAAGAGGTAAATCAATGCAATTTGTTTTTCGCTAATCTGTTCTGCTGTAATAGATCGCTCGCGTATAAGATTGAACAATTACCTAATTGAATAAGTTTTGGCAGCGTCACAGTCATCAGAGCACTTAGACTCCAATCCAAATAAAAGGGATGCACCTTCAACAGGCATGATAAATAACTGCACGTACATTGCAATAACGCAACTATTGAACCAGGTATAACATTTTGGAAATGTGTGTAGATGGAGTTATTCTTTAAGACAGAAATGTTTATGAAATAGGCTGATTGAAAAAGGCAGAAACAGTGTTTATTGTATGCTGGTATTTCAGTAAGGGCATTCAAATTAAACACTAACGTCAAAATCAAACAAAAAAGTAATATGGGAACATTTTTTTTTTTAAATTATTCAATTGACTTTAAATAGAAAATTAGAAATAACCTTTTGAAGTTAAGATTATTTTTAACTGCAAGATCTGATAAAACTAGTGTCCTTGAAATGAACAAAAAGTTATTTACAAATATTCATTTCGGATGGTCAACCGAGATGTCGCTTTAAAGATAAATATTTCGTACTTGACATAGGAGTTTAAATAAAATATGGATGAACATAAATATAAACTTGTTGTCGTAGATCTTTCGAACGATTGTTAAACAAATGGATTATGGACACAGGAAACGAATTATTCGCAATATACTGATATCAACCATTTTCATTTTAAGTGTCAAAATTGAAGTAGAATATATTAAAAATCCATTATGAAACCACTCAAATTTTATTTTACATTTTCTGATCTTATCGTCTTTGATGTACAATTACAATATTATTGCCTGAATACATTTTCCGCCACTGATCAAGAACATGGATTGGTATATAAACACTTATAAATTACATTCCCTGGTATCATTTCCACTTGAACTGCATAAAACAAGGTAAGTAACCTTTTTTTTTTAACATATTAACATCAAATCTAATATTATGGGGCAATATTACGATACTTAGTCGTAACATGAAATATTTCATGCCTGAAAACTATGCGCATGGGCTCAATAATTTTTGATATCCGTTTGATTTCCATTAAAAATAGTATGCTATTTAATTTATGAAATAAAATGAGACCGAAATAAGTATTTCGTATAATTTATATTCCGTCGGTGTTACATGTTCATGCAACCCACTATTTAAAATCTCAAAGTACAAAAAATTATTAAAAAATAAAATTCAATAAACCCATATTTTTGCATTGTATTGGATTGTATTGCAAAAATAATTTCATGATTGCGACACAATAAATGTTTACGTCCACATAATGATTTTCTAAGAAGTGTATTTCAATTTAAACCAAAAAGCTATATTGCTATATTAAAAGTGTATTCGCATATGTTGATTTGTGTCAGTTTCTTTTAAATGTTTTAATTCCTTATGTGTTCCCTTCCTTGGGGTTATTACGATAAAGAATGAAGAGCTAAACTGAGTAATCTGCATTTCAATGTACCTCATACATGTAGGTGACGGAATTGCATTATGGCTTCGGTACATTTCGTATATACACGACAAGCTACAAAAAGGTATGCTTTGATATATTTTTAAAAAGGTATAGTTTGTCATGATGTTGTCCATTTTTCTTCGACTTATAATTCCTTAAGTGCAATTAACGCTTGATTTGTGCATTAAAACGCTAACTCCGTTGACGTGACAAGTAAATTACTAACAAATAGCTTAAACACCTTCTTATTCTACATAGTATAAAGTCGTTCATACGTTATCGTCAAAATAGATTTAATTATACTCATTTAATTTCAAATTGATATATAATTACCCTCGTTTTTTTTCTTCAAATTATTAAATACTTACCCTTTATTATTTTCAAACTATTATATAACTATTTTGACTCATATAGAACAAAAACCACCAATCATATTCCGTATAATTGCGCCGCGCTATATGCTAGGTTTAGTTGTTTCGAAAACGAAACTACTGTCTCTAATCAAATGCCAATATGAAAAGCTCAAAAACAAATGGACAACAACTGTCATATTCCTTACTTGGTACAGGCATTTTCAGTTTGGTTATAAACTGAGATTCATAGCAATACAAGAATAAATCTGCTATTCATTTAAGGAATGACTGTTATATTTTTTATGTCTATGAGCTGATAAACAAAACGACGTCATCCAATCAGAAGTCATGTTACAACCAAAATTAAATTATTATTATATATTTGTTTACAAGCCTTGTAACGGACAAAGAAAAAAACAACCACAGTAAAACATTAATGATATAATTGTAGGTTGAACTAAAGAATTACAATGCTTGCCAGTCTATTACTGTTTGCTCTGGCGTTAGGAACTGTATCAATGGGACCAGTTGACAAGAGATGTGCTGGTATGGATTCAGCATGCTGTAACATTCAGGATGGTACACTGGTCCTGGATCTCAGTGACGCCCGTTGTCAAACGCAAACAAGAAAAAGAGGTAAGCGTTTAAGAATTATTGTGCCTTTTATGATAGTCTAATACACCAAACCTTTTTAAAGTATAATAAACAAAATGAAAATGAAAATGTTTTGAATATTTTTTCATTGCTGTTTGTAGCACAATTCACAGACCTTCGAGTAACAAATAGTTTAAACGAACAAATGTGAAAAACGAGATATGTGGCGTAAAATTTCCGAAGTTTCCATACCTTCTAATGGTTATGAATTATTTATTTTTTTATTTTGAAATATTTTGATCAGACAACAACCAAAAATATAATAAAGTCCACGAAATAAGCCATTCATCGGTCACCATGCAGTTAACCAAAATGATGCACAAGCTTCCTTCAAAGCGCAGGAGCTATAGAATTTCAATTAAACACTTTTCATAATTGAATTTCTGGGAAAATTTATTGATGATTTTATAGGTAAAAACCCAAAAGATTAAACAACAAAAATGTGTTGTTTCGAGACAGTTTTTAATTTGTTTTTGGATTTAATGTTTTGTTTGTAATTAGAATAAAGAAAAAATCTATCCCCGCCTTAGTTTACTTTCTTGTTTTACGAGCAATGGTGGTTTTGTCAAATTAATGTTTTAGTAGTGTTTGATTTGCCTATGTATGTATGTTCCGTATCTCCCTCCTTTAGTAGGAGCACCACCATGGGTTGTGGTGTAAAAAGGAAGACATTTAACACACTGTATCGGTACAGATTTAATGTGAGCATTTGCCTATCCAGTCTCCCAGCCTGGCCGTGACGGGTCTTACTACCAGAAAGTTAACCTTCCCCAAAACAATAAGTACAATGTAATAAAGCATACGAACACACCCACTCACCTGACTCGCTCATCCTCAAAAATATAAAAAAAAATGCATAATATAAAAGAACATTATATACAAAATAAAGGATAAGGTCACCCCGGATGCCGCACAAATGCCTAGACAACGAACGGGAAACCGGAGAGGACATACTTGGAATCCAAACCGATACCGCTAAATGCCCAGCTGTATTCCTGGTAGAGGAAAGCCGAAAATCCTATGATAAAAGGATCTCGGAAAGAAACTACCGATCCATTAGGGGAACAGCTAAAACCCTCAGACATCAAATAGATTGGTCTGATAGTTTCCCACATGGAAACTACTAATGGATCCCATCTGACTACATGTCTCAAACAAACCTGAAAATATCTGCAGAAACCTTTCTCAACAAACAAAATATAATCCAAATCATAAAATATACGATGTAAGGATAATAATATTCATCCATGAAATCAATTTGACAAAACAATTTCAATGATGTTGAAGGATTGTCTCTGCAAAAATTTTCACGTCCGCTCTCATCGGCATGCTCGACTCGTATTACTATTTTTTTTTCATTCAGATTTTCTGGTTCAATGAGCAGATGATAAAAAAAGTTATTAATTAGTATCATATGCTAGGTCCTTTGAATTTGATATTTTGCATTTACAGATCTTTTAAAGAAAAGAGCATGCGAGGACAAAAACCGTTTGGTATTTGATAATGACGGATGCGAGGTAATGTGCACTTTTCTACCTTTCGGAACATATGGCTGTTTAGATGAAGAGAACAGAACGGAATGGGTTTACTGTAGAAACGGGCACACTTTGTGGGATTCTACACCCGGAGCTTGTGATAAAAGACGAGCAGGTCAGTTTTTATAGTTTCTTTAGTTTTTACATGAAAAACATATTCATTTCAGGTAACTAGTTTGCAATGTTTTCATAATTTAGTTGATAGATTGGTTGACGTCATGTAGATAATATATCACGAGAACATTTTAAACACTAATTCAAATAAGTATGTTCTACAGCAAGGAAGGGGCAAATTTCAAAAGATCTACAAAAAGAGAGTATGATTGAAAGAACGGATATACGTCTTGCAACAGACGCACATCCTAACAATGTTACAACCACAGGGTATTGTAATGTTCCTTAATGTATTGAAAGCGCGTTGCATCTGATGACAATAAAATTGAAATTGGAAATGGGGAATCTGTCAAAGAGACAACAACCCGACCAAAGAGCAGACAACACCCGAAGTCCACCAATGGGTCAGCTTCTTTCTGTCCGAATATGGCTCTGTTATTATACATAGCGTAGCGTAAATTCGATGAACATTCAACAGATTTATCCTTCTGGATAAGAGAAATTGTTGTTCACATAGCAAAACTCACCCTGTCCATTTTCGGTGTCAATAAATTACAGTAGACGCAACTGTTGTATATCGATATTTGAATCGCATGACACCATTAGAAAGATAAAAATCAAGGTAAGGAACAAAAACCAAGGGAAATGCATGAAACCCCCAAAAAAGAGATGAGATGCGACGGAAAGGGTGAGCGTCTACTACTATGTATATATCACCGCCATGCAAATCCACACTTTGTCAATATATCCCAATGGGGAATAGGACAGTATCAGTAAATATACAGATTGAACGTTAGTTCTGGTATCCTATGATCAACGATTGCAAAAGCATGTCGCTAGGTAGTTCAGACGCAGATATATCTTAACAATTCAATTTTTCTTCTAACATCAATATTTCATTGAAAAGAAAGCACAGTAAAAAAAAACTATTTTAGATAAAAAAAAAAAAAGAAAAGAAAAAAAGACGTTAGTTGATCTCTTTTATTCTTAAATGTCAAAATTTTGTTACAGCATACATGTACAAATTGCATCCTAATTCAAATAATTTTAAACGGTTCGTTATTAAAATAATAATAAAAAAAAAGATATGTATACTAGTACATTCATTGAATTCCTGTTCCATTCTTATATTGATAAAGGATGACCAATGACAATGGTTTTTTTTATTTTACAGATACCGACCTTTGTACAAAGTGAAGATTGCCGATGTATTACATTCAAGACGATACAATAATATAGATAAAAAACGCCGAAACTGACCTGTAATCAAACATACAATTGATTTTAAAATAAAAATCCTTTTTTTCACAAAGTTGTCATATATATGCCGCCCTTTCCTACGCTTTTTATGTTTTTTTTATCACTCAACACACGCAATGCTTTAAAACATTCCAATAATTTTAAAACACAGCTGTATTCTCATGTATCAAAATTGTAACTTCAAAATAGCGGTGCCAACTTAGTGTGTTACATCAGCCTAAAAATGACAACACTTGATAAATTATTGCCATCGTTTATCTTTATATTATCCCACCATCTATTGAAGCGCCTCATGACCTAACACCGAAACAATAATTGGTGCTCAGGATCACAGTAGGGTATCATTTCAAGACTATCTATATTATGATATTGTACCCAGAAAGATTAATACCATCCTGCAGATGAAGTACATGAACGGTAACAAGTGCTTGTTTTCTTGCAGTTTATGCACTTGATATAATCAATATGGTGTAAACATACAGACAAGATCACAAACCTAGTATAACTACTCAACAACAATAAACAAACTTTAAATTTTAATTCACACGATCCTCTTACAACCCTTCTTTTTTTTAAAGACAAAAAGAAAAGAAAAAATGAAACAAAGAAACAATTGAAACTCAAATAAATGACCTATTTAATATCTTGTGACGAGGGTTGGTTTGGTATTATCTTTTAATCTAATCGTGTTTTGTAGTCCAATCATAAGGGAGAATTTACAGATCTCCTTTAATAATATGTAAAAAGAGACAGAAGCTACAAAATAAAACTCTTTAGGAGAAAAGAGACTGACGAAATCATGGCAAAATCGAAAAACTATTAAAGGATAAAGAACAGTATACCCATCAATAAAGAAAAAAACGGAGAAAGAACAGTATACCCATTTATAAAGGAAAAAAAACCCGCCTGAGCAAAACTACACCAATTCTTGAAAACACGTAGAGGATGAATTATATGTTAATGTTGTTTTGGTCTGAAGTGAAGAATATTTGAATTCTTCGGTTGAAGTATTGCAGCAATGACAACTTGTGAACGGTACTCATCTGAAACCATTGAACCGAAAGCACTTATACTTTGAAAGATTGTTTGCCATTGTTTTTAGTTGACCATATAATACCAATTGAAATTATTTCAATTGATGTTTTATAGTGTGTCTTTCTATGTTGTAATGCTACACTACCATTTCAGTTTAGGGTGAATGTTGGCGCCTGATTAAACGTTTACACCCGCTGCATTTATTGCACCTGTCCTAAGTCAGGAACCTGTTGTTCAGTGGTTGTCGTTTGTTGATGTTTTATTTATATAAATTATACCGTGATGTTCTTGTTTAATTGTTGTGGGGCCCTTTATAGCTTGCTGTTCGGTGTAAGCCAAGACTCCATGTTGACGGCCTTACTTTGACCAATAATTGTTTACTTTTTACACATTGTGACTTGTATGGAGTATTGTCTCACTGGCACTTATACAACATCTTCCTATTTCTATATACCGTCGTTTTGATTTTATGTGATTTTTTAGAACTTGACCATTTTTGCTATTGTACACAATAACACCTTTTGAACTCGTGAGACAGTTTTACAGAGAGGTCTTATACTTAGCAGGTGTGTTTTCTATCATCTGGTTAGGAACCATATCATACCGCCAGTTTGATTTAACTTTTTTACAGGATGATCCAATCTTATGACTTTACTCGTCGTTTTTTTGTTGATGGTTTCAAATGTTTCAAAATGAAACATTGTTTGAAACATGCTTAATCACAAACCACATTATGAGGCACAATGATTATAAATTTCGTTACACTTGTAGAATTGATAAAATTATAAGGATATACGAAAATTACAATTTATTTGGTTAGGTAAATGAAGCTTCAATTGTTACTTCTTTTTTATTTTTAACTTTTTGTGAAGGGTAAACACATACAGGGACGTTTCTACACTTATCCGGTATTTTTAATATTCTATCTCACCATAGTTTTAGTGGTCAATATGTTCTTACATCTGTATTTGTTTATATAGCATTAAAATAGCAGCACATTATCATTAACTGTTTTATTTACAAAAATCTCCATCGCATTGTAAATTATTATGGGCCGGTGGCCGAAAGGTCTACGTACTACAACTACTGTAAACCTAGCAGTTGTTAATTTGCAATCGGCAATCCTCGGGTGACTCCGCTACTCCCGCCGAGTTTTAACGAATGGTGTCTGAACTTGAACTCAACATATGACAGGTGCGTTGGATTCCAATATTAATTGATTAGGATTGGAAGTTTTCCTACTGAAGGTCGATATTTCTCTCCTTTCTCTCCGGCTCCTCCACAAATAAAAAAAAATTACCATCACGAAATAGCCAGTAGTACTTAATGTGATGTATAAAAAAAATTAAACCAATCAATCAAAATATAATATATGTTGCACTAAAAGGCAAGAACATGTCATAATTTCTCATTATGATTACCATTGATAGCCAAACATTTTAAACTTGTGTACAATAGTATATGACGAAAAATGTGAAATAGTTTTCTCATATTTCTTAACAAAATGTATGTAGTTTAGTTTCCTTTATTTATTTAAAAATAAGGCGATGCGGTATGATTGCCAATTAGACAACCATCTTCCAAAGTTCGAATGGAGTGGATGTAAGCAACCATTGACAATCGTACGGCCTGCAAACCTGAGAAAATCTCATACCCTATAGTCAGAATGATATGAAGGGCCTTGACATGAAAAATAAGAAGGAATTCAATTGAAAAAACTAACGGTATAATCTATAAAAAGAGGGTTGGAAATGTTTGTGAGCGCTCAACCTTCTCCTAACATGGGACAGTGGTGCAACAGCACAACAAAACAACAAAATACAAAAGTCAGTTGAAAAAGGCTTAATTCATCAGATCGATACAAAGCAGAATAACATCGAACAAAAACAACACAGACCGGGTAGGGTATTTATACATCCCTCATCCCTAACAACAAATAAGACACGCAGACCGAGCAGGGTATTTATACATCCCTCATCCCTAACAACAAATAAGACACTCAGACCGGACAGGGTATTTATACATCCCTTATCCCTAACAACAAACAAGACACTCAGACCGAGCAGGGTATTTACACATCCCTCATCCCTAACAATAAATAAGACACTCAGACCGGACAGGGTATTTATACATCCCTTATCTCTAACAACAAGACAATAACAATCAAAACCAAGGAGTAAACAAAGACTCACAAAACCAAAGGACATTTACATCAACAATTATAAATATTAATTAAGAAACAACACGAACTCCACTTAAAACCGGGAGTGAAACCAGGTGCTCCGGAAGGGTAAGCATTTCCTGCACCGTATACGGCACCCGTCGTGTTATTTTTTTGTTCAGTTCGGTAATGATAAGACACTCTGACCGGGCAGGGTATTTATACATCCCTCATCCCTAACAACAAATAAGACACTAAGACCGGGCAGGGTATTTACACATCACTCATCCCTAACAACAAATAAGACACTCAGACCGGGCAGGGTATTTATACATCCCTCATCCCTAACAACAGATAAGACACTCAGACCGGGCAGGGTATTTAAACATCCCTCATCCCTAACAACAAATAAGACACTAACTACAGATCTCAGAGTGTTTAATAAACAGCTTTCAAATAATAATGAATCACATGGTAAAATGATAATGAACTACATGGTAAAAAATGATAATGAACTACATGGTAGAAAATGATAATGAATTACATGGTAGAAAATGATAATAAATTACATGGTAGAATCTTAGAAGTAGTCTGAACATTTAATGAAAACGAAATTCTTGTTGCTAATCAATGCATATAGTAAATTGTATTTCAAACTTCGATCTTCTTATTTTAATATATTTCACATCAAGCTAATACTGTATTGTGTTTAAGAAAACATGACAGGGTTTTGTAATTCTTATACTTTATCTCCCAATTAAGTTTCAATATTGTTCAACTTAGAATTACATTACCTTCAATTATAATTTTACATTTATATGGAATTCCACTATTAATATCCAATAACAGTCATGTTTAATCCTACCACATTATGTATGTGCCTAAGTCGGGAGCCTGTAATACAGTGGTTGTACTTTGTTGCTGTATATTAATTATATTCGTTTGTTGTTTATTTTTTTGGGCACATACATCAGGTCTTATATGACTTAGTTTGAATTGATTTACATTACATTTTTCGCTGCCTTTTATAGCATGGTACAATGTATGCATTATGCGTTTTGTTGGCCTAATCTAATAACGACTCAGTGTGTCCATATATACTCAATCTTCGCCCGGCAGTAAGAAACTTGCTAATGGAACATATTTTTTTCTTTCTATTCGGGATTTTCAAATACATGCACCTAACAACGTTCAATAAGAATCTGGGCAATGAGGGTGTATAAGATTCCATCGACAGACACATGTGCACGAATAATAATAGTTGAATTGGTTCCTTCTCAAACATGCATTATATTTTTGCTACTGTACTATAACCTATCGCGACATATTAATCAAATTCGATCATAGCAAAACATTTAAAGACATTAAACTATGATTTTGCGACATTGTACCAGAACTTATTTTTCTATTGTGTTGTTTTACGTCATCAAACACCTTTTTAAATTAGGATATATACAGTTATATTTAAGGGAACAAGAAATAGCTATTTAATTGTTGTTTACCTTTGAGACCTGTTCCAGGAATAGCATTTGAAAATAATTTCCCAGTGACATTTTTACCTATACATATATGCAGTGTCTTAGTTACGCAGGTCCCCTCTGTTTTATGTAAATAATTTTGAACCATGGTTACATTGAACAAAAGGTAAAGTCCTGTTAAGGATATCAATTTGCAATGGCTTCTAGGAATCAATAAAAAATTATTGTTTACCTGCTATGTTGATGTACTTTTATAAATTCGCATATTGAAAATCACCTAAACAGTTTGTCACTTATCCAACAACTAAAACAACTTAAATTGATTGACGATCTGATTTGTGCATCCGTAATATCAAGCTACTTAAATGTGAACGCTCAGCAAAGTTTCTATAACTTCATTTTGTCTCGTAACAGTAAGTATGATTATTTAGCAGCTTATTATTTTGTTTACAAACAAGTGTCACTGTTTGCATTTATTAATTAATTAATTTGTTTATTTATTAAGTTGTTCATTTATTGATTCAATAATTTATTAGTTTATCAATCTTTTTATTCGTTTAGTATTTATTTCATATTCGTTCATCTTCTCATCTAAATATGTAAACTTTGAAATCACCTAAATGCTTTTTAAAATAATCAACCTGTAAAACAACAAACACAAATATTTGATCAGTTCACATACACGTATTCTTTGTTAAATATTCATACGTTTGATGATTTTTGAATTACAGTACATACAATAGAAAATAAATAAATTTGGTGTATTTACTGTCTTCTGATTGGTTAAAATAATTAGCTTTATTTTCAATGTTATCAATTTTTATGGCGACACGCCCACTCTAACGTTGTGTATTCATACGCAAACATCTGTGTACGTTGTTATTCGTATTAATATATATCTTTGAGCCTTATTTTTATAGACATTTTTTATAATGAATGGCAATAATTTATTTTGAATTTATTGAACCATAAAATTAATTTTTGACTCTTCACATTTAACATAATCCGCTTCGCGGATTATTCAATGTGAAGAGTCAAAAATTCAATGTGAAGAGTCAAAAATTAATTTTATGGTTCAATAAATTCAAAATAAAAAACAGCCATTCATTAAATACAATTGATGACGAGGAGATCTTTAATTGTTGTCGTATTTAAAGGATGTCATTAGGCCAGGTTTAGGATTTTTTTGTCAGATTGTTGGACTCCTTACATTTTTCCTACGATAAAGGGTTCAATATTTATTGCAAAATTAAGGTCGAAGTCCGAGTCAGTCTTTTCCTGTTATTTAGATTTTTTTTTTATCTCAATAAGGCGCTCCATAACCAATTAATATATTAGCGTAGTAGTTTGTTCTAATATACGGAAAAAGTCCAAGTCAGCCTTTTCCAATCATTTAAAAAAAATATAATTTTTCGAAAAGGAGGTCCAAAAAATAGATCTATTTATAGTTTTAGCCTATTTTGTTCATTAACAAATGATTATCTGACTTATAGGATCAATTTAAAATTCTGTTCTTTTTTATTTCACCTTAGTACATCATGAATACTTTATAATCGAATTACATAAGGTCTTCAAACAAGTACGGATTAACTTCGAAATCAATGATTTAAGATTTATGTAAATTTAAGGTGAATCGTACTCTAACGGGCATAAAGTATTTAACCACGTGACAAGCATATTATATTCGAAGAATAAATTCATGATATTCGCTTAAATTCGTTAAAGTTTTCTCTTTCTGATTATAAGTGACTCAAAATAGGAAGAGAGTAGATGTAACAACAAATAAGCCAAATATTGTACGTGAGATCCTCTTAATTTCTGATTCATAACTACTTTTTATGCATTACTGTGTTCAATCAGATTTAAATTTTCATTTCAGATTTACACCATGAACTCTAGTGTTGCTGTTATCATTCTGCTCGTTTGCCTTTCAGGTAATAATTTCTTTGCCTTTCGGATTATACTTTATGTATTCTTGTTTCTTTAATGGACATTTGATTAAATTTAATATATTTTGAAAATTCTTTGAACTTTACGTACTTCTTTTACCTTCTTAATATTTTTTGTCAGATTTTATTTATTCATTGCAGTTTTGGAGATAAATGACAAAAATGGCAATTTAACCCTATTTTCTATATCATCCATGTCGGCCATGTTTGTCGCAGGCGGGTCGTTGACACAGTTTGAAAACTATTTCCCCGATTATTATTAGGCTATTAGTTTGGTTAAATTTTGATCAAGGGTTTCAAAGGAGATAACTTTGTTAACGTAACGGACGACGAAAAACGACAGATGACGAAAGAAGGGGGACACCAAATGATGATTTTGCATCTGATAGTAAGATTTCGTTTCAAATTGAATTAAAAGGTTCCATGATAATTTGACATAAGACATTTATCCCTAAATTACTTAAAACACACTTAACGTGAATGATGATGACCGACCCTGCAAGGACTGTATAGCCTATCAAGGTCGTTAAAAACTTCCATTTGTTGATGATGATGACACCAAGGATAAAAAGGATCGATATCTCCCCTTCCCTAATATTGTAACAGGATCGACAAAAAAGTGTGGTACGTTAATCAATTTGTGACGAACTATTTTAAATTAAAAAATGTTTGATAAATGATTTTTAATAAATCAATAGTTTACAAAAGATTTAAAACAAAACAAAAAAATTACCAATACTTCACGTTGTGAATTATGACCATCCTTCATTGAACAAATTATCTGTTTAATCGGAGAACGTTTGTGCATGTGGTATTAAAGAAGAACTTTGCATTGAATTGCTATGAAATTTCATAACGGTCAAAACATATAAAGGTATCATATATTTTTGTATTTTTATGATACCAAGTACATTTTTCATTCAGATATCATTTTCGGGTTTTCAATATATTTGTTTCCCCTAACAATTCAAAAAAATATTATACACTCATTTCATTCACGAAATTTTTAGCAATTTTGACGATATTCACTATTAAAAAACAGCCATAATATGTCATATTACCTCATTTTTTATGCGCTATTGCATGAACTATATGTCCCCTAGTATTTTGTAGGCTGTGTTGCTCAGTCTTAAGTATTCTATGTTGTGTTCTGCATACTATTGCTTGCCTGTCGATTTTTTCTGCCATGACATTGACAGTTTATTATCCACTTATAAGTTTCCCGATGGAATTTTTTCGCCCCTCTCTTGACAAAATGTCAATTTTCTCAATTTATACTTTCAGGCATGATAATAAATGAAAGCGAAGGTATAACAATTAACTGCAAATGGGGAGGATGTCCTTCAAAAAAAGCATGCAACTTCTGTTGTGACCACTTAAAGAAGGGATGCACTAGTGGAACTTGTACGGGGAAATGGATTAAAAGGAAATGTGAATGTGAATGTCCTTCTGGGTATGTATAAATATAAGAATTTTAAACAAGTATACATATCATCCGTTAGGGTTACATTACATTAGAACTATTCTTTTTTCACTGCCGGTTAATTTTCTAAAATGTTTGAGAGATTATGCACTTGACAAAGGAGGTACTAATACATTTTCTCCAATATACAGACTTGTCAGTATAATTTGTGATGTAGCTCTTTTCCGTCTCTTTAAACCAGTAAGATCGGAACCTTTACATGAGGAAAAGAGGAAATTCCTTCCTGTTCACTTTAACAATAGAGGAATTGATGCAATCAACATCAGCAACGTTCTACATCACAAGGAGGTAACATCTAAAATTCCTATTTATTTTCAAAATCAGTCTGTTCCTATTGTATCCTACAGTTACACCAAAACCATTGCACCCAAAATATTTAACTATAAACAAGCATTACAGGACCTTGATTTAAAACAATACCTAAATAAACCTCTGACATGTGACTGTTCCAACTCGCCTTACAATTACAGCCCCTCTGGCCATGTTATTACTGGGGATCTAAACATAATTCAACATGAAAATCTCCGAAAGGTGATTTCTCGTGGTCCTAAGTTTAGAGAACCCCAACACATCAATTGGAACCATAACTTCAAAATAATTATGGATTCCATTGAGAACTACGCCAGAGCATGGGCTAAGCGAGAAGAAGTGCAACTGGACACTTTGTCAGAATGGGTCAACACAATCAGGTCTCTGATAAAACGTCGCATTCATAAGTTGAAAAACTGTGTGAATGATCGACCTAAGTCCATTTTCAGTGACAAAGAGGCTGTGAAATGTCTATCATCTCTTCAAGATAAGTATGTTGTTGTTCCTGCCGACAAAGCTTCAAATAATATTGTCTTTGTATGTAAATCGTATTACTACGAGTGTCTTATAAAAGAATTAGGAATAAATGAACACTCAGGTAATCCCACATACAAAAACATATCATTTGAAAAGGATGAGATTTTGGCGAATCATAAGTCCTTCATGGCTTCTATGAACATTGCATTGAACAACAAATCGGAGGACTTACCTTGTTTGTATTGGATACCTAAACTTCACAAAATTCCGTACAAACAACGGTACATTGCCGGCTCATCTGCTTGTTCTACTAAAGAATTGTCCATTAGATTGACTAAAATTCTGTCCGCAGTTAAAGAGGGTCTTCAGATATACTGTGAAACTGTTTACTCACGTAGTGGTATTAACCATATGTGGATTCTGAAAAACTCTAAAGAACTTCTGGATAATTTTAAATCTCGGTCTTATTCTGAAATTAGTTCTATTAAAACTTTTGATTTTTCAACCTTGTATACAACCATTCCCCATGTGAAATTGAAAACCTGTCTAAAAGAAATAATTCACAATGCTTTTCATCATAAAAATGGTAGCATACGCTATAAATTTATCACTTTGGGATACCATAAGGCATATTTTGTTAAAAGGAACAAAAGGGTAAAACATACTACACAGAGGAACAAGTGATCAGTATGCTGGAGTTTCTTATTGACAACATATTTGTTGAATTTGGAGGCAGACTTTTTCAACAAATTGTCGGCATTCCTATGGGAACTAACTGTGCGCCTCTCCTTGCCGACCTCTTCTTATTTTCATATGAATCGGAGTTCCTTCAGACACTTGTCAAAAACAAGAAGATCAAAGAAGCCAGGTTATTTAATTTCACTTTCAGATATATTGATGATGTTCTTTCCATTAACAATCCGAACTTTTCTGATTGGATTCCATTAATATACCCACCAGAACTAGAAATTAAAGAGACCACAGACACGGCTTCCTCTGCCTCATTTTTAGACTTATACCTCGAATTTGACATACACAGTCATCTCAGTACCAGAATCTATGACAAACGAGACGATTTTAATTTTGAAATTATCAATTTCCCTCACCTTAGTAGTAATATACCAACTTCACCTGCATATGGAATATACATTTCCCAACTTATTAGGTATTCAAGAGCTTGCAGCTCCTATTCAGACTTTGTAAAACGTCACCAGTGTCTAAGCAGAAAATTGATGAACCAGGGGTATGTCAAAGAACGTCTCGTCCTTTTTCTAAAAAAGTTCATCGGAAGATACCCAGAACTTGTTGATAAATATTCCGTATCAACTTCACAAATAATACAAGATGGTCTTGAAGTATAGATTTTGCGTACTGACGTTTGTTATCATCTTAATTACGTATTATAGTATTCTTTTATATGTCTTTTTTAGATATTCATTTGAAGTGACTCTGTGGTTACGCTAAACCACATACTTTGAACGGCAAAATTATTTAGTTTATTGATGTTGCTTTTACTTAAGGATCTTGACATACTATGAATGACTAAACTATTTTGTTCAATGAGACTACTTTTTCTGTTTAGTCTGTTTTTTATGATATACATTTGACGTGAAACTGTACTTATGTATCCCGTCATACTTTGAACCACATCATTATTTTATTTATTATTATTACTTTTACTGTTAAATCTGGTTTTTGTTATATCTACTTTACGTGAGTCTGCATTTATGTATGCCGTCATACGACAAAATTATTTTTATGTCTACCTGTGCGAATTTCAAACGCGCAATTTTACACCAGTAATGAAAACCTTCTATCATTTATGGGTAGACTTTACATAGATAAATTCAGCCGTATTTGACGTGAAACTGTACTTATGTGTCCCGTCATACTTTGAACCACACCATTATTTTATTTATTATTTTTACTGTAAGTCTGTTTTTTGTTATATCTACTTTACGTGAGTCTGCATTTATGTATGCCGTCATACGACAAAATTATTTTTATGTCTACCTGTGCGAATTTCAAACGCGCAATTTTACACCAGTAATGAAAACCTTCTTTCATTTATGGGTAGACTTTACATAGATAAATTCAGCCGTATAAGAAAAGCAAAATGAGAATGTTAAATTTGATGTATGCCTTTTTGTGCCACTTTGTTACATTTGTTGTTTATGTAGTGATATTAAGATGATAACACAATATTGACTGTTGTACCCCTATTTTTGACATTTTTACTCTTTGAGTATGTTTGTTTTGTTCATGCATCGTTGACAATGTAATGGAATTTGATGCGACTGTCATACAAGTGAGAGGTTTAGCTAGCTATAAAACCAGGTTCAATCCACCATTTTCTACATTAGAAAATGCCTGTACCAAGTCAGGAATATGACACTTGTTATCCATTCGTTTGATGTGTTTGGACTTTTGATTTTGCCTTTTGATGTTTGATTTTCCTTTTTGAATTTTCCTCGGAGTTCAGTATTTTTGTGTTTTTACTTTTGAATAACAGTAAAATGAGGTAAACACTATTAAATCAACGATCAAACGCCATATATAGTGAATCATTCATTTTGAAAATAAAAAGATGATGCATGTACAACGATATGATAAGCTCGACTTCGTCGTAGATAAAAAAAAAGGAGAGTTGTGAATAGACAAGTTGCTATTTAAATCAAAATAGCCAACACAACAACTGTCGATGTTTCAGTTCTTGGCATGTACCTTAAGTATTGATATAGCATGTACGGAGATAACACGTTGGATAATTAGTATTAACTAGATGTAAAATAGTTATTGACAGAATTTATATAATTACTGTCTTTTGTGTCTGAAAATGTGTAATTTTATTGACTTTTGAGAAACTGATATTCACTGAGGCCAACGGCCAAAGTGAATGTCACTAGATTTTTCAAAATATTTACAGAAACAAAAGACAATAATTGTTTTTTTCCAGATTCCGAGATAGAAAAATATTTATAAAATAACAGTTATTTACCAAAACGAACTAGTTAAGCGTCAAACATTGAATCGTTATTATACACGTATAAGCACGCAACGTTTTGCGCGGTGAATGTACTTATTCCGGAGGTGAATATGCTTATTTATTCAAAATCCCATTCATATAGAAAACCATCTAAAGTTCTATCAATATGGAATAAATTCAATCATGTACAAGTGCGGTTATATTAGGCATATTCTAAATGATTAGTGTTTTCTTTTTTCTTTTAGATAAAAGAAACAAGATGTCCAAACAGTATGATCCGATGTCAACGGGAGATTTATAAACCGATTTTAGTTCATTCTAAGAACATGAAGAGATTTAGAAGAAGACTAAATTATTGATCATATTTTTTGAGATCCCCTTTTTCGTTGTGCAAATAAAATAGATTTTGAATAAATACTTTTTTCCTTAATTTGGTTCTGTTAGAAATTGTGCAAGTGTATGCAATTTTATAATGATATTATCTGTATAATGCTACATACATTTGTTATACACATAATAATCAAAATTATATGAAACTGGTAACAGTGTCCAAGTAGTCTGTCCGATTTTGTTTAAATGGTGCATTCTGTCCGAAGTACTTGTACGAACACGTGTCCTCAGATTAGGATTAATTAAGAAAATGAAGACTGTTTTGTTTTGGTCCTCATGACTTTATAAAAATTCTTAAAAAACGTTGATATTATCTAATACCAACACCTTTTAGTTATGATCAGCGTAACTGATGAAAGAAATCTTATCGCATAAACTTGTGTTGTGTTCTTGAAAATGATTATTGTAAAATAAGGAGATGTGGTATGATTGTCAATGAAACCTCTACTAATCATAGTCCAAGTGACGTTGGTGTTATACAGCCGTCATCAAGGAGCAAAGTCATATAAAAGACCCTCTTCATTAAAACGGTGAAAAAAACATTATGAATTTCGTCCGTTGGTGCGCTTTGATATGCAAAGGGAAAGGATTCATTGGAGAAACCATCGGTCTTTAAAAAAAATAGTTAATAAATGAATAGAAATGACAGATCGCAACAAATCGCAAACATTGAAAAACGTGATCCTATCAATAATCAAATGTCCATTGATAAAAGACATAGGAATAAATGAGCACTCAGAAAATCCCACATACACAAACATATCATTTGACAAGGATTATATTTTGGCAAATTATAAGTCATTCATGGCTTAAATTAACATTTTGATTTACATAAGACAGCAAATATGAGGTCTTACCTTGATTGTATTGGATACTTAAGCTTCACAACCAACGGTACATTGCCGGCTCATCTGCATGTTCTACAATGGATTAAATTGACAACATTTCTGTTTTTAGGGAAAGAGCTCTTCAGAAATACTGTGCAAATGTTTACGCAGGTTGTGGTATTAACAATAATTATAATTTGGATTCTAAAAACTTCTAAATATTTTCTTGTTAAATTTAATCTCGATATTCCTCTGAAATAAATTCTTTAAAAATTTCGTATTTTTCAACCTCTATACCACTTTTCCCCATGTAAAATTGAGAAAATAGTCTACAAGAAATAACCCATAATGCTTTACACTATTAAAATGGTGGCATACGCTTTGTATTTACGACTTCGCAATACCATACGACATATTTTGAAAAAGTGAACAATTAGGTTAAACATGCTACACGAAAGAACAATTGATCAGTATAAAATAAAATTGAGAATTGTATTGGGGAATATGTTAAAGAGACAACAACCCGACCAAAAAAGCAGATAACTGCCAAAGTCGACCAATGGGTCTTCAACGCAGCAAGAAAATCCCAAATCCAGAGGTGGGCCTCAGCTAATTCCTCAATAAAAATATGTGCTAGTGCAGTGAAAATAAACGTCATACTAAACTTCAAATATATAAATGATTTAAAATAAAAAAAATAATACAAGACTAATAAGGGCAAGAGGTTCCTGACTTGAGACTTGCACAAAAATGGAATCTCAAACCTCCCCCTATACCTCTAGCAGATGTAGAATATAGAAACACATAGTACTAAGCACAGTAAAACTCTATTTAAAAGAAGTCTAAATCCGATCTCAGAATAAGTAACAAACGAAATTATAAAGCAAAAAGACAATAATACATAAATTAACAAAGAACTACTAGCAGTTACTGACATGCCAGCTCAAGACCTCAATTAAACTGATTGACATACTATGTCTACATCCTATGAAAATCAAGCACAATCACTCTCGTTGGGGGTTAAGTGTATTCTTATGTCTTTCCAAAATCAAAACGGTTCCATACAACACAGAGCATATGACACATACTTCCTACCCGATATCAAGCATTACATGCTGCAAAGTACCATTGGTTTGAAGACTAACAAAAAATAAACTGCACTATCTGTAAAGTCTTGATTTGACTTATTATTTAAACAACTACATATAAAAGTCTATTCAGTGTGTTCAATATTATTTGTTGTTGTCTTTTAATGGTTGGGTGGAAAATGGCATTAACACAAAACATTAATCAATGCATTGCATGTTTACGCCACACTTAAATTAATGCATATATGTAGATTCGGTGACATCGTGTATGTATACTCATGTATGTGTATATACAAAAGGCTAAGGAAAATAAAGGATGGTATGGAATATTTGTTCATGACAAAAAAGAAATATGCACAAATTATAAATAAAGACCAGGAACTGCAATTTTATAGTTGTTATACATCTGAAAGAATTAAAATGGTTTTTGTTTACATGTTTTGAATTCAGTAGAAATAAAATTCGGATGGAAGACTAAAAGTACTTTTTCACAAACTGATATCACTATTACAGAGACAAAAGGTATTATCATTTCAATTATCGCTGCAATTGCCAACACTAGAACACGTTTTCTGATAATTTCCAAGAGCGTGCAGGATTTGGCTTTAGATTGGTTTTAGTTCTTTGAGACTACGGGTCTCTTGATAATTTTTAATGACCTTTGTAATGTCAGAATTCGAAGTATAACATCTAATATGTGGCAACCTATAAAAACATGTGTGGAACTTTTATGCATAAAGTTGACCCTCGATGTCCCTAATGTATAAGGTATATGTGGCTGTTTTGCAAGAATTCAAACATTTTCGTCTTAGGATAGAGACAGTGTGTTTAGTTGATGTGTTATCCTTGGTTTTAGTTTATAACCCAGACTTATTTTCTCCCAGTTTGAACAGACGTATATACTACTGTTGCATTTACGTCGTTTATCTAATCATATACCTTATACTTTTATCATCTTCTGTAATTGTATTGACAAAGTGAAATAAGTACGATGATAGATTTTTATGACAATATGTGCAAAATTGTATTCACTAGTAAACACTTTTTAATCTTGATGCTTAATGGTCATTTTTTTTTTATCTAAACAGCTCTTTAATTGAACGATCAAACAAATTATGATACCAGTTTCTATTCATTCGTTTGATGTGTTTGAGTTTTGATTTTTGCCATTTCATTACGGACTTTTCGTTTTGAGTTTTCTTCGGAGTACAGTAATTTTTGTTTACTTTTAAGAGAGTGTTTAATGGTACTTGCTTCTTTTTAAATTTATAAAGTTTTACGAAAAATCACTTTCAACAGTCAAAACTTCAAATTTTAAATAGATTGGCTTTCTAGTTATAGAATGTGAGCTTGTTAGAGAGTAGACGTCTTTCGCTTTATACCAACTCTGGTAGATATTTGTTTCAGTCTTACCCTTCCGATCACCTTCAGTTTTTGTGGGGTTCGTGTTGCTAAGACATAAGTTTTCTATGGTGTGATTTGTGAACTGGTGTTTTTAACGACAACTTTTTTAAAACAAATTAAGAAATTGATTTTTGTTGTGTTGGTTGAAAATGAAAATTGAGAAATAAAAATTACGAAAATCATCACTTCAGTAGAACTGTTTCTTAATCTGAATGTATTTGTCTAAATGTTTGCCTCTTTTCAATAACCTTTTAAACTCAATATCAATAGAATATATAACCACAAAATCACAACGAAGTTACCTACCGAATTAGACTTATAACCGGGTTTGTACTAACATTGGCAACACGACGGGTGCCATTTGTGGAGCAGGATCTTCTTAGAATTTCGGAGCATCTGAGATTATCCGGTTTTTGGTGAGGTTCTTATTGCTTATTCTTTTTTCTATGTTGTGTTTTGTGTACCATTGTTTTTCTGTTTCACTTTCAGCCATTGCGTTGTCAGTTTATTTCAGATTTATGAGTTTGAATGTCCATCTTGTATCTTTCGCCCCCTCTTTTAAAAGAGTCAGCATTTTATTGAGTACTCTTCAATTTAACTAATGAATATAAACGTTGTCCTTGTTATCATCAATCGCCGCGATATAGCCTTTTTGTGCTAATGCGGCGTAAAGCAACCAACAATCAATCAATGTTATCATCAATATAAATTTGTTTTATTTTTACTCTAAAGTATTTAAGATAAAGACTATATAAATATAAAATTATGTTTTACATTCTTGGATATCAAATTTGGTCCTCACAGATGACGCTTGTTGATTGCAGATCTGCTGATTTATCGATCACATTTGAAGGTTGGACAAACGATAATGCTCCCGGTACACAGAATTTTGCGATACAATTTTCCTTTTTAGCAGGGTCCTGCAGATTCGTACACATCGAACACATCACGTTTGTCAATACACTAATAATAACGCTAGATTTGTCATCGGGTAATCCCTTAACGAGTTTGACATGATTCAATTCATTCGTTATTCCTGTAATACAAATGTTGAATTTATCAATGTTAAACGTTAATGTATTACAGGTACTAAGCTTTTGAAAAAATGCCAAAAGAGACGCTTACACTACCAACTGGTCCTCAGAATCACAACATTTTGAATAGCGTAAAGTGTCTCAATTGTTTTTTTTTTTTTTATCAAAATGAATTTGAAATGAATTTAAATGATATAACTCCTAGAACATTTGTGCATAGATAGATGAAAATTAAAAAGCTACATGTTAATTATTAATAATGGGGTTTTCCCCCTCATTTGCTTTTTCCCCGACAAATGAGATTGTAAAAGTTTGGAGCCTCCTTAGTTGCTTCCCTGGGAAATTTAGGGTTGATGTAATAAGTTATGCTTATCACAATACAAATGCATAATTAAAAAAAATGATATGCTTTTTAATTGCACAGAAAGTATTTTTTATTCAAGGCATAGATAAACTAAGCCGTAATCGGCATAATGTTTTGGAATTTTGGGTCTCCATTGCTCTTAATCTTTACACTTATTTTGATTTCTATTTTTGTTTATCTGAGCGTCACTGATGAGTCTAATGTAGACGAAACACGCATATGTCATACCGAAATATAAGCCTGGTACATTTGATAACTATTCGTACCTCGTTAAAATTGAAATGTTTCCATCTTCTGCTGTCTTAGTATTGTCAGCGTATTATTTTTGTTTGTTGACAATAAAATCTATGTAACAATAAATATTTTGAAATTGTTCTTACCTGAATAGCTACTTTTTGTACAGCATAAGACTAATGCCAAAATCAGCGAGCAACGGGACAGACTTGCCATACTCACAGTCTGGTACTTCTGTTGTTTACTCACATAAATGCAGTAATGGTATGCAAAACAATATGTCATTAATTATGTCGTGTAGTTGAATACATTTCAATAGCTTGAGGTAATTCAACAACTAATGTTGGAAATAAGCAAATGATGTGAATAAAAACCCATTTAAAACCTTCCTGTTTCATCTATCATCACAACAAAGGTTGTCATGACAACATTGAAAGAGCGTATAAAGGTAATTCTTAAATAATCGTGTAGAATATTTGGGAACAACTTTATATTGAGCCATACAACTACATTTAAGTCGTCTTTATTCAAGTAAAAATAGGAATATATTGAAAAATTTAGGAAATTACTAAATTGATCACTTGGTTGTTGTTTCCATAATATCAGATCAAATCAACAATGCATTCAGTTTTTTGTTTTTCAAAGTCTGTAGACATATAGATCTGTATGTCTTTATTGTATATTACTTAAGTTTATTTGCATTCTTTAAAGTCACAAACCCCCAGAACACTCTATTTGACAATTTGACAACAGGAATATTGTATCATGCTGAATTCTTCTTTCTTGGTTTTGGTGTGTAAATAATAATATCAGTTAATGCGTCACTAGTGACACGGCTATGTTATTCTTAAATAAAGGCAACAGTAGTATACCGATGTTTAAAACTCATAAATCGATAGAAAAAACAACAAATCCGGGTCACAAATCAAAACCGAGGGCAACACATTAAATATAAGAGGAGAAAATATATATAAAATACGTTGATAGGTCATTAATATTACATATTCAAATTATCGTCCAAAATTGTCCTTAACCGAATGTATTTTTTCTAATACGACTGTCGTTATGATGCATGCCCAACCTCTGCTTCTATCGATGTTTAATGCCTGCAGCTATACATGTCAAGGAACAATCATTCATTTAACCAGTCAACCAATTGAAACAGTAAATAAATGAATTATTAACTTATATAAGTCGTAGAATTTAATTTAGTCTTTTTTTTATTTTGAGAATCATTTTGAAATTTATAAAAAAAAAATCAAATTCTTATTATTTGAAGATAGTTCATATTCTTGCAAGAACTTCGATTAACTAATTTCATAAACTGTTATCTTCGTTTGATCCTTAATATAAGTGTTTTTTTTTAAGCCAATTATTATATCAAATAATCCATTTCTATATATGTTGGAGTTGGTATTTGTTGCATTTCATAGTTTCTGTTGTTCCGTTTTTTTCCCTTTTAGTTGAAGTGTGTCCCTCAGTTTTAGTTTGTAACCCGCATTTTTTTTTTCGTAATCGAGTTGTGACTTTAGAACAGCAGTATACTACTGTTGGATTTACATAGAAAAACTTCTAGTATCAATTTATTTCAACAATTAATCCAATTACCTGTGTGTTTTATATATTTATATATCCGATGAATACACTCTCTTGTAGAGTTTTCACTTGTTCAGACGTAGTTATAACATAGTTACTTCTGTGATTGCATCTTGCATTCATTTGTAGGATTCTTTACAAAAAATAATTCAGCTGATCTGTAAAAATTACATCTACATATCTTATATATCATGTACTGTATTACGACGCTAGATTAAAACTGACAAGGAAAGGTAACATCCAACCACCAATGCTTTATTTTCATGTAGACTAGGTGGTCGAGTGGTCTAGCGCGTCGACACTGTGCAAGGCGATATCTCAGTAGTATGAGTTCGAATTCCGGCGAGGGAAGAACAAAATATTTGATAACGCAAATTTACAGATCTAACATTGTTTGGCTGATGTTTAGACGAATTGTATAAATATAAAATTGAGAATGGAAATAAGGAATGTGCCAAAGAGACAACAACCCGACCATAGAGCAGACAACAGACGAAGGTCCCCAACAGGTCGTCAATGCAACGAGAAATTCCCGCACCCGGAGGCGTCCTTCAGCTGGCCCCTAAACAAATATATACTAATTCAGTGATAATGAACGCCATACTAAACTCCAAATTCTACACAAGAAACTAAAATTTAATATAATACAAGACTAACAAAGACCAGAGGCTCCTGACTTAGGACAGGCGCAAAAATGCAGCGGGTTAAACATGTTTGTGAGATCTCAACCCTCCCATATACCTCTAGCCAATAATATATTTATAAGTCTGAATTAATAAAAACGTTCAAACCTATGATTGCGTTGGATTAAAACCGCATTTGTTATACGTGTCCATGTAAAACAAATTTCGTTGTAGAAAGGTCTAAATACAGCAAAAACAACATTTTCCAAAAGACCAAAAAAGTGAAAAAGTATATTTAAACAAAACGCATTTGACTAACAGGTCAAACAACTGATGTTCTTAAACCCTGCTGACTGCCATAAGCGATTGCCAAATTAATTGATCACAAGATGAAACAAAACGGATCTTTATATGAATTTAATACTAAACAGAAAATAATAAACTTTCGGCAAAGCTGTTATACCACAATTATGATGTGCAAAAAATGTGTACACCAGATCCAGATTTCGACATTAAATGTCTCTTCAGTGATGTTACGGATCGAAACGGTATTTGGAAGGCCATATAATTTACCTGAATTAAGAATAGACTCTTGAATTTAAAGAGTCAAAATAAGATAAACAGATCATATAAACCGGATGGAAATATAATAGAAGCCCAAACGAAAAAATTATAAACAAGTCTAAATTGAAAACTACTTTTAAACCTATGATTGCGTTGGATAAAAATCGCTTTTTTTTTTACACGTGTGCATGTAAAACAAATTTCGTTGTAGAAGAGTCTAAATACAGCACAAATAACATTCTCCTAAAGACCAAAAAAGTGAAAAAGTATATTTTAACAAAACGCATTTGACTAACAGGTCGAACAACTGATGTTCTTAAACCTTGGTGACTGCCATTGGCGATTGCAAAATAAATTAATCACACGATATATCAAAATGGATCTTAATATGAATTTAATACTAACAGAAAACAATAAACATGCGGCAAAGATTTTATACCACGAACATGAGATGCACAAAAATGTGTACACCAGATCCGGATTTAGACATTAAATGTCTCTTCAGTGATGTTAGGGATCAAAAAGGTATTTTGTATATATATTCAAATGTGTTTTGTTTAAATATACTTTTTCACTTGTTTGGTCTTTTGGAAACTGTTGTTTGTGCTGTATTTAGACCCTTCTACAACGAAATTTGTTTTCCATGCACACGTATAAAAATTGCGGTTTTTATCCAACGCAATCATAGTTTGAACGTAGTTTTCAATTTAGACTCGTTTATATATATATATATATTAGTGTTGTAAATGGTTAACCGGTTAATCGGTTAAACGATCGAACGACCGAATACCGAATACCAAAAACCCTAACCGGTTAACCGGACTTTTTTTTCAATTTTGACAGATTTGATATAAATTTGTATTGAAATCTTGAATAGTTATGTTGTCTTAAAAAATTGTCGCCGTGGTAATTAATTTAACAGTTCAATTGTCCAGTATATTGATTGCTATTGTTAAACATAAAATTAATAAGAACTTGTCTCTCAGCTCGGGGCAAGATCTTAAAGAAACACAATTAGTATACATGTTTTTTTTAACAGTAACTTTAAATCAGTAATACGACACTAGTAACCCGAATTTAACTTGATCGGACAAAAACGTGTTAACGCTATTTAAATGAGATTGATCGTTATTTGATAAAGATTGACAAAAATTAAAAATTATATTTAATTCATTTCAATTCATATCAATTCATTTTAACGCCAGTCAAATAGATTTCTCTGCAGTCGATCAATTGAAATCAAGTTAGTGGTTAGTTGCGTCAAACTAATAGGCCACGCCCCTGTTAAGCTATTTCAAACATGCTTTAATTCGTTTTAAACATGGATGAGACCCGGGCTTTTTACAGGTAAATCACTCAAGCAAAACGACCTCGATGTATCTATCGTAAGTAACGTGTGGTCCTTTGCAACTATTTATTACATCCCCGCTCCTTTGTTCTAACAGGGGTGATCTGAGCCGGATCATACCTACCAGATCACCCCAGTTTGAGTTTCTTTGTTATGCATGCTTTCCTTTGTTCTGTAAATTTTGGCGGGAATGTCAAATCCACTATAAAACTTATAATTAATTATACGGAAAAGACTATCTATCTAAATTCACGTAGAAAAAATCCAGTGTATATGCTGGGATTCGAACTCAAGACCTTTAGCATATCAAGCCGTGACACATACCGATACACCAGGACGACTGGATACGAAATAATAGTAATTTGATATACTTAAAGGAAGCAATTAAGATCTTTTTATAAGTGGGGCGAGTTGTCAGACTTTTATTCAGTGGGGTTTTAACCTTTTTCGTTAATTAATGAGTTTTCAGACTGATTGTTCAATTTGATTTTACACTTTTTCAAAGTGAGCAAGTCGGTAAACAAGAGTGGGACGTTATTTTTATAAAGTGGCGATATAGTGTGGGCCGATTGGCAAGTGGGGCGAGTTGACATTGTTTGATATCTTCTCATCGTGTTTGGGGGTCAAAAAGGGTATACATCATATAGTAATATATAAAGTATATTGTTATGGTTGTGTGGCGTTCTTAACTAGATTTTATGAATTGTAAATGGTTTTAAGTCTAATATAAAACAGCTGGGATGTAAAATAGTTATCCCAGTCGGACTTGGTGTGTCAGTGTTAGATCACCCTCTGGCCTCCGGCCATCGGGGTGATCTAACACTGACACACCGCGTCCTTATGGGATAACTATTAACGAAACCTTATGTATTCCTGTATATTTACCGTTTCTCTTTTTTTCTGTTTACTATATTGTACTCGTAAATCAAATGTAGACACGGAAAACTACACAGAAATTATTTATTGTGTACATAATTTAAATCAATGTGTCTTATATTCCCGGGAAGCAATATATATTCATTCTCTTGCTTATATTGATATTTGGAAAAGCTTGTAATGAAAAACAAGATATTGTTGAATAATAAAATTGACGAAGATAATGTTGACGTTGAATATGATAATCAGAAAGGCATGCTCAAAATTCTAAATGAAGTAGCAGCCCACTGAACTTTTAAAACTGTGATAAATTGTAATACCGGTCACTGGCCAAATCGGGCGTTAATTATGGAAGAGAAACAAATATCAAACAAAAATATTGTTCTTATGATTCTGTAAAAAGATTATTGTGCTGTCATGCACCCTGACGTACTTGTAATAAATGAACATGTATTCTGTATATATGAGATAAATTTTAGTCTGCGATAAAGATGGGTAAGTTGATTAAAGTTTAACGACCTTGACAGGCTATTTGTCGGCATACTCTTACGTTTTTTAATGTTTTAAAAGAAAACATACATTTACGTTTTGGGCATTTAATATAAGTCTACTTACCAAATTGAAATTAACATAAACATTGTTAAAAACAACAAAAAACGGAAAAGATACATTCTGCATTGTTGCTTTCATATAATTTTATTTCCTATATATTTGAGCGGGAATTTCTAAGTTAAAACTGATTGTAGTATAGATAAAATATTTCATCTAGGTGCTCTCGGTGAAGTTCTCTCGTTACATATTAAAATGAATTTCATTGGTCGGAACGTTTGCAAACTTTCAAACCATGTGTTCTCATCGAGGTCCGCGTTCATGTTTAAAATCAATACACAATATGAAGTCCAGTTCGGCAAAAAGAAATCAAATTAAAACTTTACGATGTCCGATTAAACAAACAGAATTTAGAAAAATAACACTTTTACGATTCTTCCAATCACGACAAAAATATCTATCTTTTTCTCCGATGAAAATCATTACTATTTATATTAGAACAAGTCAAAAGTTGCCAGAGCCCGATTTATGATGCATACGAAACTTTAATAATTAATTATCCGGTTTGTATTTTTCAAAATAACTATTATATCCGATAAAAATCGAAAAATAAATTATCGGTAAAAAAATACCGATTTTTCTATGAGACAAAAATTATCCTTATTGGAGTCAAATTTGTAATAAAGGACAAACCATATCCTCATGTTTTTTTTATGCAGTACTAGTAAGCATAGTTCGTCTGTTCTCGCTTCATACCAAGCCATCATAAATACACCAGAGATTACTAAAATGAAAGTCTTTTCGCTCATTGAAATTTTTGTAGGTATTAACCTTTAATTCGACCACTGAATTTTTCAGAATTACGAAAAATATGTTATAATCCTTGACCTTCCCGAAGCTTATACTTCGTTCAGTCAGAGACATATAATACAAGAGATTGGCAACTCGGCGAAATCCCGTGATTTCACACGGCCAGATTTAAATCTCACGATATTTCTTTGGGTAATAGAGTCTTTATCAAAGTATTAAATGTGCTCGAAGAAAAGGTGAAGTTGAAGCATATATTAACTGCACTTTCAGTGTTAAATTTAACATAATTAATTGAATAATTTGAGTTCATACGTAATTTTTAATTTCAATGTCATTTTAATTTTGATTTGTATTATAGAAAAAGAGACATTTTTGATATTGTATTAAAAATACGATATTAAATAATGAACACTTAATAAATTGTATGTAATTTTATTTGATAGTTTCATAATGGGTTTCTTTTAAATACACACCTGTCTCGAGGACATAATGTCACAGTGTGACATGTATATTCGGCTTGAATTATCCGATGGTCAGGTAAATCACAACCAGTTAAAATGAGTTTTATTTGACACCTGGTACACACGAAGTTGTTACACCACAGGTGTCCACACTCTTTCCAAAAATACTATTTACAAAATATAGAATTAATTAATGTGTAGAAAAAAAACTTAATTTGTTTGATAAATTTATCGTTCATCATGATCGACTTTGTCTTATATTCATAATTTGTATAGATCATTAAAAATTGATTACTTTCTGGGATCATTATTAATTTATCTTGTATTGAGTTTTTTTATGTTTGTCGGTAAATTGTTTTCTAAGTGTATGTTTCGAAATTTATATTATGAGCTTGCATTGAGTTGCTTTTTATGATTGTCGGTAAATTTATGGTTTCTCCTTTTCACGGATTGTGTATTTAGTTAGGACTTACATTTAATGATCATTCAATAGAAAATGGAAATATAAGTCTTACTTTTGACCTCGAATATAAAGGGATTAAACCGTGTTATAGGCGTAAGGAACTGCTAATTATGCAATAAAAACTCACAGCAGCAGCAGGTTTTGCAGCCATTTCGTGTGACAAATTTTGTAAGAAGAAACATTTTACTATGTTATACTTCTGTTAACTTGGCAAGTTGACTTCAAAGCATACACCAGTTTAAATGTCATATTTTAAAATATCTAAATGTTTCGAAATGTACATGTTTCCCTTCTTTCTTTTTTTACTTTTGGACTAGTTAAAATCTCTTTTTACTATATACAAACTGCACGGAAATGTGTCTACCTTTGTTGTTGATCAGGCTGATTTAATTGATGGTTGCTTAATGTCCAGTGGCAAATATTTCATTTTTTTTTTACATATTGATGTGCGAGTGTATGACATTTCATTTCTGTACAGTATATGCAATATAATATTCAACTCTCCACAAGAAACCAAATGATACAGACATTAACAACTTTAGGTAACCAAAAGGCTCTTAGCAATGAGTAAAATTCATACTGCACTGTCAACTATACAAGATATATTTAAAAAAAAAAGGTTTAACACATCAAACAAAAAAACTTACTATCCGATTTATAAACAAAATAATAACAAAATAATTTCAAAAGAAATTCCAAATATGATATATACAGCAACAAACCAGTGAATTACAGGCTCCTTACTTTGGAAAGGCATATACATGTATTATACATGTATGTAGATATAGGAAGATGTGGTGTGAGTGCCAATGAGACAACTCTCCATACAAATAACTTGTCTCTGGTTCAGTCGATTGTATGAAAGTGGGTTTTTTTTTTTTTAAAGAAAACGGTCTTTTACTGCAAAAAAAGAAGATAAAAGCGATTTTTGTTTGAAGTAACGAATGTCATCCTTAAAAAAAAGAATCATAATAGTCTATAATATGTAAAAATTTATATCAGAAAGCTAACAGCAAAATGAAAGGAAAATATGTGTTGCTTAAGAACATTGACCTGGGCCGTAACAGCCTCATGTTTGAAATTTTAAAACAAAGTTGAAACAAAGGCTTGTCTTCATATCAAATTGTTTTCACAGCGAATGTCTTGCAAGAAGCAAACTCCCATTACTCCGGTGTCGCCCCTGCATAATTTTGCGTGATCCATGCATGTTTCTGAATTACTTGTCTTTTGTGCATTTACTTTCCTACTAAATGACTATAGTATAAGTATTAATTTTCATTTGTAAATGTCTGGTTTCGCAATGATGCATGTCCACCAATATCCAGACATTGTGCGAAAAAATATAGTTTAGAAGATATGATTCTATGCTGAATACAGAAAACATATAGTCGTTTCTTCATGAAGAATTGAACTCTAACATTACAGAATACCAAACTGGCTCTCCTTTTTGAATATTTCCATCTTGTGTCTTACATTTAAGGGTTTAACTTGTATTAAGTCGTGTCAACTTACTGTCAAGACAGACGCCTTTATAGAAAATAAAGGAATATGGAGTAAAAGTCCACGGGACCTTATCGAACACAAAGTCAGAGCTTAACAAAACTACAAATTATCAATGGTCAGCGTGTTATTCCTGTTCATCTTTATAGTCGCTAGAGAGTCTTCAACACTGAAAGAATCACTTGTTTACCAGAAGAACAAAACGACAATAGCAAGAAAGGATCTGAGAGTACTTAAGTTTCTGACAGCTAGTTCACACTGTTACGTTTGAAGTCTTCCTGTCCGTCATCCCGCAATCGTTATTTTTGAAGACCATAAGTGAATGAACCAAGTAAAATCAATACACATCGTTTCATATATAAAAATCAATCTACAGATGATAAAGCATTTCTTTGTTGGTTAGACTCCCTTTTTGGGGAGTTGAACACTGTGCGGGACAAATTTCTTCTCATGGGAAGATATATTTTTCCCATGGGAATATAATTTTTTTCTTTTATTTTTTTTCAGAATTTGTAAAAGTGCTATGAAATATCGAAATGGACTGACAATCACTAGTAACCAATGACTGGAACAATTTAACAGGCATTTCAATAAATTAAAAGTATTTCTATCATACTTTTACACTCAATAGTCTTTTTTTTTTTATCGTTGAATGACTGATATAGAAATTCTACCGTTCAGCTGCTGATTTTACAATTTGAATCTTTCACCTTTGTTTTCGATCAATATCATCGTGCATTTCATGTAATAGTGTTCGCTGAACTTTCAAGTATCAAGTATAATTCTGTTTAAATCTTTATACATTGGGAATGACGAATCGTGTTTTAGATTGTTTTCTAATTATAACCTTATAATTTCGTGAATTTACATCATAATCATTATGAATGTACTTATTCTTTTTCGTCTACGTAACTCGATATGCGTGTTTTTCGCCACTAGAAATTAAAGATGTGAACTTACATTTTTTGTTCAAATTTCCTAATCATGCTTATGCAATGTTGTAACTCGTCTACACAAAAATCTTTAATTTCAATTCATTTTTGGCAAACATCTTTTGAAGTCTTTTCTAGATCTTTTATAACCTAATTATCAAAGAAAATCCAGAGTTTTGCATTTACAAGGACGCGTACGGATGATCTTTGTGATATATTCACTTGTACTTTACCCGTAGGCTGTCTTCGTGTACTGTAATTAATGGTTTGAAGGAAAACGAATACTTTATTTCTCATTAAACTTCAATTGCTAGTTATCAAGAACATACATACACATAACTATAAGGTAAAATTATTACATGCATGTGTAAACGATACAATTAAATTAACTTGGAGGACTGACTTTCATATTTATAACTTTTACATAGTTTTTCTAATATTACAATATTTGATGAGTTTAACTGTTGAACAGCTTTAAAGATATAATGTTTTGACTAACAGTAGTTCCTTAAACATTTCCTTCTTTTTCTATAGTTTAAATGTTTTACAATTCATAATGTAATGGTACTCGTCATCAATGTTGTTTGTGTCACAGAGACGGCATATTCTGTCTTCTCTGTGTAAATCCTGACACCTTCTAGACTCAATCGGCAACTACCACATCTATATCTGCGTTATATATGAATTTAGAAAGGTAAAAAGGAAAAGTAGTTTTCAAATTGATAATTCTTTTTGAAAATACGACAACATAATGTTTTATGCGATTCTGCAATAAAAGCAAAGAATTCTTCTTGAAACTGGTCTTTGGGTTTTTGTTTAATACATTTTGACACCCATTTATCACAAACGGCACAAGGACGGATAACTAATATACGTCCTTGCTGTGCATTACGTATAATTCAAAATAGTTGTAATTTGCAATTGTTTTAAATTTGTATTTTTTTTCACTAGATAGGTGAAAGTATGTATAAAATTTAATGTAAATTGCGAAAATGCATTACGAGCATTAATCTATACTTTTAAGTTAGAATTTAGAGTCTCAACTTTTTTCAAAATCTCTGTAATATTACCCATGTATTATTTATGTTTATGTCAAAGGCGTTTGATTGGATAATAGTTAAAGGTAGGCGTGGTTTTTGGTAACTTTCCTCCAATCAACTGGCCTATTCGACAAACCTGTGTGCGCTGATGCGTGTAAACTGGGTATTGTAACGGTATGTGTCTTACATCAGAATCTATCGTGCGTGACCAATGTTTATTGTATAATTTCTTGTCATGTGGTCAAATTATCTGAAAAAGTTCCAAAGGTTACAACTTTTTGAAAGATTTTTTTCGGCAGAAACCAACAGCACTATTTGACGAAGACGAAGACGAAATAAAGGGTTAAATTTTAACGTCCAGTGACATATATTACAATGATGTCGAAACAGAACTTGAAATTGACAATAGGTTTTCATAGAACCGTCGCTTTTCCAAAGAATTCACGCTTAGTTGCTATTTCACAACTTCGGGTTCGCATTATAGTTATACATGTACAAATAACTAACAATAAACAAATTCTGATAATTTCTGAAACTGTTCTAGGACCTTTTAGTTGTAATATAAATCTGTGATTTTTCTATATTCGTACTTTCGACGAAGCAAAGCAAGCTCGATCTAGATCTGGACATTTATGCATTAAACATTTACAATATTCAATAGTTGTACAAATTTTTTGAAGTACATGTAGAAAAATCCGTCTTTTCGGATAAAATCTTTATTTACGTACCATTGTAAAATTGAGAATGGAAATGGGGAATGTGTCAAAGAGACAACAACCCGACCAAAGAAAAAACCCAACACTGAGCAGAAGGTCACCAACAGGTCTTCAATGTAGCGGGAAATTCCCGCACCCGGAGGCGTCCTTCAGCTGGCCCCTAAACAAATATACTGATAAGATGTCCAAAATATATGTACATGTATATTGCGATTAGTGCTATATAGTATGTCAATGATATTGAATGCCGCTGAGTGTAAAATATTTGTCAGCTTAAAAAAATATTGTTGACACTCCTGGTTTTAATTTTCTGACTCAAGTATAAATTTAAGAAAAGTTTATAGTTTCTGAATATTTTAAGATTCAATATTTTATCATTATTATTATTTCAAAGTCTCACCACATACAAACATAAAATGAGAATCACAGAACTAAACAATTATTTAAAAAGCTAAATGAGAGCCGTATAAGACACAATATATAAATATATTTACAATTTTTTTACTCATTTACATTCAAAATTTACAGTGTCCGTATACTAAATGAAATTAAACATCTTTTTCTTTAAGAACAAGTGAAATAAAATGCCGTTTCTTTTCAATAAAATATTGTTGATGTTTTTGGCACCTATTGCAGCAACATTGTCGTTATTGAATAAATATATAAATTGTTCGCTATTTGATATTTATAAATTAAAATGTTGAGCTTAATGTATCATATTATGTCTATAATGGGCATTTTAAAAGCACAGGAATATAAAAAAGAAGATGTGGTATGATTTCCAATTAGACAACAGTCCACAAGAGACCAAAATGACAGAGACATTAACAAATATAGGTCACCGTACGGCCTGCAACAATGAGCAATGCCAAATCCGCATGGTCAGCTATAAAATGCCCCGATATGACAATGTAAAACAATTCAAACAAGAAAACTAACCGCCTTATTTATATAACAACAAAAAATGAACGAAAAATAAATATGTAACACATAAACAAACGAAAACTACTGAATTGCAGGCTCATGACTTGGGACAGGCACATACATAAATAATGTGGCGGGGTTAAAATTGTTAGCGGGCTCCGTATCCCCCTAGTCTCGGTCAGTGGTATAAAAGTACATGTACAACATAAAAACGAACAATAAGAATCAGTTTAAATAGACTTAACTCATCAGATGGACAAAAACATGGAGGGTAGAGTGTAATATTTGTAACTGGTCGTTAAGCAACCATGAATCATTTAATCTATTCTTTATATTTTTATATTTTTATCTCTTTATTCTGTAATTTAAAGTGCTTATCCCATTATCATCTTTATTTTTGTAAACTCCATTTATTTACTTTCATAGCCTCATATATGTACATGTACATGGTATTTGTTACAGGAACACTTTTGACATAAAAAAATTACAAAGTTAGTGTCCATATTTTCAGGACACGATAAATGACTTGAATTTAGCTAGAAGGTTTTTTTTCTAAGAAAATCCAGTTTTTAACACACTTATATGGCACGCCTGAACCACTTTTATTAATTAATCTTAGATTATCTCAGATAAACTAGGTTTATCTGAGATAATCCCGGTTTATCTCAGATAAACTAAGATTATCTCAGCTTAATTCAAATTCGAAAAAATCCTAGTTTATCTCAGAAAATACAGAAAATTCATTATCTGGAGAAAATCCCGGTTTATTTTAAAATATTAAGAACATCTAGGTTTATCTGAACGATTTTCAGATAATCCTACTTTATCTCCAGATAATTAATTATCTGAATTTCAGATAATTCATTATCTCATTTTCCAGATAATTTGGGTTTAAATATACCAAAGAACAATGTAACGAGTGTTATAATTGGACGACAATCGTTTGCCAGATACCGTCAGATAATTCATTATCTCAATTCCAGATAATTTATTATCTTATTTTGCAGATAATTTATATAAAAAATACCGTCAGATAATTCATTATCTAATTTTGTCGATAATTTATATAAAAAATACCGTTAGATAATTCATTATCTCATTTTCCAGATAATTAAGGTTTATTACGGATTCTAAATATACCAAAGAACAATGCAACGAGTGTTATAATTGGACGACAATCGTTTGCCAGATTTTATATAAAAAATACCGTCCTTTTTTAGAGGCGGCATGCAATTATCAAACTACTCATGGTGTGGACATCACCGTTATTGACACCTGGACAAGCGAAATTCGTTGAATAAATTAAAAAAAACCAACAGTGAATTACAGAAGGGCTGATTATATACAATATACATCATATACTTTGAACATACTTAATAAACAAATTTGTTATCTAGATCTCTTTGACGCTAACTGACTGTTTATTACTGACGTCGAATATTTTAATTTAATCAGTCGGTTTTAATCTTTTTATAATGACAACGGGTTTGTAAAATATTTAATTTTAACTATTGCATTAGTTCGTCATGTGTCAGTGAACAAAATAGAGATTACACTAGAAAGAAGAAAATCAAGTAATCCAATACACAAATAATGCACGATTCAATTATGGAAAAAACAATTATTTCATCATGGAAAAATACATATTTTTCATTTTGCTTTTCAAAATAATTGAATACATAAGTCAGAGTTTAAATGCCTTAAACCTTAAAGAGTCAGTTTTAAATTGTAGGATATAAACAATACATGTACATTGTCGGAAAGACTAAATGTTTGCTTACTCGATTAGAAACAGGAGAAAACCTCTTCGTTCTGTTTTTAAATCTGGACCCAAAAAGTTTAATTTTTACAGGTAAATGTAATTACGGGTGACGTGATTGTTATATGGGTAATAAATATACAACTACCCGCAATAAATGTTGACATAACAGGAACAAGAGTGCACACGCTGAAATGTCTCGCCTTCTATACTAATCATTGATATTATGTTGATAGTCCTAAGTATAAAGCTAAGCTTTAATACAACTGTCACATAAACTTAACATTAACCAAGATAACTAAACAAAGACCAAGGAACCTTGAAAATGAGGTCAAGGTCAGATGAACCATGCCAGGCAGACATGTACAGCTAACAATGCTTCTATACAACATATATAGTTGACTTATTACTTATAGTTTAAGAAAAATAGACCAAAACACAAAAACTTAACACTGTGCAATGAACCGTGAAAATGAGGTCACGGTCAAATAAAACTTGCGCAACTGACATAAAGATCATAAAATATTTCCATACACCAAATATAGATGACCTATGGCATATAGTATTAGATAAAAAGACCAAAACTCAAAAACTTAACTTTGACCACTGAATCATGAAAATGAGGTCAAGGTCACATGACATCTGTCCGCTAGATAGGTACACCTTACAATCATTCCATACAACAAATATAGTAGACCTATTGCATATAGTATGAGAAAAACAGACCAAAACACAAAAATTTAACTATAACCACTGAACCATAAAAATGAGGTCAAGGTCAGATGACACCTGCCAGTTGGACATGTACACCTTACAGTCCTTCCATACACCGAATATACTAGCCCTATTGCTTGTAGTATCTGAGATATGGACTTGACCACCAAAACTTAACCTTGTTCACTGATCCATAAAATGAGGTCGAGGTCAAGTGAAAACTGTCTGACAGACATGAGGACCTTTCAAGGTACGCACATATCAAATATAGTTATCCTATTACTTATAATAAGAGAGAATTCAACATTACAAAAAATCTGAACTTTTTTTTCAAGTGGTCACTGAACCATGAAAATGAGGTCAAGGACATTGGACATGTGACTGACGGAAACTTCGTAACATGAGGCATCTATATACAAAGTATGAAGCATCCAGGTCTTCCACCTTCTAAAATATAAAGCTTTTAAGAAGTTAGCTAACACCGCCGCCGCCGCCGTAGCCGCCGCCGCCGCCTGATCACTATCCCTATGTCGAGCTTTCTGCAACAAAAGTTGCAGGCTCGACAAAAATGTAATAAAAGTCTTTTAAGACTGCCCAAAACAAAAAAATAACTCATGCACGAAAAAGATATTTTGAAAGGTTAATATTCCTACGGTTTCTGTATTATATTTTTCTCTTATCTTTTATTCTAATTATCACTCCTGACTCGAAAACTAGCATATTTAAACACAAGACACAAAATCACAATCCAGTGATATGCATTTTTTTTTTAAATTAAATCCTGCTCATAGGAAATAGCCTTCTACAATAATTAATTCAGAGCTCTTCAAAATTGACGAAGAACATATATAGAAAAGAAAGAAAAGAAATTTAAAATGCGTTCGTCAATCCATGTACAAATAAAGAAGGGAACTTCATCCAGTTCAACCAAAAATCCATCTGAATTTCACAAACTTCTAGATGATCTTGGTGTTGTCTCGGTGTTGTAACAAACACAGATGTTTCAGCATATTTTGTACAGAATTAAAATTACTCTACCAAGTTGTTAATTGCTGGTCCTAAGCATGAATAATGGAGAAGCGAATTCAATTATTAGTCGTTTTATACATTTATAAGTAAAAATAAATAAATTCATAAAATTGGCCAGACAATATAAATTCATCAAACCGGAGAGACAAGACAAGACAATTTATTACAACTTAGGCACTCGTTACAAGATTAAAAGTCAAGATTCTTATATAAAATAATCTCAATAATTGTACAAAATCTAATGTTTGATCGTATTTCACTTTGTTTCTTTTCAAGGTAAATAAATAACATTTTTTTTTTAAATTTCATTCTTCAAGTTTTAATTGTTTATTTTTTGCAGACAGTGGACAATTGACATGACAATAGTAAACCAAGGAAGTTGATAACCCTCTGAGACTCTGTTTGAATGTATTTAAAACGAATGTAGGACAGAAAGTCACAGGACAAAAAGCCACAAACAAAAAGTCGCGGACAAAAAGTCACAATACAGTTTTTGAGAAAAAAAAATCTTTGAATAAGAAAAAAACTAATTTTTAAAACATTTTTTTTTAGTTTGACTTGAAGTATTTTATATGAACAACTTTGTTATTTGAATGTATTGAATAAATATATATAATGATTAAATAATTGTTATGTGCCAAGCAATATATCATTTGCATGTCTCAAAATTTAATAATTTTTCATTTATCAAGGCTTATGGAGAGTTGTCTCATTGGCACTCACACCACATCTTCCTATATCTATTATGAACAAATATCCAAAGCTTAGAAATGAAACAAATTAATTGTGACTTTTTATCCTGTGATTTTTGTCCTATCAAATTTGTGACAAGTTTATGTCCTGTGACTTTTTGTCCTGTGACTCTGTTTACCATTTGAAAATGACATCTTCAAAGTTTCGGTGTTAAAAATATCCAGTCTTTAAAAACAAGTAAACTTATCAAATACAAATACAATAATATATATATTAATAAATATTTACACAAACGACGAACAAAGATATCGTTCATTGTTTTTTGACACCATGTTATCATTTTTTTATTACAAGGTACTTGACATTTTTTTCATAAATTTTCATAAATACATTCTTCAAGGCCATACATTTACACCTTTATTACAACTACGGATCAAGGTTATCTAGACTAAAACAGGTATATTTTCTGTTTCATCAAACAGCCCGACGAAACATATACCCCAAATACAGCTGTGCAGTCCTTTTTTGTTGCACCATGTGCTCTTTTTGTTCCTCATAGCAAATTACGATTTCTGTTGATTCTTTGTTTTCCTTACAAAACAGTGATTATAAGACCCTTTGTGCTCTTATGAACTCCTTTATGGTCCTTTCTGCTATATTGTGCTTTTATTGTGCTCAAAGGAGGTCCTTTATTGTGATTACGAGACCAAAAGAACATGATATGTTGTCATATGTTAGGTATGCAGAAAAATAAGTCTCAGAAAAAATCTCTGCGTGGGATTTTCTTCATGAATTTGGATTATAATATTTAAATGTATAAACAAGTGTGGACACAGATAAGTGTGGATAGTATGTTTGGATGTTTGACTGTGTTTTATGATAAATGTAGTTCTATGATTTTTCTAAATGTGTTATTAACTGTGTTGCACGATGACAACCAACCGGAGCATTAGGAGTATTGTTTATTTTATATTTAGTTTAGTTTTTATGTTCAAGGCAGGCATGGAAGAGACACTAATTGCATTAGTTACCAAATGATTATGATATAGAATATGTTCCACATCTTTGATTTTGGATACATTTTATAGCTAGGAGAGCAACACATAATAAGTTCAATTTTTCGTGATTTTTTTAAATTGGGAGATGATATCTGAGAGCATGATATAAGGAGCCTGTAATTCAGTGGTTGTCGTTTGTTTATGTGTTACATATTCGTTTTTTCTTTATTTTTTGTACATAAGTAAGCCTGTTATTTTTCTCCTTTGAATTGTTTCACATTGTCATTTCGCGACCTTTTATAGCTGACTATGCTGCATTAGCTTTGCTCATTGTTGAAGGTTGTGCGGCGACCTGTAATTGTTAATTTCTATGTCATTTTGGTCTGTTGTGGAGAATTGTCTCATTGGCAATCATATCACATCTTTTTTTATATGTATTTGCTAACTATTTGTATGGTTCTATTTATATATACTGAGTGCCAATGAAAACGCAACACTTGGTTTTTCAAAAATAAAATTTATATTAGAAATTATAATCTTTCAAAATGCATTGTTCTTGAAAATTAACAATTCTAACAATAGATCGATATCAAACAAAAATGTTTCATTGTCATCTTTCGGGCGCAATAGATAAACGAAACATCCAATGTCGAATCATCAAATCACAGTCCTAACAAAAAATGTTACAAACCCGTTGTGCAGCGCAATCTCGACAGCGCCGTGGAATTGATCATCCCGGACGTTTAATGTGATCTCGAGGAATGTTATTCCACTTGTCCTGTAAAGCAAACTCAAGCTGACTTTATGATATTGGTGGTGGTTTTCATCGTCTAAACCATGTCAAATCTGATGCAAAATTTGCTCTATCGGACCTAAATCTGGCGAAACGCACGACTTTTGGCCAAGGCGGGTGCCAAACGTCTATGTAACCACCACTGACGATTTTTAAATGTATAAATGATTTGGTCAATTTTAGAGGTCAATGTCTAACTCTATCTCTACCTCTATTACATGGCCCACAGCTGGTAATAGCATTAATAGTTCAGGTGGTCGTTGTGACAACCAGACACTTCTACCTAATGCTTTAAAACTTTTACTGGTCTAGTGCTATGGGTAATTTTAGATACCATGCATACATATGTACCTCTACTACTGGTAACCATGGCTCACACGGAAAAATCAATAGGACATTGAACAAGTTCCTAGTATAATAGATTTCAACACGTACCTGTAATACATATAGAATATCCAACAAGTACCTACTATACCAATAGCTAGGATATTCAAGAAGTACCTGCTTTAGATATATGACATTCAAGTAGTACTTGCTATAACTATAAGACATTAAACAAGTTCCTTCTATGATAGTAGGAAATTCAAAACTTACTTGCTTTATTCATAAGACATTCAACAAGTTCCTAGTGTACCAATAGCACATCCAACACGTACCTGTTATATCTATCTATATGACATCCAACAAGTACGAACTATACCAATAGGATATTCAACAAGTACCTGCTATAGCTATGTGACATTGACAAGTACCTGCTATATGTAGAGGATATACATTAACTTCCTACTTTAACCCTAGGACATTCAACAAGTACCTGATATGACTTCAGGAATTTACATTTGTACCTGCTATGACTATATGATATTCATCGAGTACCATCCATGACTATAGGACATTCAATAAGTACCTGTATATCTCCATGACATTTAACAAGTTCCTGATATGACTACAAGACATTCAACAAGTACCTGCTATAGCAATACGAAATTCAACACGCACCTGCTATAACTATAGAAATTCAACAAGTTCCTACTATAACTATAAGATATTCAACAAGTTCCTACTATAATAACAGAGTTTTGCCACGCACTTGATATAGATACGGTATAGGACATTCAACAGGAACCTACTATACCAATGAGATAACCAACATTGTATATCTATTACCACTCTGTATATCGATCAATTACCAACTGTATATATATAAATAAATATAAAATAAATATAAATATATAACAAGTCTAAAAGAGTACAACATCACCAAAAACACAATAAAACGAACAATATGTTAGATATTTCGGATAACAGATATCCTTCCTCGGTAATTGCAAATATAAATATATATATACAACTCCCTCCATCTGTATATTTATCACCACCCTAACTATCATCACACTGGAAATTATCATCAATCTGTCTAACAACCACTACTCTGTCTATCAACAATCAATCTGTATATCTATCCCAATTATGTATATCTATCACCACTCTGTATATCTATTACCTCTCTCTATATCTATCATCCCTCTGTAAATCTATCCCAATTCTGTATATCTATCACCACTCTGTATATCTATCACCCCTCTGTATATCTATCACCACTTTATATATATTACCACTTTGTACATCTATCACCAATCTATACATCTATCACCACTCTGTACATAATCATCAGTCTGTATATATATCACCACTCTATATATATTACCACTTTGTACATCTATCACCAATCTATACATATATCACCACTCTGTATATAATCACCAGTCTGTATATCTATCACCACCCTGTTTATCTAAAACCACTTTGTATTTTTACCACAACGTTTTTATATCTGTCATCAATATGTAGATTAACTTTCACTCTGTATATCTATTACCTCTCTGTATATCTATCATCCCTCTGTAAATCTATCACAATTATGTATATCTATCACCACTCTGTATATCTATCACCCCTCTGTATATCTATGACCACTCTGTACATCTATGACCACTATGTATATCTTTCACCAATCTGTATATCTATCGACAATCTGTACATATATCACCACTCTGTATATGAGACAATATCTGAAAAAGTCTAATTTCTATGTCCCGCACTTCACCAGCAATTATTTTTTTATTAAACCACTTTTTTTGAAAATTTTAAGTTTCAGTATAAACTAAATTATATAATGCACCATGGCCTGCCAATTAAACACTCATTCTTATATTTTTTCCAATAAAATATTGTAATTTAAATGTTCAAACCCCCCCTAAAATCATGTTGTCCCCTGTGTTTTTTTGAAAACTAAATCATTCAAATAATATCCAAATTAATTAAACAGGCGTCCGATTCTCACATATATGATATATTATATAATAAACTTGCCCCTAATTTGTCTTTTTATATTATAACTATAGCATGTAATAAAATTTTGCAAATTTTAAGAGAAAAAAAATTTGTCCCCAGGGGTGATTTCCCTCCTGTTACCACTGGGTTTTTTTTACCTGTGGAAACGTTTACAAGACCAAGAGTTATTTTCCCATTATGTATTGTGAAGAGCATCATTTCCTGAATGCATTAGTACAAAGAAATAGTTGGAAAGGCGGCCAGGTTTGAAAATTCAAGCCCATCCAAGGTAAGAATTTATAGAAAAATACTTATTGGAGTTCTATCATGTTACAGCCTTTTCTTACACTTTCTGAGAATATTTTTAAGTGTGCACAACAGCATTAAGTGTGTTTTTATATCATCTTTTTAAAAGTTATATGTCACAGGAAATACACTTACATTTAATGTGATAAAAAGGACAAAAACTATCGCGTAATTCCTTTCTGTTACGTTCTGTCATGTTACGTTCTGTCATGTTACCTGATAAAAAGTAACAGCATAACCATCATCAGTAACAGGAAGGATGTTCAAGACAATTTCACTGAAGAATCGAAAAGTTAATCTACTATATGCCAACCATTTCATTTAATATAAGTTATCACCACCATATTAAATAAATTTTAAAATAATATACAGTTTATTGAATAAAAAAATAGGTTTTTTGCTTTTGATAACAGCAGAGAACATTGTGCAATTCTAGTTTAGTAGATAGTAACAGAAAGGAATTTATTTTAGAATTTTTCATTACCTAGGCAGATTTTTCATCTTGCAAATACAGTTTCAAAGGATAAATGACATTGTTTGCTGTTATCTTCCAATTGTGACCAATTTAAAATGATGTATTTTTCTTAAACTTTAAAATAAAGCAGAAAAATCCTTTCTGTTACCAACTCTGTCCTGTTACCGTTGTGCTGTTACTCAAGATTCTTTCATGTTACCGACATATCTGACTATATTTAAGTATATTTCTAAACCTTTTGTATTGCAAATGCTAAAATCAATAATTGGCATTTGATAAACTATTGCAGGATATACTAGTAAACCACAAATATTGTCTTAAACTTATTCCTTATTCCCATTAGAAACTTTTTAAAATTGATTCACTTTGGTAACAGGAAAGAACTGGATTTTTTTGTACCATTTTTAAAATAGCCATTGTTTCCTTATTAAACAATTGTTTGAATTACAGACAACAGTTCCTAGATCCCCAATGTGTGTTCTTCGATTTGTGCTATTAAAATACTGGGTCTAAAAAAAAAAAAATGTTTTTTCTTATTTCCAAAAATTAGACTTTTTCAGATATTGTCTCATATATATCACCAATAAGTATATCTATTACCACTCTGTATATCTACCAACACTCTGTATATTTTTCACCACTTTGTATATCTTTTTTCAACCTGTTTATATATCAGCATTCTGTATATCTATCACCACTCTGTATATCTATCACCACTCTGTATACCTATCACCAATCTATACATCTATCACAACTCTGTATACTCACCAATCTGTACATCTATCTGCATTCTATATATCTATCACCAATCTGTATATCTATCACCACCCTGTTTATCTAAAACCACTTTGTATTTTTACCACAATTTTTTTATGTATGTCATCAATATGTAGATTAACTACCACTCTGTATATCTATTACCTCTCTCTATATCTATCATCCCTCTGTAAATATATTCTTATTCTGTATATATATCACCACTCTGTATATCTATCACCCCTCTGTATATCTATCACCACTCTGTTTATCTTTCACTACTATGTTTATCTTTCACCAACCTGTATATCTATCGACAATCTGTACATATATCACCACTCTGTATATATATTATCACTTAGTATATATCTATCACCACTATGTATATCCATCACCAATCTGTACACATATCACCACTCTGTATATCTATCACCAATCTGTACATCTATCTCCATTCTGTATATCTATCACCAATCTGTATATTTATCGACAATCTGTACATATATCACCACTCTGTATATATATCACCAATATGTATATCTATTACCACTCTGTATATCTACCAACACTTTGTATATTTTTCACCACTTTGTATATTTTTTTTCAACCTGTTTATATATCACCATTCTGTATATCTATCACCAATCTGTACATCTATCAGCACTCTGTTTACCTATCACCAATCTGTCCATCTATCTTCATTCTTTACATCTATCTGCATTCTGTATATATATCACCAATCTGTATATCGATCGACAATCTGTACATATATCACCACTCTGTATATATATCACCAATAAGTATATATATTACCACTCTGTATATCTACCAACACTCTGTATATTTTTCACCACTTTGTATATCTTTTTTCAACCTGTTTATATATCAACATTCTGTTTATCTATCACCACTCTGTATATCTATCACCAATCTATACATCTATCTGCATTCTATATATCTATCACCAATCTGTATATCTATCACCACCCTGTTTATCTAAAACCACTTTGTATTTTTACCACAAAATTTTTATATATGTCATCAATATGTAGATTAACTACCACTCTGTATATCTATTACCTCTCTTATATCTATCATCCCTCTGTAAATCTATCCCAATTCTGTATATCTATCACCACTCTGTATATCTATCACCCCTCTGTATATCTATCACCACTCTGTTTATCTTTCACCACTCTGTTTATCTTTCACCACTATGTATATCTATCGACAATCTGTACATATATCACCACTCTGTATATATATTATCACTTAGTATATATCTATCACCACTCTATCACCACTCTGTATATCCATCACCAATCTGTACACATATCACCACTCTGTATATCAATCGACAATCTGTACATATATCACCACTCTGTATAGATATCACCAATATGTATATCTATTACCACTCTGTATATCTACCAACACTTTGTATATTTTTCACCACTTTGTATATTTTTTTCAACCTGTTTATATATCACCACTCTGTATATCTATCACCAATCTGTAACACTATCACCAATCTGAACACATATCCCCACTCTGTATATTTATCACCAATCTGTACATCTATCGCCATTCTGTATATCTATCACCAATTGTATATCTATCGACAATCTGTACATATATCACCACTCTGTATATATATCACCATGTTATTACTACCACTCTGTATATCACCAACACTCTGTATATTTTTCACCACTTTTATATCTTTTTTCAACTGTTTATATATCAGCATTCTGTATATCTATCACCACTCTGTATATAATCCCATCTGTTCATCTATCTGCATTCGAACATCTATCACCAACTCTGTATACCTTTCACCACTCTGTAATCTTCACAAATCTGTAAATTTATACCGATTCTGTATATCTATCACTACTCTGTATATATATCACCACTCTTTATATATATTATCACTTAGTATATATCTATCACCACTCTATCTACACTCTGTATATCCATCACCAATCTGTACACATATCACCACTCTGTATATCTTTCACCAATATATACATCTATCCCGATTCTGTATATCTATCACTACTCTGTATATATATCACCACTCTTTATATATATTATCACTTAGTATATATCTATCACCACTCTATCTACACTCTGTATATCCATCACCAATCTGTACACATATCACCACTTTGTATATCTTTCACCAATATATACATCTATCCCGATTCTGTATATCTATCACTACTCTGTATATCTATCACCACTCTGTATATATATTATCACTATATCTGTCACCACTCTATCACCACTCTGTATATCCATCACTTATCTTACACATATCACCACTCTGTATATCTATCACCAATCTGTACATCTATCTCCATTCTGTATATCTATCACCAATCTGTATATCTATCGACAATCTGTACATATATCACCACTCTGTATATATTATTACCAATATGTATATCTACTACCACTCTGTATATCTACCAACACTCTGTATATTTTTTCACCACTTTGTATATCTTTTTTCAACCTGTTTATATATCAGCATTCTGTATATCTATCACCACTCTGATATACCTATCACCAATCTATACATCTATCACAACTCTGTATACCTATAACCAATCTGTACATCTATCTGAATTCTATATATCTATCACCGAATCTGTATATCTATCACCACCCTGTTTATCTAAAACCACTTTTGTCTTTTTACCACAAAATTTTTATGTATGTCATCAATATGTAGATTAACTACTACTCTGTATATCTATTACCTCTCTGTATATCTATTATCCCTCTGTCAATCTATCCCAATTATGTATATCTATCACCACTCTGTATATCTATTACCTCTCTCTATATCTATCATCCCTCTGTCAATCTATCCCAATTCTGTATAACTATCACCACTCTGTTTATCTTTCACCACTATGTATATCTTTCACCAATCTGTATATCTATCGACAATCTGTACATATATCACCACTCTGTATATATATTATCACTTAGTATATATCTATCACCACTCTATCACCACTCTGTATATCCATCACCAATCTGTACACATATCACCACTCTGTATATCTATCACCAATCTGTACATCTATCTCCATACTGTTATCTATCACCAATCGGTATATCTATCGACAATCTGTACATATATCACCACTCTGTATAGATATCACCAATATGTATATCTATTACCACTCTGTATATCTACGAACACTTTGTATATTTTTCACCACTTTGTATATTTTTTTTCAACCTGTTTATATATCACCATTCTTTATATCTATCACCAATCTGTACATCTATCACCACTCTCTATACCTATCATCAATCTGTACATCTATCTGCATTCTGTATATATATATCACCAATCTGTATATCTCACGACAATCTGTACATATATCACCACTCTGTATATATATCACCAATATGTATATCTATTACCACTCTGTAAATATATCACCCCTCTGTTACTCTGTATATTTATCACCACTCTGTTTATCTTCCACCAGTCTGTATATCTATCACCACACTGTATATAAACCACCACTCCGTTAACTACCACCACTCTGTTTATCTAATCTCATCTATACATCTATCACCACTCCACATCTATCTCCAATCTGTATATCTATCATCACTCTGTATATATTTCCTTAAGTGTATATATATCAAATACTTGTATATAAATTACCTCTATGTAAGTATATCACCACTCTGTATATCTATCACCACTATGTATATCTTTCACCAATCTGTATATCTATCACTACTCTGTATATATATCACCACTCTTTATATATATTATCACTTAGTAAATATCTATCACCACTCTATCTACACTCTGTATATCTATCACCAATATGTATATCTTTCACCAATCTGTATATCTATCACTAATCTGAACATCTATCACCACTCTGTATACCTTTCACCACTCTGTATATCTTTCACAAATCTGTAAATTTATACCGATTCTGTATATCTATCACTACTCTGTATATATATCACCACTCTTTATATATATATTATCACTAAATATATATCTATCACCACTCTATCTACACTCTGTATATCCATCACCAATCTGTACACATATCACCACTCTGTATATCTTTCACCAATATATACACCTATCCCGATTATGTATATCTATCACCACTCTGTATATATATATATTATCACTATATCTGTCACCACTCTATCACCATTCTGTATATCCATCACCAATCTTACACATATCACCACTCTGTATATCTATCACCAATCTGTACATCTATCTCCATTCTGTATATCTATCACCAATCTGTATATTTATCGACAATCTGTACATATATCACCACTCTGTATATATATCACCAATATGTATATCTACTACCAGTCTGTATATCTACCAACACTCTGTATATTTTTCACCACTTTGTATATCTTTTTTCAACCTGTTTATATATCAGCATTCTGTATATCTATCACCACTCTGTATATCTATCACCAATCTGTACATCTATCACCACTCTGTATACCTATCACCAATCTGTTCATCTATCTGCATTCTGTATATCTATCGACAATCTGTACATATATCACCACTCTGTATAAATATCACGAATATGTATATCTATTTCCACTCTGTAAATATATCGCCTCTCTGTATATTTATCACCACTCTGTATATCTTCCACCACTCTGTATATCTATCACCACTCTGTATATCAACCACCACTCCATTAACTACCACCACTCTGTTTATCTAATCTCATCTATACATCTATCACCACTCCACATCTATCTCCAATCTGTATATCTATCATCACTCTGTATATATTTCCTTAAGTGTATATATATCACATACTTGTATATAAGTTACCTCTATGTAAGTCTAACACCACTCTGTATATATATCACTACTCTGTATATCTTCCACCACTCTACATATATCTATTTCCACTCTGTTTATCTATCACCATTATGTATATCCATCCTTATCTGTACATATATCACATCTTTGTATTATATCTATTACCTCTCTGAAGACCAATCACCACTCTGTATATCTAACATCAATCTGTATATCTATCACCCCATTGTGTATCTATCAACATTCTGTATATCTATCTCCCTCTGTATATATATCACCAATCTGTTTATCTGTCACCACTCTGTATATCTATCAGCACTCTATATATTTACCAAAACTCTGTATTTCTTTCACCACTCTGTAAATCTATAACCACTCTGTATCTATATCACCACCCTGTGTATCTTCCACCACTCTCTATATCTATCACTCCCATGTATATTTATCACCAATTTGTATTAATATCACCTTTTTGTAAATCTACCGACACTATGTAAATCTTTCAACACTCCGTATATATACCACCACTCTGTGTATCTATCGTTATTTATACATCTATCACCACTCTATATCTATATCACCACTCTGTATATCTTCCACCACTCTGTATATCTATCACCACTTTGTCTATCATCCACCACTCTATATATTATCTAAAACTCTGTGTATCTTTCACCACTGTAAATATATCACCAATATGTGTATATATCACCTTTCTGTATATATATATCATCACTCTGTATATCTCCTCCACTCTGTATATCTATCACCACTCTGTATAGTTATCACCTTTCTCTCTCTATATATATATATATATATATATATATATCACCACTGTATATCTATCACCACTCTGTATATCTACCACCACTCTGTATATCTACCTCTACTCTGTTTATCTATCACAATTTTGTCTATCATCAACCACAATGTATTTCTACCACCACTCTGTATATCTATCTACACTTTATTTCTATCACCAATTTGTATATTTTGCAAATCGGCGGCCAATTCTATCACCCTCTAATTGAGGTCCAATTTTTGGCTCTTCTAATCGAAGTTCAATTTTTAGCTTCTCTAATCATTGTCCGTTTTAATGGACCTATGAAAAGATCCAAACGCCGAGACATTTTTTGCCGACATGCCGTATTATACAAAAATATATCTTAAAAAAATGAACAAAACTGTGGAAATTGGCCGAGAAGAATAAAGATAAAAAAAAAAAGAAGTAAAGACAGTTCTAGGTCAATATTTTTACAACCTAAACATAGTGTATGTGACAAATAAAATATATTATTTTTTCTCTTTTAATGTATTACCGATGTTTACAGGTTGCAGTATCATTTTTTATTTTATTTAAAAGCTTATTAAAAACAATGATACGTGTAGAGATTGCTAATCGGACAACTATAGACCAGAGTTCAAATAAAGTGGATGTAAGCAATTATATAGCCCTTTACCTTTACAGCTTGCTGTTCGGTGTGAGCCAAGGCTCCGTATTTAAGACCGTATTTTTACTTTGATGGGTTTCTTTTATAAACTGTGACTTGGATGGGGAATTGTCTCATTGGCACTCAAACCACATTTTCTTATATCTATAGGGAACTGTACGTCCTTCAACAAGGAATCATTGAGCAATTAAAGGTCACGACATGACACATATAAAACAATTATTATACAACTAAAAACTAACTTAAAACAAAAAAATCTGAACAACAAATATTCAAGACATAAACCAACGACAACCACTATACTACAGGCACATAAAATATTTGGCTGGGTTTAACATGTTTGTGAGCGCTTAATCTTCCTCTAATATGAGACAATGGTGTAACAGCACAACATAAAAACATAATGCCAATTTATTTTGTATATTTTTCACTCCAGGTGTAAAACAAATGAGTCCAAATTATAATACTTTAACAGTTGGCATTTATACTTCTTTATTTTGTCCATTGTTGAAGACTGAGTTTTGCCCTATATATATATTTCGTTTAGTTGTTTTTGTCGTTCGGTTCTTATTCAAGTAACCGCATGTCATTTATCAATATGCATTTACATGTATAAGTGTAAGTGCAGCAATTTGTTATTCTATTATTAATTAATAGTGGACATCGATAAGAGAAGACTACTATAAATCGGACGTCGTTTTTGGCAATACATGACGGCACATTGTCATTGGGCGTCGATTTGAGTATCAAACAATTGGACGTCGAATTTAAAAGAATTTAATCACCACTCTGTATATCTAACAACACTTTGTATATCTACAATCACTCTGTATATCTATCACCACGCTATACCCCGTGACACCCCTAATTATTTTTCTATAGAGGCTATGAAAAAAAAAATCCCCATTTTTTCATATTTTTTTTAACATAGTGCCACTCGATACCTTGCGCAAAAGATGCGCCTGTTTCTCCTCTACAAGACCTAAATAGTCATACCTGGTGACTCCCCTCATTGTTTTTCTCAAGAAGCCATAAAATAGGCCAACCCCACTTTTTTTCCGTTTTTTTCAAATTTTTAGCCCTATAGGTTCAGATTTTTGAACATAGCGCCACTCGATTCCTTGCGCAAAAGATGTTGTTCAATAGTCTAATATGAAGTTGGGCTATTGGAAGTATTCCGTTTAGGATGATGATAGTAACATCTGCTACATAAGTTGGTAATGAGAGTATAAGCTTAGAGGTAGTTTTTTCTAGAATTTTTCGATTAATTCTAGTGAATTTGTTTTGGTAGTGTTAGCTTTTATCCATAGATAAGTACTAGAGATACGTAACACGAATGATTGAATGACACATGAAATGATTGAATGACACATGAAATGACCGAATGACACATGCAATTTTAATCTTAGTTTAAAAAGTATTTATTAATGAAAAAATTTACAAGATTATATATATAAGTATTACAATATGTTATATGAAGTTTTAATCTTAATTAGCATAAATTGGTGACTTTTAAACATTGATTTATAAATAGTATTGTGTATTAAAAATGATTTATTAAAGCAGGAAAGTACATAAAATGTTATTATAATTTTGTGGATACATCTGTTCCTGATTGCATATATGTTACAGGGAATTTGTAAAATCAGGGATTTTGTAAAATCACTGGACTTATCAGTGATTGTGTAAAATCACTAACAGTTTCAGTGGTTTTGTAAAATCCCTGAAATTGTTAGGGATTTTACAAAATCACTGAAAATAGAGCTATGGATTTTGTAAAATCCCTGATCACAATAAAGTATAACATGCTATTAGAAATGTGTTTTTCTTAATATAAAGATAGACCAAATGAATGATCACTAATGATTTAGAAATATATTTATTTAATAAACACTATGAGCTAGAACTTGTGTATAATGATAATGACTAAAAGGCATCTAAACGGGTATTTAGACCACTCTGAATTTGCTTATTTTTGCAAGACAAGTTTGGGTGACATTCCTACCACTATAAGCTATTGATATGTGGATTTTCTTAACTATGCTGTACATATCTTCAAGACATACATAATATTTTTAATCTGATCTTCATCTGATGAATATCGTTTTTAACAATTTTTTCAAATCTTCACATTGAAGAACTTCATACCTTCATTTATCAACAAAATATTTACTTTATTTGGATTAAAAGAGTTGAGAAATTTTAGAAACTTATTCAAAGTTATACCATTTTGTGATAGAATACATGTGTCTGATGAATGACCAAAGTAGGTAAAACTTTGTTTATTTTTGCTTGGTTAGATCATGGAAGTAATATTACTTCCATGGTTAGATTAACTTATTCATTAACATGCAAGTACAAAACAAAGTATTATTACCAATATTTTCTGTTTATTATCAAATTATTAATACAACACTTATTTGCTTTTTATATATCAATTTTCATGCAGCAATAAGATGCTCTTGATCTAATATGCATGTAATATTTGCCACTGAATCTCATACCCTAACCCACTCAATTTCTTATACCTTACATATGTGTTTTTCTTCTCTATTGACAGCAATCAACCTAATGTTCAGTTTTTATATTTGATTTAAAAACCAGGTGCTCCGCAGGGCGTAGCTTTATACGACCGCAGAGGTCGAACCCTGAACAGTTGGGGCAAGTATGGACAAAACATTCAAGCATGATACAGCTCTGAATTTGGATTGTGATCAAATTTTTGACATTACATGGTTTTTTTTTACACAAAACAAATGCCAAGATTTTACAAATCAATTAAAGATTTCTTCTTCAAACTTTTTAAATCTAAAATTAAATAGTTGACACAGCATAGGTTTCTGACACAGAATGAATGTGGTCTAATGAACTTAAAAGGTTTTTTTTGCCTTTGAGCAAATCACTATGCTGTTGAATATTAATCCTCTCAAAAAAATGTTTGAAGAAATTTTCTTTTTATTTATGAAATCTGAAATGAGAAAAATTTAACCCCCCCCCCCTTTTTTTTTCACATCCCCGTTTCCCTTTTTCAAAACTGATATCAATTCAAATTTCTAATGGAGTTTGCAACAATAACTACTCATTTAAATACATCATAAAATATTAAGATGTAAAAAAAACTGCTTGTTATCACTGAATGGTAAAGATTATTTAAATTTATCAGTTGGTAGTAAAAAGTGTATATACATTGTATATTGTATATAACAAAGATTTAAGTTGATTCTGGACAAAGAAAGATAACTCCAATTAAAAAAAATTCTTGCTATTGCACAAATAGGATATTTCTTGCTTACTATTCTGGACAAAGAAAGATAACTCTAATTAAAAAAAAATTTGCTATTTCACAATATTGTGCAATTAGATATTTCTTGCCATTGCACAATACTGTGCAATTGAAAAGACTTGCTATTGCACAATACTTAATATAATAATTTTAGATCCTGATTTGGACCAACTTGAAAACTGGGCCCATAATCAAAAATCTAAGTACATGTTTAGATTCAGCATATCAAAGAGGCCCAAGAATTCAATTTTTGTTAAAATCAAACTTAGTTTAATTTTGGACCCTTTGGACTTTAATGTAGAATTTGAAATTTGAAAACAGGACCAAAAATGAAGAATCTACATACACAGTTAGATTTGGCATATCAAAGAACCCCAAGGATTCAATTTTTGATGAAATCAAACAAAGTTTAATTTTGGACCCTTTGGACCTTAATGTAGACCAATTTGAAAACTGGACCAAAAAAACTTCAATAATCAAGAATCTAAGTACATTTTTAGATTCAACATATCAAAGAACCCAACCGATTCATTTTTTGTCAAAATCAAACTAAGTTTAATTTTGGACCCTTTGGACCTTAATGTAGACCAATTTGAAAACGGGACCAAAAGTTGAGAATCTACATATACAGTTAGATTCGGCATATCAAAGAACCCCAATTATTCAATTTTGATGAAATCAAACAAAGTTTAATTTTGGACCCTTTGGGCCCCTTTTTCCTAAACTGTTGGGACCAAAACTCCCAAAATCAATACCAACCTTCCTTTTATGGTCATAAGCCTTGTGTTTAAATTTCATAGATTTGTATTTACTTATACTAACATTATAGTGCGAAAACCAAGAAAAATGCTTATTTGGGTCCCTTTTTGGCCCCTAATTCCTAATCTGTTGGGTCCTAAACTCCAAAATAAATACCAACCTTCCTTTTGTGGTCATAAACATTGTGTTTAAATTTCATAGATTTCCATTTACTTAACCTAAGGTTATTGTGCAAAAACCAAGAAAAATGCTTATTTGGGCCCTTTATTGGTCCCTTATTCCTAAACTATTGAAACCAAAACTCCCAAAATCAATCCCAATCTTTCTTTTGTGGTCATAAACCTTGTGTCAAAATTTCATAGATTTCTATTAACTTAAACTAAAGTTATGGTGCGAAAACCAAGAAAATGCTTATTTGGGCCCTTTTTGGCCCCTTATTCCTAAAATGTTGGGACCAAAACTCCCAAAATCAATACCAACCTTCCTTTTATGGTCATAAACCTTGTGTTAAAATTTCATAGATTTCTATTCACTTTTACTAAAGTTAGAGTGCGAAAACTAAAAGTATTCGGACGCCGGACGACGACGACGACGACGACGACGACGACGACGACGACGCAGACGCCAACGTGATAGCAATATACGACGAAAATTTTTTCAAAATTTGCGGTCGTATAAAAATGATATAATTGGTTTTATTTTCTACAGTAATTATACAGAAAAACTGTAATAAACAGTAACTTTATTTCAAATACGGTAGTGTTAAGAGCTTGTTTTGTCTTCTTTCTGTGGCTCATTGACAAAATATTCCAAAATGTTTATCATATTTTCCCTGGTTCCATATGTTGCACTTTAATTTTAACTCAAATCTTTGAAGTAACTTTTGTGTGTATGTTTGCTCTTGATTTCAAGACATTTGTGCCTGAGCCATTGTTCTACAGTATGTCAGTTGTTTTGTGCATGAAAACCGCTCACTTAATATTAAAATAAAGACTAGATTAACCTCAAACTTATTGAGTGTTACTGTTGTAGTCTTTTTTCACAGAAATTCTTAATAAAAATGAATGAATGTATTTTACAAATTCCCTGAATTTAATCAGTGAATCTGTAAAAAAGATCTTAATTATTTCAGGGATTTTGTGAAATCACTAGTCAAAATCAGGGATTTTATAAAATCACTAATGAGTTTAGTGATTTTACAAATTCCTTGAAATTTCAGTGATTTTACAAAATCACTGATTTCACAAATTCCCTGTAACATATATACGATTGCCCAATGTGTGCAATCTGGACTACCAAAGTTGGGCTCTCATTTGTATAATAAATTAAAACTCACTGACACTCCATGAATTTACATGTATTTCATTTAACAGTAAAAAAAATTATTTTAAGTAATAATTTCCCAGAAAGCCTTAAAACCGCCCAGGACCTCCTGATTGCACTGAGTACGAAAGGTTTTCTTAGAACAAAAATAAAGATACAAGTTGCAAAAAAATAGATCTAATTCAATGCAAAATGTGGCGATCAACACCCGTGTTAACAGCGTTTGTTTAATGGTTAACAATGCACTGGGCACGTGTCGTTAAATAACAAACTAATAAACAATATAATAGAGTTGTAAGGTAATAAATATTTCAGGTATTGGGCATTTGTCATCATCATGATTAGATTATCTAATTAACAAAAAACACTTAAAACTTTATATTTCAATTTACTAATAAAATTCAAAATGTTCTAAAACGTTTCCCGTAAGAGTCTTATCTTTCATTATTCTGTCTGTATAGATTCACCATGGTCTCTATATCTTATCCCTTATGACCATGAAATTATCTTCCAATGTGTCGTGACTTTCTATTGGCTCCTTTTTTTTCTTCAGATAATCAATTTTCTCAGAATTTTCAGATAATCCCGGATTTTCTCAGATAATCCCGGTTTATCTCAGATAAACTAGGATTATCTCAGCTTAATTCAAATTCGAGAAAATTCTAGTTTATCTGAGAAAATATAGAAAATTCATTATCTGGAGAAAATCCCGGTTTATCTGAAAATTCTGAGATAAACCCGCATTATCTGGAAAAAATCGAGATAATCCCGGTTTATCTGAGCTTAATGTAAAAAAGTGAGATAATCCTAGTTTATCTGAGAAAATCCTGGTTTATCTGAGATAATCTAGGATTATCTATAAAAGTGGTTCAGGCGTGCCATACACTTATGCTTAATACTCACACTATCTGCCCACTTGTGAACTTTTGCATTTAACCGATTTGAGCTCATGTTATTTAATCTACACCACAAACGAATAATACTTTTCCACTGTTTATCAACAATAGGTCTCTAGTAACTGCAGCATTTGGTGCATATTTTCGTACTCCGAGAAAAAAATCTACAAGCCCTATTATGTATAGAGTTAGTACAGGAATATGTTTTTTGACCCCATATACCTGCTCCATGTTCTATTATAGGACAAACCAATCTTTCATACAATTTTACAAATACAACGAAACAAACACCACCTAAAACAATCGTTTTACAAAAATCATCAACTTCGAATTACAATGAAGTTTGACTAAAAACCAAAAAAAAAGGGGCATAGGACATTTGAGCGAAAAAGAAAAAAGCACATAGGGTCATTTGAGCGCCGACTTCATAGGACATTTGAGCGCCGGGATATTAACCTTACCTGAGTTTTCAGACAGGACATTTGAGCGAAATTTTCCCTGATAATTTTACACGAATTAAGATTTTTTTTTAAAAGTAAGAAAAAAAAGTAAGATTTAGTTATAAATATTTTTTATTTTATTTCACACCCGAGTAATTCGACCGGTTCTGGCTGGTTTATGTAAGTGAAATCCTAAGTTGATCTCTATTTACCAATCAATTCTACTATAATTCATTGGCTATGCAAATTTTCTTTGTTCTAAAATTCTTATATATATATCTATTAAGTGAAATGGCACTTGAAATCTTAATACTAATAATACATGTACGTGTTAAAATGGATATTATTTTGACCGAGACTAATAAGGGAAAAAGAAGCCTTGTTTGTGACAGTTTCCGATATAGAGTGGACAAAACACTAAAAGGAGAAGAAATATCCTGGAGATGTACAGTAAGTACCTTTTTTTACAAATTTAATGTTAATGTAAACTACTTGTTCGTCTGTTACGCTTCAACTTCCATAACTTCTTTTAATTTTGATTTATATCTATATCATTATATGTCTATCTTATACCTCCTTTAGATTAATTTTTTAACACATTTGAATATAAGCTACCACATATAGGGTTAGGTATCAAGGCTCCATGTTGAAGGTCGTACTGTAACCTATATAACATTGTTAGGTTGATTTTCTAGGCACTTTACAATATTCATACAATACACTGTAAAAATTGTGCTTAGAGCCTAAACATTTCCTAAACATGTTTAGATCTAAACATGTTTAGGAAAATGTTTAGAAGCTAAACACATAAATGTCTGTGGTGTTCCCAACATGTAATGCCCCACATGCTTAGAGCCTAAACATGTAACCAATTGTATAACATGAAATGTGTATAGAAAAGTGTTTAGGCCCTAAACACAATTTTTACAGTGTATATATACAATATATAATTGCTTGAATCAGAACAGAATCTCCGGGATTTGCATTCGAAATACTGCCAGCAGGAAATTACGAGGGATTTTATGTCAGAAGCCTGGGATATAAGTTCCAAGCCCGAACAGACTTGTAAATAATGCCGTTGCCGAGTTTTATGTTTTATGACAGTGCTTTGTTTTTAGTGCTTTGTTTACAATTAAAAGATGTTTTAATCTTTTTGTTGGTAAACTCCTGTTTTATGACTGTGCTTTGTTTTTAGTGCTTTGTTTTTTACAATTAAAATATGTTTTAATCTTTTTGTTGGTAAACTCCTCATTTAATGAACTATATTCGTAAGAAAATGTGGTATGATTGCCAATAAGACAATTCTCTATCCAAGACTTGTTTTCGCTCAAATGTCCTACGCTTATTCTTATTTTCGCTCAAATGTCCTAAAATTTAGGCGCTCAAATGTCCTATACTTTGGCGCTCAAACGTCCTTTTTTTTCGCTCAAATGTCCTGTCAATGCGCTCAAATGTCCATTGCCGAAAAAAAGTATCTTAAAGTCAAAATAATTAACCTATAAAAAAGTACACACAAAAAAGAAAGAAATACAAAGTTTTGTTTTAAATCCTACAAAAACAAACAATTATATAACACGGCAAACAAAAAGGTGGAAGCCGTGTAATTGTTATGTTTCTTTATTTCTGCATGGATCAGTGATTTTATTACCTGGTTAATTACTGGCACGTGTCGTCGGACAAAAACTTTGATGACAGAAAAAAATCAAATTACGACTTAACTACAATTTCTAATGACTAATAGCATCATGGGCTTAGTGCAGTTTCTTGAGTTTAGTGCACCAAGGCGGCCTAGGTGGTGTTTAGACGCTCCCCAATATACCGTCGTATATTACAAAAAATGAGAATGGAAATGGGGAGGGAATGTGTAAAAGAGACAAAAACCCGACTATAGAGCAGACAAAAGAGGCCGACCTATATTACGGGTCTTCAATGTAGCGAGAAACTCATGCGTATACATACATGCATTATTGTATGCACATGCTTGGACTTATAGATGCATATATATACTTGTACAAGTCCAAGATTGTGTTATAAAGTATTTCTTATAAAATTACAGGAACATTTTAATTCTAATCCAAACGCAAAGGTGCCAATATCTGCAAATCTTCCGGTAATTACAAGTTGTCATTTAAAAAAAGTGAAATTATAGTGTATTTTAACCAAAAAAAAATTATGGATGAATAGATAAATTTATTTTAAAGAATTCCAATCCCTTAAAAACGAGGCACCATCATATATACTTATAAAACAGCTCAAATTCTAATCACTGAAGAGACATGTATTTTCGAAATGCGCATCTGGTGCAAGAAAATTGGTACAGTTAATTTTATTCTATATTAACAAGTGACACGTGTCCTAATTTTTAAGAAAAGGGATAGAAAAAGTATGAAACATTTAACAAAAATAATCGTTTTTTCAAAACTATATTTTCAAAATGCACTGCATAATTTAAACCGCTTTAAGGTGTTTCATTTTATTTTATGTTTGTGCGTATACGAAAAAATGATAGCAAGTTAAACTTCAATGTTCATGACTTACAAGTATTATATTTCATGTAAAATTGATAGATGAGCGTTTTTCACAAATACCGAACATAAGAATATAGCGTAAACGTCAATTAATGGACAAGCAACCCAACGAGAAAAATATAATTTCAGAGGCATTTACATGTACATGTATAACTAGTTTTGAGTTAGAGAAATCATTCAACATGTTCAATGCCATGCATACGACTCATTTCAGATATGTGCGTTTTTTCGATTTACGAATAAGTCAATAAGATACAAAAAAGTAATTGAAGCAAAAAAAAAGATACATGAAATAACGAATGAACATAAGTTTACAAATACATACCTAGGTGCATTTACTAAAACAACATTTATTTTTTTCATATTATTGTAATTTTATGTTTATGTACCCGATATGGAGTTCTTCGGAAATTAAAAATCACTTGAATGGGTATTTCTGGTGTATATACATGTATAACACGTGATATCTACATGTACAATATACGGAAATGACACAGCTGGGTATTGTAAAGTTACTGAAGGTAGATTACCGGCAGGTGTATATCCCCGGGCGAAAAAAATACTGATTTGTGAAAACGGTTAGGTGTAATTTGTCATATTGTAAACGTTTGAATAGCGCTCATCTCTTCTGTTTTATAATATTAATTGCGCCAATAAATGGAACTTGACACATTCCCCATTTCCATTCTCAATTTTATTAATTGTGTCATATTTACCTCGAAACTATTGCCCAAACTATTAACATATTTACACGTACATGTAACATTAGAATACTTACTTCAACTGTTAAATAACTTTATAATTACTAAAATTCGAAATTATGTACTTCTTCTTCCGTATGCCATGTTTTTTGTGTCAATTCTATCTTTCCATCAGGTCCATTGTGCACTTTTTTTGTCAGTCTACGTGCACTAAGGAGGCCCTTTCAGTTTGCGAATTCTGAATCTACATGTAAATACCGAAAAGGACCTCCTCAGTGCTCTAAGAAGAAACATTTGAAAACAAGTCTATAATATTTGCACAATTAAATGATTGTTTTATTGGCGCAAATGAATGTTGCAGTTTTTATGATAAAGTGATACAAAAAAAAAAAGAATTCGCGTAATTAACTTGTGGCGCAAATTAATTATTTTTTAGCCAAACTGGATATCGGCATTCAAAACATTGAGTATACACAAACAAAGCAATATTTATCTTTTACGCAGTCTAGCCGGAGAATAAAAGTTTTTGCAATTTGTGTAGGATTTTAATTTTAGAATGCAATGAACAAGTAAGAAGATCGTTAGAAACCTTAAGTGAATCGGAAAATGAGCTATGCACGATGAAAGGGAAAAGTTTGGTGCGTCGATAAAAATTTCATGGATGCAGTTGATAATTGTAAACTTTCAAGTCTTTAAATAACATCCATTTGTAGAACTGATTCTTTCGATCCTTCAAATATATGTAGAATAAGAATAAAAAAATATATTAAGTCTCTTTCATAAAAATACTGTAGATTTGTATTTGATCATCGATTGCAAACATAACGTTCAGTGAGAAATATTTCATGTATTCGTACAGAGAACAAATCAACTTCTTTCAGAATACAATTGATTGGTTATTGTAGTAAATGATTTGCGACAGAATAAGTGAAACTTGGTCAGCAGCTTACCTCTAAAATAAAGAAATATAAAAAAGGCAGAGTTAATTCTGTATTTTACTCATACTGCACTTAAGCACTTTTTACAGTCAATACCAGAAAATATGAAATACATCGATTTAAATTATGTACACAATAAATAATTTCTGTGTAGTTTTCCGTGTCCACATTTACATACGAGTACAATATAGTAAACTGTATAATCTGTGTATGTATTTGATCCTTATATATGAACATGTCACGTGTATTATTCGTGCGCCCTATTATTCATTCGCTTGTTTAAATTGTGAAACATGTGACTTTACTAAGACTGTACGCATTTAAAGTTTGAAACAAAAAGCTGCAATTGGCGCAAATTGATTCTGCCCAAACGATAGATACATCCAGTTCGTTTTGCTTGAGTGATTTACCTGTAAAAATCCCGGGTCTCATCCATGTTTAAAACAAATTAATGCATGTTTGAAATAGCTTAACAGGGGCGTGGCCTATTAGTTTGACGCAACTTACCACTAACTTGATTTCAATTGATCGACTGCAGAGAAATCTATTTGACTGGCGTTAAAATGAATTGATATGAATTGAAATGAATTAAATATAATTTTTAATTTTTGTCAATCTTTATCAAATAACGATCAATCTCATTTAAATAGCGTTAACACGTTTTTGTCCGATCAAGTTAAATTCGGGTTACTAGTGCGATTATTTTACGATTTACTTCATTATTTCGTTTGTGAACTAATATTATGTAGACCTACATTTTAATGTGCAACCTCCGTCGTGCAAGGCTGAGTCTTACTTTAAACGAAATGCTAACTAAAAAACTGTGAAATGCAAACCAATGTGAATGTACTCAATGTATACGTGATAGTACGAGTAACATGCTTAATCATTTCAAATTGAAACACTCCACATTATTTTCAAAGACAACAAGAGAAAAGGAGAGAATAATCGGTTTCAGACATATTCAATTCTACGAGATCAAGATTTTTTTCTCTTCAATCTGAAGTTGGTACAAACGCTATAGTTGATACGATGTATTTGATTAGCTTCAATTTTAAAAGCGTAAATTTGACTTGGATGGAAGGTTGTCAAATTGACACTCATACCACATATTATATCTATGTGTAGGGTACTATAGATAAGGCTGTCAAACACCAACTTAAACTACCGGTTAACCGGTTAATCGGTCGAACGATTATCCGAGTAACCGGTTCGGCAAAAGTGTACGATTTGACAACACTTATATATATAGGACCTGCTGACATATAGAAAAATATGGGGATGTGGTCCGATTGTAAACAGACTAATTATGCAGCAGACTTCAAATGAAGTGGCTGTAAGCAAGTATAGACAAACGTACGGCCTATAACAATAAGGAAACCCATAACATTCTGGCGGCAATAAACAGCCCCGACATGACATGACAAACGTGAAACAATTCAAACGAGAAAACCAACGGATAAATTTATAACAGAATAATTGATTGAACACAAACAAAATGGCTGGTATGGGTACATGATAACCAATGAACTACAGCCACTCACCTGGGACAAGCACACACATAATGTGGCGGGGTTCAGATAATTGTGGGAGTTTTTCGTCGAGGGACGAAAGATACCAGAGGGACAATCAAACTCATAGATTGAAAATAAACTGACAACGCTATGGCAATTTTGTAGGTAACATTTGACATTATTCTACGAATAGGGTAATTTAGAACGACGTACAAAGAATATATATGCATCTGTTCATTTTTACCGTTGCAAAAATGTCTTCCAAAAACATCTTGGTGATCCAATAAATTGCATGACAATTTAAGTACGCATCGTACCATACTTCATATCAACACATTTGATTTATTTATACAGTACATTCATTATTTAATAGAGATGGCGGTAGAAAGGGGGAAGTGGCAATAAAAATCCCCTTGTAAGCCCTTTCAGGCAAAGAGGAACTTCATTATATGTTATTCAGTGGTTGCAATTGTCATTTGTTGATGTGGTTCATAAGAGCTTTTCGTTTAGATTAGATTAGACTGTTGATTTTCAAGTTTGAATGGTTTTATACTTGTCATTTTTACAAATTGTGACTATATAGTTGAGTTACCTAGTTACCACTACCACCACATCTTCTGACATTTGTTTAAGAGTGTCCACTACTACATACGGAGTATATATCTCCCAATTGATACGACTATCCTGAGGTTGTATTTCTATCATGATTTACTGGATATAGTGTTGCTGCTCATAAGGAAGCTATTAAAAAAAGAGTTTAATTTTACGGACGCCACCATGAGTTGGTTAACAGATGATATATGATATGTTCCTAATGTCGTAACTACAATCCATTTCCCTTTTCACGAGTGTGACCTTCCGAATTTTACTAGTTTCCGGGTTTGTTACAACATGAGCAACATGACGAGTGTCACATGTGGAGCAGGATCTGCATTCCCCTTTAGAGCACATGAGATAACCCTCACTTTTTTAGGGATTTAGTCTTTAGTTTTCTTTGTTATGTCTTGAGAGTATTTTTGTTTGTCTTTTTATTTTTAGCCATGACGTTGTCAGTCGATTTTGTATCTATGAGCTTGAATGTCCTATTGGTATATTTCGCTCCTTTTCTATGTTATATATATTATATATGAATTCATATATATAGTTATCAAAGGTAAAAGGAGTATAATTTGATACGCCAAATGCGCGTTTCGTGTACATAAGACTCATCTGTGACGCTGAGATTAAAAAAAAATGATAGTAAAAACAAACACAAAGAAGAAGAGCATTGAGGACCCAAAATTCCAAAAAGTTGTGCCAAATACGGCTATGGTAATCTATGCTTGGGATAAGAAAATCCTTAGTATTTATAATAATTTATACTTTTGCAACCAGTAAATTTATAAAAATGACCAAATAATTGAAATTTATGTCAACACCGAAGTGCTGACTACTGGGTCGGCGATACCCCTGGGGACGAAACGTCCACCAACAGTGGTATCGACCCAGTGGTGTTAATATTTATCAAAGGTACCAGGATTATAGTTTTATACGCCAGACGCGCGTTTCGTCAGCAAAAGACTCATCAGTGACGCTCAGATAAAAAAAATTTGAAATCCAAAACTATACTAGTTTTTCTCTTTCGTGACTATTTAAAAGTTTTCCATCAGCTGCTGTCAATTAATATATCATGTTTTGACATATTCGATCCTTTTTCAGCTCGTTATTTATTTGCCTGTGGTAATATGCACTGTGTGACGTATGTTTATGAATAAGTAATATATCGAAATAATTAATAATTATATATGTTAGATAAAACATCCAAAACGGCTTTGAATTACAAATGAGTGAAACTTATTTTGGTAGTATCCAATGATTTTAACAGAATTAATATTGTTTTTTTTTAAATAGAAAAGCACACGAGTTGAGATGACCAATGATAATCTGTTTATTGCTATTTTACCTATGACGACGTTGTTAATTTTCATATCATTCTACTCCGCTGAAAAAGAAAATTATCAGTCAGCAAGATCAAAGGAAAATTTCGTAAAATAGCGACAATTTTATATTTAACACAAGCATGATACAAAGTGATTAAACTGTGCTTAGGTTTAAATGATAAAAAAGAAATGAATGAAATCAGTAAAAGGTATCCATAAATCATCTGAAAATCTATTATCTATAAATTCATCCAATTCATAAATACATTTTATAATCAAATACCGTCTTCTCTATGTTATTTGTCTACTAGTAATTACATGAGCACCATTGAATTGAACTATCAATTCGTCAACCAAGAGAAAATTTCTCATATTACTTTTATCAATATAAATATTTTCGACTCTCAAATGCTCAAATTGAGGATGCAGGCAAACAAAATTCGCAAGATGCACAGAAATAATCGTTTTCGTTGGTCATACAAAAACTACCTGCGAATCAAAATGTTGATTATTTTACAATTGTTCCGGACCACATAATATGCATTCGGAATAAAAGTATAGTATAAATGGATACTGTAAAAAATGTGTGTACAAAACTATATAAGATTTTAACATTTAAAACGGCATATCTAGTATAAGGTTGCCTCATTAAGATAATGCATGATTATGTATGGAACATTCTGTGATAACTGTTAGTTCATGGAAAGTTTTTAGTTTATGTAAATATGGAACGAAAATAATAAACGTACATGTAATGAGGCAACCTTATACTAGATATGCCGTTTTAAATGCTAACTCAGTTTATATACAGGCGAAACTCGTATTCGAGATTGAACTGTATTTCACAAACATTCTATTTTTATAATATTAGAATTTAATTCAATAATAATTAAATTCAGTTATTGTAATTATATAACTTGGTATGCCTATTATTGATTTAAATTGACGGTGTGTTCGATTCATTTTATACTGGTCACTTTAATATGCTAATTAGTTTAGCCCGCGAAATGTTAGTCCGTGCAATTTACCTCGTGTGGTTTGGTCATTTGAATTCAAACCTTACACGGAGCTTGACCAAAGCTATAGAATTTAAAACACAGAAGAAAAGATGAGTATTCTTTTTTAGTTTTAGAATTAAGCAACATTTTATAAAAAATAATAGCTCAACAATTTAAACTGTTAATCTGGTTTTTCTTTCTTAAATAATTTTAACTTTGTTAAATGCTTTAAATAGTCGTGAACTTTTTCTTTGGTGTTATAACTGAATTTAAATTCTATCATTGCGTAAATTGTCAATCTTTTCTTGGATATTATTTTATATTTATATTTGTAAATTGAGTAGATGGTTATACTTATTGTGCGAGTTGTTATATCTAATTGTTTAACTGTCTTAATACGCTAATGAACATTTACCATGTTATTTATTCTTAATCCAAATCCAAATCATGCAGCGCGAAGTAACCGGTGAGTAAGCCACATATTAATTTCAACATAAATGTATATATAAATTCTTTTTAGTCTAAATATGCATGAAATAGGTGCCACTGGACATAAAGAAAACAATCTATGAATCTAGGTATGGCAACGAATGCTATTCACATTCAATGCATTCTGAATGAGATTGGTTTACAGATTTCACTGTATAAATATTGTAACTGATATACAGATATGAATTTACTTTACTTTTATACATACAAGTATTTTAATACAGTGATCTGACATAATTACTTGTTTGAAATGTCTGGAATAAGAATAATGTTATATTATTTTCATTGTTTTTCAGTGCAACAGGTATTTTAGTCCAGTAGAATAATTGTTAAAAGGTTGTTGTTTATCTTTATTCATAAGCATTCACTATACATGCTATATAAGAATAAGAATATTTCATTAAATGTTAATGAAAAGGGAACATTCTAAAACTATCATGACAATACAAAGACAGATGACATATTTCAAAACTTTTCTTGTTTCTCATGGTACAACTGATTTTTATAGTTGTTCTTATGTTGTACTGTCACAGGTCAGGGGGGGGGGGGGGGGCCTGCTAACATGTTTAACCCCACCAAATTCTGTACGTATGTGCCTGTCCAAAGTCAGGAGCCTGTTATTCAGTTGTTTTCGTTTGTAGATATGTTAAATATTTGTTTTTTCGTTCATTTTTTGTACATAAATTAGGCCGTTAGTTTTCTCGTTTGAATTGTTTTACATTTGTCATTTCGGGGCCTTTTATAGCTGACTTTGCGGTATGGGCTTTGCCCATTGTTGAAGGCTATACGGTGACCTATAGTTGTTAATTTCTGTATCATTTAGTCGCTTGTGGAGAGTTGTCTCATTGGCAATCATACCACATCTTTTTTATACACACACACAAACATATACATTTGTATATAAAGAGTAATATTTCATATTTTGTTTCTTTACATTCAAATGTTAATAAAGTTTTACTTTACGTTTTCAATATACCAACTGATGCTCTGAAAAAAGGAATAAACAAAAATCGTAATGTTATGTGACTTTGGACGATAGAATTTCATGAGAGTGGTTGGCATTTTCATGCTTTAAGCTTCTATTTTGACCAAAAAACTTAATATGGAGGATCAAAATTGACTAACAAGATGTAAAAGAAGAAAATAAACAAAAGCTATAACCCAAATGATTAAAATTAAAAAAAAAAAAAAAAAAAAAAAAAAAAATATATATATATTTTATTAATTTTTAAAGAGAGGCAACAGTTTTTCCAGAGTAGTAAAACATTACCATTTTGAAAATTTGCTATTTCTTCGTTGTTATTATGTGTATTGATAAAAGTGAAATTGTTTTGAAAATGTCTTCACAATGCCTTTAAATGAGGTCAAGTTTTCTTAGATCACTTTCCGTACCTAATGAATCATTTCTTTTTGTAAACTTTTGCGAGCCATCAAGGATGTTAGTTGACTATTTAAATATATATACTTTTCGATTTAATTGTTTCATAGTTTTCATGTATTATAGTCGATTATAGGATAGGAATATTTCTCATTAACGAAGGCCATTTCAATTGATATTCGGTAGATACAATAATTATTTTCTTTTATGACTTTCGTTATCAATATGATATTATCATTATGAATATACTTGAAATATCTGCCACTGGACATAGACAGCCACAATCAAGCATTTGCGGTTTTTTCTACTTTGGTTATTGCCATTGTATCTTAATACTAATTAGTCAATGGTAAAAATTGAAATATTTGTATTTCAATATTGATTCAATTGTTTGATTAAGGGATGTAACATTGACAAATGATATACTATTTTACTAATGCATTGACTAACATTGTAATTATTTTGTTTAAGCCAGTATGCCGAGAGGAAAGGGGAGAGGGTGCTGCCAAACCGTGCTGTACGTAGGCAAAATCAAATACAGCTACCGGTAAACAGAAGGCTTCGCCCAAAGAGAGCTGAAATTGTAAGACAAAATATAGCCATTCCACAACAGCTGTTAATACCACCACAACAGCCATTAATACCACCACAACAGCCATTAATGCCACAACAACAGCCATTAATGCCACCACATCAGTTATTGCCACCACATCAGTTATAACCACAACAGCCGTTTGTACCATTACAGCCAATTCTACAACCACAACTCATTTGAACCTCAAACTTCCTCAGCAGCCCGCTGAACAACAAGTTCCTGATCAGGGATGTGTACACCCAGGGCAGCCAACAGCTCGTAATTCTGTACAAAACGGTGAGATTTTAGTTATACCTACTAATACTGATGTTGATGTGTTTGTACCACAAAAAAATTATAAACCAAATATGGAATTTAGAATATGTTGATTTGGCACAATTACTTTACAAAAAAAAATTAAAAAAAATTTGTTTCAAATATTGATCAACCGAAAAAAGTGCTCGGTTTTGATGAAGATGGAGACATTTTAATTGACAGAAACAAATATTCAAAAGTAAATCATTATCTAACTTAGGTGAGTGGACTGAAGGGTTTTTAAATTATATGAAAATTTTATTGCAAAGATTCCCGGAATTGGCAAATGAATTGATTAGCTACATGACGATTATAAGGGGGTGTAACTTTTGAGAACGTTTATAAATTTGACATGCAATTTCGACTTAGAGAAGCTCGTGATCATATGCGTGCATGGGACGTCATTGATGGGCAGCTATGGCTTCCGTTTATTGCAGTAGGCATAAATCATGTTCCACAGACATCTTCTTATACTTCTCACACAGTTATTAGTCCTTGCTACGATTATAATTTTAAGGCCGTTTGTACTCGTATGAATTGTGTATACAGCCATGAATTCATGTATAAGATGTAGCCAGTTCCATCCTTCGATGTACTGTACAAATTATTCATATAACAAGAATAATCCTCGAAGTTCTGTAACTTCGGACTATTCTGCTCCTAGGTATCAAAACTACCCTAGGGCACCTGATGCAAACAATTTTGCACCAAGGTATCAGTCCAGTGCTAGAGCAGTCAAACAGGTTTTTGAATACACATGGAAATTTTAACCCAAATACTCGTTTTTCGATAAATAATTAAAGATTTCCCTGTCAGCAGGCAAATGTTCCACGGATGCAATTTAATCATTTCAAATTTTATAATTTTGTTTACAGCTTGCAATCACAGTATGATATTTGGTATTTTTGGTTGCTCCCCTGTTAATACTACGGTTTAAGGGAATATGTTGACTGACTACCCCGTTAAAATATTGGCAAATTTATTATATAATGGTTTTAAATATGGTTTTCGAGCACATCATACAAGCAAAACATTGAAGTCTGTTTTACAAGATCCAAATTTAGCTTGGAAAAATCATGAGTGAATTGAAAAATGGTAGAATTACGGGGCCTTTTTATTATCGACCTATTTCTAATCTACGTGTTTGGAAAATAATTTTAGAAATTATAATGGCATTTCTTATATTTTGGGTGACAAGTGGTTGTCGAGTTCTGTTTTAAATCTCTTTACCGGTAGTGTAAGAGTTATTCAAATACTTGGCTTATGTATCAAATGGACTAATTTAATTTCAAAACTTTAAACATAAACTAAACCTGTATGACGTATGGCCATGCCCCGTTTCACATTTAGTTAATAGTAGCTGACATATTTAAGGATGAATATTCTTATTCCACTGGGAATGCGTACCTTTCAGGCATTATGTTTAATCATAAGATCAATGGTTTATTGGACAACACTCATTCTTTTATTGTTCAAAAGATGCTCAGTGACATAAGCGACACGTCTGTCGTAAGCCTATTACTATTGGTATATTAACTAGACTTTTAGATGCGCTTAATTTAGTTTGTTATTCAATATATGAAACATGTTTATTCAAAGCTTCATTTTCAGCTAGAATTTTGGGTTTCTTAGTTTTGGAGAAATTGCAAATTCAAGTTTTTATGAAAATCTTATTGTAAAACGATCCAAGATATAATTTGATGCTTATTCAGGGTCACTTATTATAAAAGTTCCTTCTCAGAAAACAGATCAGCTGGGTAATTCAGTAACGACAATTCTGGAAAAGAATAAACTACTTCAATTTGTCCTGTCCGGTTGATGTCGGACTACATTGCTGAGACACAAAGACGATGGACATTTTCATACACTTTAAAAAAAGGTTATGTATGAACAAACCTTGTATAGTTGAAACACTTAATTACAGGGTACCTGAAAGATATTTGGGTAATTGGCTCTTTTATTGTCATAGGAGCTGTCATATTAAACTTATAGGTGCATCGTTCGGATTAGAGATAGTTGGGTGTATTCCAGGAGCTCTAAAATGTTATGTATATATTTTCTTTAAATTTCCTCATTGTTTGGTTTTCCCTTACAATGAATAACATAGCTTAGATGTTGACAGTATTGCATTTTAGCTGGGGTTTATGTTGATGTTGCCACATGAATATCAATTAAATGAAGTTCTAAGTATTGAATTTAAGTTGATGTTGAAGTTTTTGATGTTTGTGTTGAAGTTGATAATAATGTTGAAGTTGATAATAATGTTGAAGTTGATAATAATGTTGAAGTTGATAATATTGAAGTTGATAATAATGTTGTAGTTGATAATATTGAAGTTGATAATAATATTGAAGTTGATAATATTGAAGTTGATAATAATGTTGAAGTTGATAATAATGTTGAAGTTGGTAATATTTAAGTTGATAATAATGTTGAAGTTGATAATGATGTTGAGTTGATAATGATATTGTTAATATTGTTGATGTTGAAATTGATTATGATGTTGAAGTTGATAATGACATCGAAGTTGATAATGATGTTGAAGTTGATTGATGTTGATTCTTGCTGTTAAATTTGTCATGCGGTAAATTTTATGGCGGATTACAAGTTGTGCAACTAGTTACTCAACTTGTAATTTTGGCGGAATTTACTTTAAGCTGCTATGGACTACCCAGTGGCTCCTGATATAACTTTGTTACTGCTGGATAATCCTTCAGTAATTCAATCGTCATCAAGTTTTGATTGACAAGTTGATTGTGTTTCTTTCTTGCAATAATGCCATGACAAATTTACAGCCAAATAAAACATAATTTCTTTAGTGATTTTGATTTATAGTTTATTCGTTGGATTCATTAATTACATCATGAGGTCAAACAATGAGAATACAGATTTAAACAATACAAGTACACTTACATTTTATCTAGGCCCCCCTTTCAATCTATGTGTGTATATATATATATATACAATAAATGTAGATTTTTGTCAATGTTATCCATCTCTATTTGCGAGTAGGATTTAGACAGTTTTGCACGACACAGTTTGTGTTCTTTTGATCTTTTATATCCCTGCACAGTTGGCACATCATGTCTGTTAAATGAGCAAAAATTACAGGCCAGCGGTCTGCAGCTGTTGATTGCTTGGACAAGTATGTCTCTATTTTCCCCTCGCCACCAGTATCTTCTTCCTCTTCTTCGTGATCGATTTCTTCTTCATTATCTATACTTAATTTTGTGATTGATCTTTTACAAATTTTCTTTTGACATATTTCCTTTTTATTATTTGGGTTTGAACAATCATTACACAGTATATGTTTTATCTCATCAAACACATCTGGTATGTCATTGGGCTGAATGTTGAGTTCCTCTCTGAGTTCATGTTTGTGTAGTGCTGAATTGGCTTCTACAAAACATAATAACATAACATTGCATTATACCTATACAAATTACAAATCGAATTCTAAGTAAAAAGTAAAATAAGAAAAATTTCGAACTCGAAAAAAAATTTAAATCGGAAAATCCCTGTTCAAATTGCAATAACAAAATCTCAAACCGATCAAAGGAAAGGAAAACAACTATCATAGTCAGACTTACTACAGGCATGTCCTTTTATAAAGAATGGTGGATTAAACGTTGTTTTATAGCTAGCTAAACCTCCCACTTGTATCACACACCCATAAAATTCGATTATATGGACAACAATGTTTGAACAAAACATACAGAAATTATGAATAAAATGTCGAAAAAGGGTACATCAGTCAACATTGTTTATAATCTTAATCACTATAAAAGCAAACAAACACGAACAAATTAAAGATCCAGGCTGGATACAAGAAATGACCACAGCACAACAAAACATTGGCGAGATTCCAATAATTCGACAGTTTCTTTTGACAGATGACTACATGGTATGAACATTTTATTTCGGAGAACGTTATTGGTAATGTAACCCAAAAAAGACAATATTCAAATTTCTGACTAGAGTGGTAAATTGAGAACTTTTAAAAAAAATTTAAAAGTTTTTTTCTAGTAGAATGTCTAGAATACTGTAAACCAACTAGTTTTCACGCATACTATTTTTTGAGTGCTTACTTCTTCACTTCTCGGCGATCTATTTTCCCGATCTTCTCAGTGTCTTGATTTATCTATATGACGAAAGATCGCAAAGTTTCGCATATTCGTGACGATTTAAATTTGCGTTACTTTCCACTTGCAAATGCAGCGAATAAGTTAGTTGAAAAATTTAATTCAATAATCGCTTAAAAACATTGCAGTCATCAGTGTCATGATTAAGTTGTAAAAAATAACTTTCTTATATTACAACATGCGTTTATACTCTAAAGTGATTACAACTTTATGCTGATCAAACTCTTGAAACATTGCCTCATTTGGACGCTATGGACGGACGAACCCGTAGCTTGCCTCTTGCAAAGGAACATGTATGCTCCCATATTACATAAGTTTGATTCATTGACATTTCAAATTTCCCGCCATTCATCCATGTCAAAAGGTTTTGTAAAATAATTATGACATCTGAACCATCCTGAAGCCAATAATTGCATTGGGAAAGCATTGACTGGTATTTAAATATAACTGAAAATATGGCAAACTGAGTTTTTTTTGTGTTAATGCCAGAAATGTGAATCCATAAAGCAAATACAAAGGTCACAATTCAACAATTTGAATGCAGACTGCAGATATCTGTAAGATAATGTTTATGAATATATATTAAGGGTGTTACTTTTAAATACTTATAATATCTTTTGATTTTCCACCAAAAAAGTGGCCTTGTCATACTTTAACATTTGTTCTCGAAATAAGATGTGCACGGAATAAATGACACAATTAAGTGACAATTTCTTTAAAATTGAATCTAGTGTTACAGTGATATGTGTTGTACCTATTCGATTTATAATGAATATTTGTCTCGTTGGCACCAATACCATATCTTTTTATTTCTTTGTAATTGAACGGTGAATGATTTATCTACTTGCTTATTTATCTATACCGATATCAAGATAGAAACTTGCCGCCTGGATTGGCAATATCCATGTCAACTGGGTGCACTCTCAGTGAAACCTTAAAAGGCCACTATACGCAAAATCAACCTTGGGCTGATTTAGGAAATGATTACTTGTGTAATCACTACGCATATCTTGAATGATCTTCAATAGAGTAGGAAAGAGAACAAAATACTGAATAGCACAACATTAAAAATTTGATCGGCTGAAAAGCAAACTGAGCCTATTGAAAACAATCAACACCGTGTAATTTTTGTTTAATATTACAAAAAAAACCATGTAATTAAAATTTTGTATTTTCTTTAGTCATTAGATAGTACACCTGTGAATACTGGAACTTAAAAACTATTTGATACATACCATTTTCAGTTACAACTAAAGGCAGGACAAACTGGAAATATGAAACTGACAATAAAATCAAAAACATCTTTTCAACGATTTATTCCCTGTGTCTATCTTCACACTATATAATCTTATGTAATATATTGTATGCAAAGTACTTCATTTACATAGTTTAATGTCATCTTTGATGCATCGCTTATCCATCTTGTATGATTTCGTTATACAAAGTATTATCTAGTAATATGTAAACAGAATCAATCAAATAATATTGAAAAGTAAAAGATTAGTTTTTCCAAAGGAAGATAGAACCAAGAAAAGTATAATTATCTTTTCTTCCAAACTGAGGATTCATTGAGAAGTTATCTTATTTAGTTGTTGTTCTAAAAAAGACGGATAGAGACAGTCTGCTATTTTGAAGTTTGAACTAAAAATGTAAAAATTAATATTGACAAGTAACAACATGAAACTTGAAATGTCAACTTGCAGGAATACGTTGAATACATCTGAGAACATCAATACCAACCTTGTGATACACCCGATATTTGCTAAGGAATGTTTGTAAAAAACTATTGTCTTTTTTTTATTTATACAACCTGTTATTAACATCCAATAGTTTATTGCAAGTCAACATAAAGGATAATGCTATAACAAGAAAAAAAAAAAATTAAACAAATAGTACCTTATAATCTATTTTTTTCAATTGTGATCGTAGTTTCCAGTTTTCATTTAACAAACGATAAAGTTTTAATACCAAAGTTCTTGAAAAGTTTTGAACAAGTGATAAAGTATCAAAGAACAATAATGTTTAAGCAAAAATGTTAGACGCAAATTTTTATGGGCTGGAAAAATCATTACAAAATGATATTCATTTTCAATGGTGTTCATATTGCACCATTACATGTAACATAGTTAAACTTTCTCTCTATCTATGTTTCTCACTCTCAATTGTTTAGAAAAGGACATTCTTTTTTTTTCTAATTTGTACTTGCCACTTGATTTTTGTTTTTGGTTTAAGTCTAACATTTCGCACTTCCAACACTACAAAATTTCCAATTTAAAACTTGTATTTGTTCAGTTCAAAGTTGATAGTTCTTTGGTGGTTCAATTTATATAAATAAGTGATCAATTTCAAAATTTCGCGCTACTTAAAACGTTTACTTGATAGTTTTTAAACCTGAATTAATATTTTGCGTTCTTTTATATAACACTTGATCTTTTGTAAGGATGTCCGGAAGAAACGTGAAGTTTTGGTTTTGTTTCAATCCTTTTATGTGCCTGAACAAGAGAAAGTGATCTTTTTAAACAAAATTTCGTGATGCACTTCTTCTTTTTCACTGGGTCATTTATCTTGCTACACAACGAACATAACATATTTGTTAATTCAGCAATAACGCCCTGTGTTTTGTCCACGGGAAGTCCTTTATTACCGAAAATGTCAATGTGAATTTTTCTTTTGATGATGGAGACGTCAATTGAATGTCGCATAGCATGGGTTCCGCTTGACAGACAAAATTTCTTACTGCACTTTTCACGGTCCTTTTTGTCGGAAATTTTGCTGCATGCCTCACATGCGATATCTGTCAGAATTGGAATAATAGTGGCAATATTATTACGTTGCCATTCCACAAGATCTTTTTCGAGTTTTACAGGATTTAGTTGTCTGTTTATTCCTATAAAAGAAAGAAAAATGTTATATGTTGAATGTACATAAGGTTTATTTTAAAAGTTGTTTTTCAAATGAGGTCTTTTGTGAATTTTAGCAAAGGAAAGATCTGATTGAGTATACATATTTTGTTTTTTACTTTATTTTTAGGCTAGCTAAAGCCCGCCTCCGGATGCTGAATTTTATCGCTGTGTTGAAGACCCATTTGTGACCTTAGACTGTTGTCTGCCTTTTTGGCACGAACTATTATAACTATGTTTCATATCGAGTGATGTTTTCTTCAAGCACGTGTTAGTGTGTTAACTAGGGTGTTGCATTGTAGTCCTGTCATGTAATGTTGTCATTTTAATGTTATAATTAACATTACCATTAAAGCGGGAGGTTTTGCATGCCACAAAACCAGGTTCAACCCACTATTCTTAAAATGTCCTGTACCAAGTCAGGGACATGGCCATTGTTATATTATAGTTCGTTTCTGTGTGTGTGTTACATTTTAATGTTGTGTTTCTGTTGTGTCGTAGTTCTCTTATATTTGAGGCGTTTTCCTCAGTTTAAGTTTGTAACTCGGATTTTTTTTTTTTCTCTATCGATTTATGAATTTCGAACAGCGGTATACTACTGTTGCCTTTATTTGAAGTATATTCATTGCATTAAACATTTGAACTACATAGTGAAACAGGAAATACTCTTTTTGATAACCATTGGATCACGCATCTGTTTCGCTGGACTTCGGGCTAATATTAATCTAAACGTTTTTGTTTGGAGATTGATTTAGCTTGTTTCCATTCAAAAACTTAATGTGGTTTCCACTGGCCATACATGGTATCATTTAAGGATGTACTTAGGTGAGGTTAGGTAAAAATTAATAAATTAAGAAGTTAAGATTAATGCTATAAACTGGTAAAGCATCAATTACGGATAAAGATAAGCTAAAAATATTGACAGGTCATGGACCTCCTTTTCGAGATATTTGAGGTTTAAAATATGGCGGGAAGAGGCTGACTCGGACTTTTACCTTATATATGCATTGGTATTATTAGATCTCAAAACAAAAGAAAGAAAATTAAGAATCTTCTAAAATTTTGGTAAAAGACCTTTCATGAGCTATTAAGTCTTATATGAAAAAATAAATGGGTGTTATGGGGCAAAATATTTTACATTGTATTGTATGGAAAAACACCAAGGAGTCCGAACATTTGACACCAATTCCAAAACCTCACCTAAGTACATCCTTAAAAACGTTTTTGGGAATTGTGGTCCCTGATGCTCAATTTTGGCTTATATTTTCCATCTGATTGCACTCTATTACTGATTTGTCTTATGTAAACGAAATGCTGGTCTTGCGTACAAAAAAGTTACACTGGTATCTTTGATGCGTTTGTTTTATACAAATAATAAGAAATAGTTCTTACCTGTGATTTTGTTATTATAGCAACAAACTGATGACCAGGATGCTAATATCAGCATACAAGACACTATTTTCATTATGGTTATTCAGGATAAATCCAGCTTTATGATGAAAAAGAGATTTTTGTGTAGAGAATTGCGTAGGTAAATGAGCTTAAAGCAATTTAAATTTCAGTGTCAGAAACAGGTGTGTAAATAAGTTAGAAAATATAAACCTAAATATTTCCGTGTTTCATTTATCATCCTAGCAAACGTTGTCAGGACATGATGTAAACAACGTAAACATACAATAACACACAGGATAATCGCGTAATGTTACCGGTATTTGAGAAGGGTTTAACATTGTGTCATTTGGAAGTACACGTTACCCTATTTTTTGGTGTGTCTTGATAACATATTTAAAATGCAGTGAATATTTAGATTAATAAATTATTTGTTGAAAGACTTTGTTGAATATGTACATTTCATGAGTATTGAAGAAGAGAAAAATTATACATTTTATTAATAAATTTTCAGGTTAGGTTTGACAAAAGTACTTAAATTATATAAATTAAAAAAAAAAAAATATATGAAAAAAACACGGAAATATGAATTTGTAACAACCCACATAAAGCCCTCTGAATAGTTATTGCGTATCCAAATTTTTAGATGAAAAGTATATGACTGAAATACAATAAAAGTAGAAGCGATGATGTTTTAGATAACTAATCTCTGATAGTTATAGTTTATGAACTGTAAGAATATTCTCAAGCAATTACAATAAACAACATATGTTTTGTTTTAAGCTATATTGTTTTTATATTATATAAAATAACGAGTAACGATTTTGTCCTTACAATTCTTGTAACAAGAGCATTGCCTATGTCTTTATCGTTAATGTTTACATAATTAAATTGCATAAAAAACTTTGTTATTGACTATATGCCTTTAAGACTGAGGCATATTTATCAAAATATAGAGAAAGATTTTTTCCCGTATAAAAGTTATTCTTAATGTAAGGCAAAGTATTGAGATATGAAATCATGCGTTTTTCTCTTTCAAAAATACTAAAATTGAAAGACATATATATATAAAAGCAAGTAATAAATATATAATATAATATAATAACTGACTATGATAGTAAAAAATGCACATCGGGTTGCACTCTCTTACCCTAATATTCAAATTTGACGTTATTTTTTTTCAGAACACGCCAATCTGTAGGAGAAACAACGATTGATCCGCTTGGTTTTGAAAAATAAGATGTGTATGGCTCAAGTGAAGGGTGGCCAATCTTTCTGTTGAACGTAGCTTTCAATTAATCCAAGGTATACCATGTCCCACAGAAATATCACATCTTTTAAAATTATCTAATGACTAAAAAATCCAGTATAAAACCTTAATGGTGTGACCACAACATCGGGGAAACTTTTCGATCATCAAACATGCTCTGAATATTGTATATATGCATTCACGTTGTGTCTGAGCATTGTTTGAGAAGAAGAGTGAGATGATACCAAGGCTTGAAGTCATAAAACTTTGCTCAGTGCTCGGAGCACAAAAAAACATGCTCGAAATATGAAATCCAACATTTTGATTGGTTGAGTTTGTAGTACGAGTACAAAAAACTGACTCGAAAGTTTTATGACTTCAAGGCCATGTTGAAAACATTATGTAATATAACAAAGGTAAAAGGATGAAAAAACAAACTACGTATACGCAGTAAACTTAAAATTGAACAATACGAACTACATTTATTTTAATTATGAATGTGCGTTGTAGTCTATAAGAATTGCTGGGAGGCATTTGTAAGAGTCACAGTTGGATTAAAGCAAAGGCTTTAAATTTGGTAAATGCGGCTTCTCTGTGCAATTCACACGACACGGACGAATTAGATCATAAGGTTGACATTAGAAAACTGTGTCCTTTTATACATGTAGTTACATATAATTGGACTGCGATACCCTTTCAGCTAATATATACAAAATCTCGGTGTGTTCTGTACAAGCATGATTTAATCATATGACCTAAATTACCTCTAGCCCTAAACATGTTGCGGTTTCAAAGTCTTTTCCTTTTTCTATTTTTCTGTTGACTGCATGATCAATAAATTTCCACGCTTCGTTTATATAATATGTAATGTTTGACGTTCAGGATCAATCAATCATTTAAATTGTAGATTAAAAAAAAATAAAACAAATTACGCTAATTTGCTAATTTGTGTTTAATTTAGAATAATTATTGAAATGTATAATGTATGAATTGTTATGACTTCTATATACAAGTTAAAGAAAGTTATCATTGTTCATATATAAAAATATTAACAAAAATGCAAACTCCACGACAATTCGAAAGAGGGAATCTGGCAGATCAAACGCTCGCCTATATCGAATGTTCTATTCCTTACTAGATGCAAGGGTTTACCGAGGATAATTGTTGGTCAACCTGATTTAAAGTTAGCTAAACAACTCACTTGTTTGACAGCTGTTTATTGTCAAATTTAGTGAGCAACTAAAACAGATGTAATTGGTTAACGTGTCTATACTATAAACCTAAACTTATAATACAATGCAGTGGAGTGACATTGTTACATATTATGTCTGTTTGTTGTGTTTACACATCGCTGTCAATATAATGGACTTTAATGTGAATGACATACAAGCGAGAGGTTTGGCTAGTCATATAACCAGTTTTTATCAACTATTTTAACAATGAAAATGTCTGTACCAAGTCAGGAAAATTAAAGTTGATATTCATTCGTTTGATTAGTTTGAGCTTTTTATTTTGTCATTTGATTAAGGACTTTCCGTTTTGAATTTTGCTCGGAGTTCGGTTTTTTTATTATTTGACTTTAAAGCATAAAACATGCTAAGTTTCCCTATCATTTAAAAAAACGTTCAACACATTCCGTCACCAACGTTACAATTCTGTATATTTTTCAAATTAACAGAATTGACATAAAATACACGTACATGTATTGTACGTCTTAAAAGAGGGACGAAAAATACCAAAGGGACAGTCAAACTCATAAATCTAAAACAAACTGACAACGCCATGGATAAAAATGAAAAAGACAAACAGAAAAACAATAGTACACATGACACAACATAGAAAACTAAAGAATAAACAACACGAACCCCACCAAAAACTAGGGGTGATCTCAGGTGCTCCGGAAGGGTGAGCAGATCCTGCTCCACATGTGGCACCCGTCGTGTTGCTTATGTGATTACAAATCCGGTAAATAGTCTAATTCGGTAGGTCACATTCATGAAAGGGAAGGGGATTGTAGTTACGACGAAAGGAACATATCCGATATCATTTGTGAAACGGTTATTCCATAATGGTCAACCAACTCGTGATGGCGTCCGTAAAATTTACGAAGGGATGATTTCAACTTCACCATTTGGAACTCTTGGTTTAATAGCTTCCTTGTGAGCAGTAACTCTCTATCAAGAAAATCATGATAGGAAATGCAAGCACGGGAATATCGTATCAATTGGGAGATATATACCCCGTATGCAGGTGCTGCTGGAATGTTGCTACTTAGAAATGGAAAGTTCACAATTGGAAAGCTGAAATCATCTCTTTTGTCGTAAAGTTTTGTTTTCAACCGACCCTCATTGTCAATTTCTAGATGTAAGTCAAGATATGAAGCCGACTTAACTGTATCTGTGGTATCCTTTATCTCCAATTCGATGGGATAGATGCGTTCCACATAGTCACCAAATTTTGAATTGTTTAGTGAAAGAACGTCATCTATATAGCGGAAAGTAGAGTTAAAGGATATTGCTAACTTCTTATCTTTCTTCCTAAGAAGTTCCTGCATGAAGTCAGCCTCATAATAATAGAATAAAGAAACAAGTCGGCAAGTAGAGGGGCACAGTTTGTTCTCATTGGGATGTCGACAGTCTGTTGAAAAACACGTCCTCCGAACGTTACAAATATGTTGTCAATCAAGAAATCAAGCTTCTTGATAATATCGGTTTCAGAGAATTTTTTGTTTGAATCAGAGTGATTCTTTACAAAGTATGATTTATCCCTCCCTAAGACAAGATACTTGTATCTACGTTGGCCATTCTTTTTTAAGAAGCAAAGTAATACCAACTCTTTCAATTTGTCTTTTAGTTTGGAATGTGGAATACTTGTGTAAAGAGTAGAAAAGTCAAATGTTTTAATACTGTTACAAGATGAAAGAGAGTTAGATTGTATGTACTCTAAAAGATCTTTGGAATTTTTAAGTATCCACATCTGATTCACGCCACCTCTAGAATAGGCAGTTTCACAATAACTTTGAAGCCCGTCTTTGATTGCTGATAAAATAGATGTTAATAATTTAGAAAGAGGTTTCGTGGAGCACTTGGAAGACCCAGCAATATACTTAAGATATTTGTTTTTTCTCTCTCTCTCTCATACCTTTTCAAACTATTCAGTCAACTATTTTTAAATAAATCAAATATCTTGTCATATATTGATCAATTTGCGCTCGTTATGTCTATGTATGTGGAAATATGAACTGTCTGACTTGCATTTGTATGACTACATAATATTTTATAGAATAATTATCAGACTTATGTAACAGATAGTCACCAGTTAATTTACATAATTATAAAAGATTAAGGAAACGGATTCGAACTGTAATTAACATTTTCCAACGTGTTTCTTTTGCTGATTACAAAAGAGGACTGGTGTCCAACGTTATAAGCTTTATATGTCTTATTACTAGGGCTTTCTGATTGCTTAAACTCTGTAAAAGTTTTCCACGGAGAGAATCCTAAACTAACAATCAAGCATAAACTGAATAAATCTTATACCTGATTGAATCATTCCGTTGTTCTAATGATTTATTTTCCAGTGTACAATTATCATCTGTACATTAATCAAATAAATTCTTACTATTTTATGGAAAGATAGTTGTGAGACATTTTTTTTATTTTACTTTATAAACCATATTGGCCATAATATGTCCCAATAGTTAGTCCTCATCATTATTCTTTACAGTCATAAACTATTTATAAATGGAATATTGCAATTTTTACATTTGTTATAACAAGTCTTGTGTCATCGTTCTTATTGATTCTTGACCCATATCCTGCTTCAAATATTTTGTATCTTTATACTGTTTTTTTGTGTGTTTCCAATGAAATTGTTGTTGTAAGTAAGGACGAAGTTGAAGGCATTACAAGTACAAGAAACAATAATTAGTGCAAATATAAGTGTTGACAGTGCTTAAATACTTCAAGAACTTGTTTGACAAGCATTCTTCTGAAAATCTGTGTAACGAGCAGGGCTAAGGGAATATATAATGCATATTAGCTCTTATCACAATGATTTTGTGTATTCACTGCGCTTACATGTAACGAATCTCACTAAAATCGACAAAGAGGTTTAGCTGTCGTGTAAATGTACAATGCACACGGAATGCCACAATTTAGCACCGTCTGTCCGTCTGTTACGTTACTAGAGTATTAATATTTAAGGCTGCAATATCATGTATTAACTTTTTAGACAATAAAAAAAAAAAATCATATCTTAAGACCTGCATGTACGATAATTATTCAGAAATCAAACTTCTATTGCAGGCGATGTTGTAAATTAAAACATCAGCTTACAAATTGAAGCCTGTCAGGTTTGCAGAGATAATTCTTGACTACAAAATTTAACATTCCAAGCAGAAATATATATTTTTTAAATGAATTTGTATTTGTACTATCTATAAACACAGTGCATGAAGTAAGTATGCTCATAAATAAATTCATTGTACGATTTCAATCGATCAGTGTGTAAATTGTAACGTACATTGCTACCTGTTCTAGATAATCAATAAGTATTCATTCATACTATTTAAAAAAAAAGTAAAATTTATTTTTACTTATCCGACGTCTCATAAAATGTAAGTAAAAGTAAACAAAGATATATCAGGTTTCAAGCAAATTTGTTACATGTAATAGGATCTATTTTTTAAATATTTGAATGACATGCAAAACGAAACAAAAATAGAGATATTATTTTCTGTTTTCATATTTAAGGAATTCGTATTTAATTTATTATGATATTTTATATACTTCACTCTAAGGTAAGGCAGATATTGTTATCTACACTGTCCGTCATTCTCCGGGGACTCATATGTTATAGGTTAACTGTCAATGTATTACGAGATAAACCAATAAAGGAGTAAAATGGGGGACATTCGTTAATGAGACAACAATTCATAGACACAAAATAACCCAAAGAACGGGAGAGGGCATTGATATTGACCTCGTATGTTTGTGTATTAATGAATTTCGTGGATTTATCCTATTTCAACATAAAATGTATAACGAAATCGGTGAACTATATTTTGATTAGATTGATAAAATTTATACATATATTATCAAACAACTAGATGACTGAAAAAAGGTGAAATGAGCGATATATGTAAATCAATTCGTGAATCCATTATAGCTCATAAGCATACTATGTAGATTACTACGACGTGCTTGTCATCACGACGACCGATCGATCTGAATGTCGTCCCTCCTTGTTATCTGTGGAATTCAGAAATAAAATTCCTTTATAAACTTTTCTTTTAAATGGATTAGTTACGAGTTTATCTTAAGGTACTATCGTGTTCCATGTGAAATGAAAAAGTTTTAACTGATTATTATTTTTTCAAATCATTGTTTTATCAGGGAGATAACTCGTCTAGAAAATTTATTTCATAAAGGTTTGTACAATAAAACCTATTGTGTGATGAACCAAAAAGACGAATGCATGACTTTCTATTTTCGGAAAGTACTAAAACCTACTCTTATCATATATTTTATTTAGAACTGTATCGGTCAGTATTCTTTCTTATCACATATTGTGTTCTGTCCATTTACAATATTGACTCATTCTGATATTTTTTTTCACAAACTTAAAATAAGTAAAACAAAATATCTGCCACCTATATTTTGTATTAGCAATTTGGCACAGTTAAGCAATTTGACAAAGTATTGTGACCTTTAGAAATTGTCTCTTTTTATCTAAGCCGAATCTCCCTTAACCAATGTTTATTTTTTTTAGCAGTCGACCGTGATAGTAAATCATAATAAATTAACCTTTTGTTGTGACAAGATCAATATTTTTTTGACAAACTAGTCAATAGTGTCAGATCAGGTACGACTCTAATGAATTTTTATACCATGAATATTTTTTATAGAGTGTCCTATACCATTTCATGTGCTTTATAATTACGACCCTGCATACAGAGGTATCCACTTCAAGGACTCTTCCGTCCTACAGAATTACTAGGCCTTGGTTCACTTTCGTTTGTAATTTGTTAATATTTTTGAGTCAACGAATTTAACATATAACTGGATATTGGTTAACAATATCATTTATGATTAACATACAGGCTATTTTCGGTTGAGTGGTTTTGATTTTTGATTCAAAAAGTAATAAAAGCATTTTCTTCATTTTTTGAGAAGATGAAAAGTTTTGATTTTCACGTACTATTCGCACACATGGAACATTTTAACCGAGCATATTGTGTTTTATTAACTGTTAAAAAGAGTAAAACATGATGAAAATATAAACTGATGGACTTTAAAACCCATCACATCTAAAACAAATCACCAAAGATACCAGGTTTCATAAACTTAGCTGTTAGTAACTGTGAGTACTCTCAAATCTGTTACGTCTTATTTGTTGTAGAGATGTATAAATACCCTGTCCGGTCTATAATGTATTGTTACTTGTTTTTTTTTGCTTTGTGTCGATCTGATGGGTTAATCCCTTCTCAACTGATCTTTATTATTTGTTAATATATTGTACTGTTACACCACTGTCCTAGGTTGGGCGTCCGCTAACATGCTTAACCCTGCCAAATTTTGTTTGTCTATGTCTGTCAGGATCCTGTCATTCAGTTGCTGTCTTTTGTAAATGTAATGTAATTTGATGCGACTGTCATACACGTTGGATGTTTAGAGCTATAAAACCAGAAAAAAGTAAAAACATAAAAATACTAAACTCCGAACAATCCACCATTTTCTACAAAATGTCTGTACCAAGTAAAGAATAGGACAATTTTGGTCCATTTGTTTGATTTGTTTTATCATTTGATTTTGCCATTATTATGCCATATTTTGATTGGCTAATACGAGGGTGTTAATTTACTCTATCACATGGCTGAGTGGGTGACATTTGTTTGGAATGTCACCCTCTCGTCCAGACCAAACTAATAAAAAAAAGTAATTAAAAGGAGGATGAATCGAATTTACATCAAGTTATTAAAGACAATGTTTAAGTTCTACGTTTCGGTTCAGATTTTATTATAATACTGTTAAAATAAAAAATAAATAAAACATCTTGCTTCACTTCTCTTGATGTTTCTAATACCCGTAACGTTGTTACATACGTGACGTCATAATTTTTAACAATACTAATAGGGCATACAGTATAATAAATTAAACAACACATAGCTTAGAGTGTGATGGAGCAGATTGGTACCCCTAGAAAAAGCATCGTCAACCTTGGCTTCGCCCGGGGTGACAATGTTTTCTCATGGAAGCAATCTGCTTTATCACCTTCTCAGCTATGTGTTATTTATAGAATCATATTCAAAACAGTGTGGCTGTGGCTATTGATTGACGACCTAAATTAATCCCATTGACTAGGACAGGTTGTGTGAACGTTTGTCTGTAACGACCACTGCTCACTATGTACTTTTTAATGACACTTAAACTGTGGGGTTCTCAACACCCAAATAAAGTTATTCGAAAAACTAATCAGTAATAACACGATGTTTTTATTTATATCAATAATATAAATCAAAATATAAAGGTTATTCCTGATTAATTTTTCGAATTATTTTATTATTAAAGGCGTTAAGAACCTTTGATGACCCCACGGTTTAAATTCTATAATAAGTAAGTAGTGAGCAGTGGTCATTACAGACATAGTACGTTCACCTAATCTGTCCCAGTCAATGGGATAATTTAGGTTGTCAATCAATGGCCACAGCCAAACTGTTTTGAATATGATTCTATATATTTAAAGTCTTTTTTCAGATTTGAGACATAAAAGACACAGAGCAATCCAAACTATGCTAGTTGATGTTATCAATCTACATTAAAACAATTACAATTACAATTGAGTCAAATGAATGAAACATAAAAGTGATAAAAGAACATAAAATGGATTATTTCCATGTTTGTTTATTTACTTTTTTCACTTGGAAGTCAATATATGGTGAGTTTTTCAATAATTTAAGCAGTCTGGTTAAAGAAGAGGGGCGAAAGATACCAGAGGGACAGTTAAACTCATAAATCGAAAATAGACAGACAACGCCATGGCTAACAAATAAAAAGACAAACAGACAAATAGTAGTACACAACACACACTATAGAAAACTAAAGACTAAACAACAGGAAACTTACAAAAAATTGAAGGTGATCTCAGGTGCTCCGGAAGGGTTAACAATCAATCAATCAATCAATCAATCAATCAATCATCCTGATGTTATTTCAAAGCCGGTAAATAGTCTAATTCGGTAGGTCATATTCGTGAAACATTCGTAGGTCATACTCGTAAAACCAGTCCCCATTATCCACTTGCGCATGTGGATAGTGGGGGCTAATTTTAATTAACCTGTAATTTTATGAAACACTTTATTTGCTTAATAGATTAACTTCTAGTTGATTGCCTTTCGAGTGGCATATTTTTTAGCATTTCCAGACCAAGAACAAATCAACAGTACTTCCGTCCGATACGTAGGTTCTGCAAATTAGGGCATTCGAAAGTAAAGCTTGAAAATCTGATTGCCATTGGAAAAGAAGCTACTAAAGAACCCAAAATAGTTGTTGAATAGATTCGTTAAGGGGGTTAGTGAAAAAACTATGTGAATTATGTTTTGTTATCCCTTCATTGAACTTTTGATGTCGTCCCTAACAAAGAGACGGTTCGATCCCAGACCAAGTCAAAACAAGGACTCGAAACCTACTATATTTATAAAGAAGCTATGCATAATAAAATCATTTACTGCATTTCCAGTAAGGCAATCGAATTTAGAAGCAAGAGAAAATACTCGTTGTTTTTGAATCCTAATGACATTACATCAAAGACTTGCACGTAATAAATCCGACTCAGTGTGCTGGTCGATTACAAATAAGGGTTCCTATTATACACCAATTGCATGTGTTTGTTCTGACGTGCCTGTTTAAACTTGCAAACTTAATAATTAGCATCAGTTCATAATTCATCATCATATACAACAACATACTTATTTTCGTCACTGCACATCAATGTTTTCGAAAGATTGAAATATGCATCAAATACCTATTAAAATTAAGAATGGTCACGTGGAATGTGTCAAAGATACAACAATCCGGCCAAAGAGCAGCAAACAGCCCAAGGAAAACAGTGTTAGGTTGTTATCTAATTCAACCATATCGTTTTTTCATGCTATACTTTCAATGCATTCACGAACTAGAAGAAAATCCCCTCACTGTTGTTACTACTAGGACTTACTGTGGATACTGGTTAGCACATGTATGGTTATAAATAAATGATGATGACATCAATTCGTCTGACATGTACAATTGTCAGAGAGTTTGCCTTAAGTTCTTAATGATTGTTACATATCTATTCAATCTTGGGTGCAAGGTTTTCTCGATGTGTTGAAAACCTGTTTTCTTTGGTTTCATGAACAATATTACACAATGCCGTCACAAAAAAGCAGACAGTAATTGAAAACATGCTGAAAGTGTTCAAGCTATTGTCTATGAGTGTACCAAATTTATTTAAGCTTTTGTCTATGATGCACAAAACAATAAACGAAAAACAAATATGATACACAGCAACATACGACAACCACTGAAATACAGTCTCCTGACTTGGGACAGACACATGTGCAAAAAATTTGGTGGTATCAAACACCTTCAATAAAATTAATTTGACTCGTTTAATGTTTATAAAATTTTAACAAAATATAAACTTTGACCTTTTGACAAAAACATAAACATTTCGAAAACCTTTTTACTTAATTAGAAAAAAATCATAGAGCAGTTTTACAAACGCTAATTTTGTTCTTCTCCGAATAGGTCAAATGTTTTATGAAGTTGACGCGTCGAATGACTTACCTTTACAATTCTTGAAATACCCGCCCACCCAGGCTAATTTAAAAAAATATAATAGTATTCAAACTTTTGTCTCCCATGTGTTTAAGCGGGTTTTTTTTTAAATATTTTTTTGTAAGTTATATATACTTGTATTGTGACTGTCATCTGTTTTTTGTGTTGTGTGTGTAGTTTATATTGTGTAGACCTGTAAGTTTTGTAGATTCGGATCCAAGCCTAATAAAAGTTTTTACATACTTTTCTTTTGTTTGAAATTTGTCAGAGAGAGTCAAAAGATTAAACAGTAATTAAAACGTTCAGTTGATTTTTAAAGAGTAATATTATCCCTGTAGTGTTATGTACCTCCTTAATTAGGATTGCACGCCGTTATCCACTCTAATATCGGCTGCTTCAATGCTCCTTAAACATTTCATATTACAATGTTCTAAATGGTATCAACAAAACATGATTAAAACTTTTAATACGAAAACATGACATTTGCAAGTACATTACAGTGTTCTGTTTCTTGTTTAACTTTTATACTAGTCAACATTAGGGTAAGAAAAAGTTTAGACCGATTAAATTGGATTAGCAAAAAAATGATTTATGCGTTTATGGGGATACACATAATTATGATGCATTTTGTTTGGGATCCAACGTCAGAATTGTCGTAACATGTTTAAATATTTGTTTTAGGTTCTATCTCAATTGTGGGATATGGATCGCTACAATTAAATTCACCTTTCTTATTGGCATGTTATATACCCTCCTTTAACAGCGGTGCAACATGGAGTAATACTAACTTGTCGTCAATGACATGTGACAGTAATGGTTTTTGTCAAACACATACTATAGGCAACTCCAATTTTTCTGCAAATGAGTCTGGTATTTTTGTGAAAATAGACCCACTACTAGAGAAAGATGATCACATAAAATGGACGTGCTTTTATGATTCTAAAAACATTTCGTACACAGTTGAAATCGGTGAGTTTTAATTAAACGTTTATATTATTAATTACATGTTTTGTTTCGTCCGTCCGACCGTTTTTCAGTTCGCCCATCAATCTATCCTATCTATTTGGTAAGCATTTTACAGCCTACATATCTTATCCAATTATAATAAACTTTGTTGTCAAAGATTGTTAAGTGAAACCAATATATTGCACAAGTTCGAAAATTACTTCGAATCGTTTCATTGTTCATTTATAAAATGTACGTCAAAGCTGAAGTTTATCAAATGTTTCAGCAACATATCAGACGAATATCTCAGAGGAGGTCTGTAGTTCGAAAAAAAACCTCTTCCGATTTTATTTTCAAAGGAGCCCTGTCTTCTGGAAATGTCAACATTATTGACATTTCTAATATTGACGGGAAAAGGGGATGGAATATTCTGATGTCATTTTGCTTATAATAAAAACTTTATAGTGAAACGCCAGGAAAAAGATCAAAATTCATATTCTCTTTCGCAACACTTAGTAACGTATCTTGGTTTGGTTGAAATAATTTAAAAGATAACACTCAGTCTGACATTTCAAAACCGACAATAAAAGCGGTCTGTTTATAAAGTTCTGATTAACTACAGAGAGCCAGGGCCGTAACTAGGGTTCTAATTCAGGGGAGGCAGGGGTTTGGGGGCCGCCGATTTTTTTTTTTTTTTTCTCTCAGTAAAATAGCTAGAAATGACCCGTTTTCCTTCGATTTCCTTACTCTAAGAGACATCAGTATTGCTTGAACCTGGAAACAATTTTTATGCAAAAACAAGCTGAGATTGCTGTTCGGAGTGAGCCAAGGCTCCGTCTTGAAGGTTGTAATTTGGCCTATAATTAACATTAAATACATTGTGACCACGGATTTTTTTCTTTATATGGCTAAAAATTATCCGTTTTTCTTCGATTTCCTTACTTTAAGAAACATCAGTAAAATGGAAGCAATTTTTATGCAAACAATTATTACCTGTATAACTATTTCAAGATATTTTGTTTTAGAAATCAAACTGGTAAGTTAAAAAAACCATATAAAGCAACTAAGATCAGGGAACGCAAGCATAGGCGGACCCGGGGGGGAGGGGGCTGGGGGGCCCGCCCCCACCCCTTTCGTGGGAAAAATTTGGTTGATTATATAGGGAATCATTGAAGCATGACTGGAGCGGGCCCCCCCTTAGGAAAAATCTGGGTCTCCACTGGCAAGATAATTTTTTATCGAGGACCATGAATTTCAATATTGTTGAAAGCTCAACAGACATGTATATAACTAAACACAGGGACTTTAAATACAGTCTAGTATATACTTAGTATAGAAATTCCCTGCTACAACGAATGGGGGTGTTTAGCAACTAAGGCATGGATCATAATGTTCTCGTACGATCGGGAGAAGCGGTTAAAACAGCTGATTCAGCCGGTAACGAATTCCCGATATCATAAAAGATTCACAATTTAAAGGGAACTCCCTCTGCTCAATTGAGCCCCTAAATAAATGTGAATAGTTAAGTTTTATTTAAAAATATGTGTTATGAAACGGTTTACTTTCGATCAAAAATCCGGAAAATGACGCATATCACGTATCATGATAACACTGTTAAAACTGTAAACTTGTGTTGTTTATAAAATAGATTCAAGTTCTTGGTGTACATATTGTCAATATTGCACATTATTACTTCAAAAAAAAAAATTTGGTGTAGAAAATTCAGGGCAGTTGCCTCCCCTGCCTCATAGGTAGTTACGGCCCTGAGAGCTTTCGCTTTTTTAATTATTGAATGGGTGAGACCAAGCGAATCGGTACGAGTACGACGAAGAGAAAGTCAGGTTAATGGTACATATACATGTAGTATAGCATTCTAGATCATAATAGTCTTTGTTAGCAAAAGATGTTTAACAAAAAATCACCATTAAATTATTTCGACGACGATTGTTTGCCTTACAGGTTTAATATCTACAACAGAACAAACTTCCACAGGTAAGTAAGAATTTTTTAAAAATATTTTAGAATTAGTAACTAGATAGTTTTTAATCATCAATGATTATTGAATTATAACTCATCTTAGATACCAGGATTAAATTTTGTATTTACGCCAGACACGCGTTTCATCTTCAAAAGACTCATCAGTGACGCTCGATTTAAAAAAATTTAAAAGGGTCAAATAAAGAACGAAGTTGAAAAGCATTGATGACCAAAATTCCTAAAAGTTTTGCAAAATACAGCTTATATAAAAAAGAAGATGTGGTATGATTGCCAATGAGACAACTGTCCACAAGAGACCAAAATGACAGACATTAACAACTATAGGTCACCGTACGGCCTTCAACAATGAGCAAAGCCCATACCGCATAGTCAGCTATAAAAGGCCCCGATAAGACAATGTAAAACAATTCAAACGAGAAAACTAACGGCCTTATTTCTATAAAAAAAAAAATGAACGAAAAACAAATATGTAACACATAAACAAACGACAACCACTGAATTACAGGCTCCTGACTTAGGACAGGCACATACATAAATAATTTTAACGGGGGTTTAACATGTTAGCGGGATCCCAACCCTCCCCCTAACCTGTGGCAGTGGTATAACAGTACAAAATAATGTTATCTATTCCTATTAAAGGTAGAAAAACCTTAGTAATTAAAAAATTCAAAATTTGTGAACAGTTAATTTATGAATATGACCATATCAATGATAATTCATGTCAGAAGTGCTGACTAATGCGCTGGTGATACCCTCAAGGAATTAAAACTCCACCAGCAGTGGCATCTACCCAGTTGTTGTAACATATGGTCATTCGATCCAGAAACAAAGCTGTATGGTCAATGAAAAGAGGCAATTTTTGAATCAAACCGTATGAAAAAAACCCAAGGTGTATGTTATTTGAACCCTGTTGTAGCATCATATACAGAAAGCCTTCAGCGACATGTTTAGGTGCCATCTGTTGAATAAATCTAGTGTAAAATAACCTTCTTCTTGCAAATTTTGTAATTTACACCTCATTCTATTATTAATTACAACCGTTTCGCAATGCAGAAAACAATCCTATTATTATGGTCATATTTTTAAACAAAAGGGCAAACGGCTGAATGGTTTTGCTTAATCCGACTGTTTTTTAGCCTCTGTAAATAAAATGCAATAACAAAAACACATGTTATAAACAACAATGAAATGTATGCCCTTGCAAGCTTTTATAATGCAGAAATTGTACTCTATAACGGCATTTCAAAATATTCATGTTGGGTGTATACTTATTTCCATAAAGTCAGGTTGTCTATTAATTAATATTGCAGTTACAAACATATTCCACGAGGGTTTAGATAATCTAGGATTTTAGATTTATGACATACCTTTCACACAATGATAAGACTACCACTTCAATTTTGTCTCAATAAAGACAAAATATTAAAGAAATTCAACAACTATTTTTTTTATCTATTAAACATGTGAAAATAACTTCATGTACTTTCCCTCATACAATCAGAGATATGTTCCTTCCAGGAACTGCTCCTTTGTCTGCTATGTATGGTTTGAAATTTACAAATAAAAGGTAAGAGGTTCTGATTGATGTTACAAAAAACGTGAGGATGATTAAAACCATTAATGAACATTTGGTATCCACGTAATATCCATTTACCTTACCTCCGATATATTTCTAGGAATGTGATTGGTTAAAAGCGCCCTCGTGGAGACCGTGTATATTTCATATTAGGTTAGTAGGGAGGCAGGCTTATCTCATACACGGTTAGTAGTGGTGTTACGTCCCTTTATATTCCTTATAAGGTAGTAGGGAGGCGGGGCTTATTTTCATACACGGTTAGTAGTGGTGTTATGTCCCTTTAAAAACAAAACGGTACTGAGAAAAAATCGTGAAGGTTTCAACAGACGAAGAATTCAAGTGAGATGATTAATATTGAAATAAATTCATAAAACACATTTAAACCTAACAAGTTGTTATTGTTGGCATTTGTTTTTGTAGGATCAAAGGAAGTAGTTTCTTAATGCTAACAGTATCGAGGACTTGCTTATTTTGATAGGTCACTAGTCTAAATTTCACACGTTAAGATAGTCGGTAAGATAAATTCGTTACATAGTGTGCTAGTGACCTAATACGGTATATATGGGGTCAGTAAATTCCATATGGGGTGAGAGCGCACTAGCACACTATGTAACTAATAATACTAGGTAGAAAATAACAACTTGCATTTCGAACTTCTGTTTGAAGATTGAGCATTAGAACATTTCAATTCCCCGTTATGGTTAATGTTAAAATTTCTATATCATCTGCTTCAGGTTCATCAAATCCAAGTGGTCAGAAAAAGTCAGGTAAGAATAACAAAAAAATGAACGAAAGTTCCCTACTCAATACTTGTATGTGTGTTTGTCGAACAAATATTTTCAAGTGAAAATAAAATTTGATAAATGTTGTGCATCGAAAAAAAATTCTGGATTGACAAAAACGGTATTCAATCTCATTAATCTAACTTAAAGTCAAATTGACAACGACACAAAAAAGACCCAAATCTTAGACATATCATAGAAAATTGGGAACTAAGCAACACGAACAAACAAAACTTTTGTACTGATCCCAGGTGCTCCGGAAGTGAAAACAGATCTCGCTCCACATTTAGAACTCGTACTACAGCTTACCTATCTTAAAATCTGTTTTAACAATCGTAAATTTTAAGATTTGTTCTAGAACACCCTGTACATGAGTTCTCTGGACAGTTTTCGAATAGTTTCTAACCGAAGAAGTTTTACCCTGAACAGATTCGGACAATTTGTTACCATAACAGATTCGGACAGTTCTACCCTGGAACGGTTTTATACATTTCTACAATAGAAAAGGTTTGGACAATTCTATATTAGGACTGACTATGGCAGTCTTATCTTAAATCATATCCTAACAGTTCTATTTTTATAGCAAAAGTGGAAAGTAACAACGTTCTGACAATTCTATCATACTCAACGGTTCCTGAATGTAAGTTTTACCATCGTATGGAAGAACTGTCATACGATATTTTTAAAGAGGCTGAACCTGATTTAAACTTTCAAAACCGGTACCACACTAATACTTATACACCAATATTCACATGTAGCTAGTGATTTGTGTCCAAAGAGAACATTTCTTTAATATACTCTTTATCTATTATAATTACAGAAACCTCAAATGGTGGACTAATAGCTGGCATAGTAGTTGTCTGCGTTTTATTGGTAGTAATAATTATAGCTGCAGCAATACTATATTATGCGCGAAAAACTAAGACAATTTGTTTTTCATATTAAGTGTTCTGCTTCATTACCTTATACAATTCGAAATACTGTAATTTCATATAAACAAATATATATTTGTGACAAAGAATTTGAAATGTGTATAACATCGAAATAACACCTAGGAATAAACAATAAATGAACATGGTGGTCGTCTTTTCTTTGTACATTAATAAGGCCGTCAATTATATATATTTTATTTCGTTTGAAATAGGATTTTTCCCGTTCGCTATTTGTAGTAATTATTTATAGATGGGAACTAGTATAACTAGTTCGGATACTGGTTTTGTAACAGTATGTACTATTATAATTTATAAATTTGATGTTAGGTGCATAAGGCACGAGGAAAGTTTTGGCGGTTTTTACGGGTTGGGTTTATAGTGCGGTGACTGAAGGCAGATTTTTTTTAATTTAATATCCCCACCGAACACACACCTATATAATATATCATTGGACAGAGGAAATCGTGTACTATAATAATATGCCTGTCGTCAGGACTTCATATGGTCACATTTTTTTTTAAATTGAGGTCAAAGGTCATATGTAAAAATCTGTGAAAATTTGGGAGGGTTTCAATTTTGACATTTTTTTCTATTTCTAAACTCTACCTAAATACAAATGATACTTTTTGGCTTTAGTAATGTTTGTTATTATACATAAACCTAAAAAAACTCCTAAAACGACGTTTTATAAACAAAACTTCAAAAATCAAGTTTTAAACCTATAAAATGTTTAGAGCACCTTAACGTTATGAAAAATTTCAATTTCAGGTAAAAATCAAGTGTCATGCAGGACAATACTTTAAAATTATTTTAAACTATCATAATGGGTAAGGTATCAAACCAAAGCAATAGAACTTTACAGTCAAATATTACCTCAAATTGAATTTGCGGATACTTCAGTTTTTTTATCGACTACTCGTTGCTTTTGTTTGTTTTTTTTTCACAATTATTACTGCTTCCATAGTATTATCTGTTGTTTTGTATTTTTCTCTGGTTAATATCTATTACATTATAGGTTTTGTACCTATATCCCCCCTTTTTTCTTTACAACGTACCACAAACTTCATAAGTATTCCATATAAAAAAAAGAAGATGTGATATGATTGCAAATGAGACAACTATAACCGGAAGAAAAGTGACTTTAGGAACTTTCACAATAATTCGCAAAGTGCTTTATAGGAACTCTATAACTTTGAATTGAATATGTATATGAACTCTCGTTTTGAATAGTTATATGAACTCTCGTTTTGAATATTTATATGAACTTTCGTTTTAAATTGATTATTTCTCGTTTTAGTTTTAAGTTGACATGGTTGAATATTTCTTGTTTTAAATGTTTCTTTATTCTTAAATATAATGTTCCTTATTTTAAATATCCAAAGAGATTATAGATTTACTATTTTACAACTTAATCCGATGGCTGTCAAAAGTGCTAAAAGTACACTCAACTTCAAAAGAAGCAATTATCGCTATTTGCTAAGTTAAGCCGGAGGACAATAATCCGTTTATTATTACATAAGATTAGACAATGATAAATATATTTCAGGAGAACCTTTTACAATGTTTTAATACCCTTATCTTGGACTTAATTTATATGTTTTGTAAACTGTTGCTGGGGAGTCTTCCCCTAGCTTTCGAACTGTAAACTTGTGTTAATAAATTTGTATATATTTTTATACGGTCTTGCGTTTAAAGCAGCCATAGTGTCAATTATAGACCTACAAACTTTAATGTAACCCGTGCCGAAGTTCACGGACTGATGCCGGAATTCACGGGGTTATAATTGGGAAGGATCCCACGATTACCGTAACCTTTGCAGCCAAGCGGGTTCGACGACTTACAGAAAAGAGCGACGATTTACAGAAAAGAACCGAAAAGGACCGAAAAGAACCGAAAAGAATATCGATTTTTTTTTTGTAATCGAAGGAAATAAGCAAATTGCAAATCATTGAAAACCTTATACTGTGAAAGGACTAATTTTAACTCACATGTATTTGAAAAATTACAGGTAGGGTCGGCTGCCTATCTTATAGAATAGAAAAATAGAAAAGATTTTTTTTATTCACCAATGATAAGGGCCCCTAGGAGGGCATATAGCATACAAACAATAACATATGCTTTCTGTTTTCGATATCGAGATTTACAACTACGTGCTCTCACCATTTTTTGTAATTTTGAAAACAAGTGAGGAAACAAGCCTTTTAATTTTTGTTAAAGTGACGATTATCGTGATTAAATCACGTGCAACAACTGTATATTTGACATTTAACATCCGAGAGGAAATGGTGATGTTGACATGTATATTTTTTATATTACCATACCCAATGCCACCGGGCAATATGATGACACCTTAATATAAACAAACGAAATATTGTTTTTAAATGTAAGGATAAACATTTATAATACGATAATATTTGCTTTTCATTTATTTTTACTGCGTATTATTAAAAACATGCAATATAATAATTAAAACGTTTAAACCTGCTGCATTTATATTTGCACCTGTCCTAATTTAGGAACCTGATGTTCAGTGCATGGTTGTCGTTTTTTGATGTGGTTTGTGTTTCTTGTTTCTCGTTTTTATATTGATTAATCCGTTGGTTTTCCCGTTTGAATGTTTTTTTCAATAGTCATTTTTGGGGGCCCCTTTATAATTTGCTGTTTGGTGTGTGCTCCCTGTTGAAGGCCGTATTTTGACCTATAATAGTTTACTTGTACAAATTATGAAAAAAATATTACTAAAAAAAACAAGTTATATTGTTTCTTTTTTGTAAATTCACATATCCCTATAAATGCACAATCTAAATTTTGAATTGTGCATTCAATTTTATTATTACGACGAATTGTTAACAATATAACAAAAATCCGTGTACATTGTTTTAACTTTATTTAATAAATATATAATGTATCCTCTTTTCGGTTCTTTTCGGTCCTTTTCGGTTCTTTTTAGTCCTTTTCGGTTCTTTTCGGTTCTTTTCTGTAAATCGTCGCTCTTTTCTGTAAATCGTTGGACCGAGCCAAGCGAGTGTTTTACTTATGAACTAGTCACAGTATATATACGAAAATTAAAAATGGAATTACCGAAATTGGAACATTTTAAAGCATTCGAAACCGAAAATGCAGACTGTGTTTTTTAGCTGAAACAACGGCAATGATGGAGCGGTTTACATATCGTGGACTTAGACCAGAGTATGTTGCTCCATGTTCTTTGCTAGTAGACATGACCATTCAGATAGGATCAGAGCCAGAACCCGTCAAAATCAACAGTGCTATGAAGAAAAACCTAAACCACAAACCCAATCCAGAAGTGATGGTAAGTGTAGTACATGCTGTCATAATTACGAACATTTTGAGAATGCACATTTTACATTACCCCTATTATTTCAATATACTTAATCAAGAACCGCCCCTAAATATAATACATTAGCATAGAAAATTCCGTTTTTATCAAAGTAGTGCTAAGTTCCACCCGTTCCATAATTAAAAAAAATCAGGCAGTCTAGACAATCAACTCATTGAAAAAAGTCTTTTTTTTTGTTTGTCATTTTCACATTTAGAATCATATTTATTAAGAACTAACTTTATTATTCTAAGATTAATAACCACTTTTTTCTGAGATATTTGCCATTGGCAGTAAGAAAACCTCCATAAATCAAGCTAAAGTCTGTGAATCCTTTTTGTATCATAGAACCTAGTGTTAAACAAGAGTGAAGGTTGTAACTTTGAACAAAGATCACTATAGTATACCAAATAACCACAATTATTGTTTAGTTGTCGTTATTATTTTGTATCATTTCACGCACAATGCTAGATAAGTTGTTGAATTTACACGTATGGGCTTCCGTATGAATACATAGATTATCAATGGTGTAACAAAATCATTTTATAATACAATTTTGGTGCGAAACAAGAATGCAAGATGGACTCGTCATCTGTCTTGTGGTCTTGTTTCCGTTGGGTGTACAAGAGTGACGACTTGTATACTACATGTCAGAAAAATGCTGTATTATGTTTAATCAATACCTGCTTACAAGGTAGAAATAGCCACTGATAATCTGATAATCGGTTTAAATTCTTGATAGTGTTTTCGAAAACCTTCCAAACAGTAAAGGGTAGTTTGATAGAATTCTAAACGGTCCAATGATCATTATTGCCCCCCCCCTTTTTTTCCTCAATTCACTGAATACTTAGATACTTAGTTCTACTTTTATGATTATGATAAAAGCACCCTTTGTTGTTTATATGTCTATACATGTAATAGAATCATGCAGTCTTCCCCTTGCTTTCGAACTGTAAACTTGTGTGAATAAATTTGTATATATTTTATACGGCCTTGCGTTTAAAGCAGCCATAGTGTCGATTATAGACCTACAAACTTTAATGTAACCCGTGCCGAAGTTCACGGACGTATGCCGGAATTTCACGGGGTTATACAACTTTCCAAATGAAACATACATTAACAATTATAGGTCCCGTACGGGCTTCAACAATGAGTAAAATTCATACTGCATAGTCTTCAATTCCCAAAATGAATAATGTAAAACAAACGAAAAATCTAACGGCCTGATTAATGTACAAAATAAATAAGAAACAAACAAATATAGTATTTAGAAACAAACGACAAACACTGCATTACCGTCTCGTCCGTCTCCTGACTTGAAACAGACACATACAGAATGTGGCGGGGTTTAACTTTTTTAAGGACGCGCCAACACTCCCCTAACCTAGGGGCTGGGACCGTGTGTATCAGTGCAACAAGCTTTATACCAAATCAACCGTTATATATCTCCATCATCTTCATTTTCATCAACCGTCACAAGACATGTTTTAATAATTCTACACATTTCACTAATGGCCACAGGTCTGCACATGAAAGGTTCTGCTCAAAGCAAACACGTTATTTGAGTTTTTCTTTACAAGTACAGACAAGGTATTGTAAGAAGTCCGAAGACGATTGTTCCTAAAAAAAAATACCAGCTTCAAACCATCCCTATCAATTTATCCAAGATTAAACAGAGATTAAATCGTTGTCAATAGCCAAGATAAAATTAGTAAAAGCAGTTTCGTGATCTGAGATATCTGCTTCCACGGGTTTGGATTTTTTTTCGTTTTTAGCAAATAATTTGCAATGCAACCAAAATGACAGAGTGCTTGAAGTTTAAAAGATGGACGGGAAACTATTTCATCTTTAACTTTATATGATATGGATAAAAACATTCTTAATACGCTCAACTGATTCAAACTTGAGTAGTTTTAGATCTTTCTAAAATGTATAAAATATACAAGCGCTCGTCTGCATAATATTTAACGACTTTTGTCTTTTCTTTGGACTTAATAGAGCAAGTTGCAACGGACTTGACATATCACGGAATATTTACTGAAACTATCCGTCAATTATTTTGATTTTACAATAAGACTTTCGGACAAAGTATATTTGATGTTTTAACATAGAATATAAACATATGCAAACAAAGTTTGTGGCATTTATATCAGTGCACTTTAATTGAAAATATGTGTATATAATAGCAAAAAAGGTAGTAATTTCAGATATCATTTGAGGGAAAACGGTAGTATTTAATTTTCCCAGCATTAGGTTGGCCTTTTGTGTACCCAAGGCAGGTGAAGGAAGTCAAATTAGGAGCGCTGTGATTGGATGTAAGGGTACAATAAAATTTTTTATTTATCTATGAATAACTGCAGTGTGTATATTTACAATATAAATTTTAAAGCTTATTGAAATATTTTCTAGAGAATTATTCGAAAAGACTTGCAAAATTTCATAAATTTGTTGCAAAATGACGGTGGGCATGGATAACATAAACAAGCTCCGTTGGAAGTTGGTCATGATACTATTTGGCTTTAATTTTTAAAACAGAGTAATAAAGTACTAACACAACATATAACTGTTTTATCCAGGTTTCTATCTTAAAAAGTGGTAAATTTAGAAAATGTTAACATTGTCGCCAATGGCAGAATAAATAGTACCGTTTTCCCTTGAGAGCAAATTATTGACTAATACACAAAATGTGGCGGAAGGCAAGTGATTAAGTTCCGTGTTGAAATTGAAGTTTTTTACTCCATTCTTTTTCCATTGATTTCTTAAGGTTTTTTTCAAATTTGTTTCCGAAATTTTTATCACTTATTCGTTTTATGAAATACTATATGCTTAAAATATTATGGGATACTTTTTATTACTACTATGAAGAAAAAACTAAAGTTTGTGTCTGAATTTGCAATTAAAATTACCTCAAATTTAAACAGTCCAAACTTCGCAAATTTTATAGATAAGAAGAAAATAAAATACTGAATAGAAAATTTGACATATTAAAATAGCTTTAAGAAAAACTATTTCAATTAAATGTAAGCAAACATACCCAATGTTTCATTTTGAAAAAGGGGGTTGATACTCTCCAATATACTACTAGTCGTTAAAACGACTTTTTAGGAAAATGTGACCGTACGAAATTCTGACGACAGGGCAAAATCTAAATAAGACATATTTGTCTTTAAGTTAAGACAATTTTAGCCGTGTGTTATTTGAGGAGATTTAACTCGCGATCTAGACGACTTTTTACACTTCTGTCACCGCACTATTAATGGTACTATATAAAGTTTGGCATTTAAATGTAATTAGTATCGAAGGTGCTCGCAGTTACGTCGAATTGAAGTTGGTCACATAGGTATATATGCAGTTGCTGCTATGTTTATTGTACGTACAGGCGTTGGAGGTATTAGCCGAGGAAAAAGAAACGATGCGAAAGAGGAACAATGTTATATGTCATGTATTTATATATTGTTTCAATCGAAGAAATATGTACAATAAAGTAAAATAAAATATTGTATCGCAAGAGAAAATAAGATGTTACTGCGAGCAACTAATCCTATATCTGTGTTTGTCTTGTTTGTAGCCTATTCAATTAAGAGATTAAATACTTTAAATTCGGACGAGCAGGGCGAGGGAGAATTTAACTCGTTTGAATTATTTTACATTTGTCATTTCGGGGCCTTTTATAGCTGACTATGTGGTATGCGCTTCGCTCATTGTTGAAGGCTGCATGGTAACAAATAGTTTTTAATTTCTGTGTCTGACAGTCGTATTAAATTCCATTATATTGACAATGATGAGTAAACAAAACAAACATAAAATGAAGAGTTGTCTCATTGGCAATCATACGACATCTTTTTTTTTATACATATATGAAAAACTTCGATTTTTTCGTCTGAGTACTTATGAGTACATTGAAAAGGAGCCAATAATGTTCACATGTTCTATAATAGATAAAAAAAAGTTCCTGAGTTTCTTTAATATTTTGTCTTTTTGAGACACAATAAAATTATCATTCAATTTAGATTAAACATATAATTTTCCAATTGATTATCTTTCAAATCTTTGTTGATTTTACATTCATGAAGATAAGTATAGAAGTGGTTTTCAGATAGCATGTGGTGGAGCCGTAACTTTATCTTATAATGACCCCATTCCTCTGAAGTAGCGTCAAATATACCAAGGAATTGGAATTATGCGTGACTGAAGACACTGTAATTAGTTTATCTTCTGGGATGCTTGACGACAAATCAGATGACCGTACGTTGTATTGAATGATTTTACTGCGCATGCGTTACAGAATGATTTTTGATGAAAAGTAATTAATCAGTATAATGATTTGATCAATCAAATCTTCAAAAATTCCACCAATGAAGAGAAATGTCCCGGAAAATGTTGTCTAATCGTAATTTATGGTACACAGGTTTGTGTTATCATGTTCGAATACGGAACGGATCGAAATAAATTACGACGGTGTTAGTTTTTAGCTCACCTGGCCGAAAGGCCAAGTGAGCTTTTCTTATCACTTGGCGTTTGGCGTCCGGCGTCCGTCGTCGTCCTGCGTTAACTTTTACAAAAATCTTCTCCTCTGAAACTACTGGGCCAAATTTAACCAAACTTGGCCAAAATCATCATTGGGGTATCTAGTTTAAAAAATGTGTCCGGTGCCCCGCCCAACCAACCAAGATGGCCGCCATGGCTAAAAATAGAACATAGGGGTAAAATGCAGTTTTTGGCTTATAACTCAAAAACCAAAGCATTTAGAGCAAATCTGACATGGTGTAATATTGTTCATCAGGTCAAGATCTATCTGCCCTGAAATTTTCAGATGAATCAGACATTTCGTTGTTGGGTTGCTGCCCCTGAAATGGTAATTTTAAGGAAATTTTGCTGTTTTTGGTTATTATCTTGAATATTATTATAGATAGAGATAAACTGTAAACAGCAATAATGTTCAGCAAAGTAAGATCTACAAATAAGTCAACATGACCAAAATGGTCAGTTGATCACTTTAGGAGTTATTGCCCTTTATAGTCAATTTTTAACCATTTTTCGTAAATCTTAGTAATCTTTTAGAAAAATCTTCTCCTCTGAAACTACTGGGCCCAATTTAATCAAACTTGGCCATAATCATCATTGGGGTATCTAGTTTAAAAAATGTGTCCGGTGCCCCACCCAACCAACCAAGATGGCCGCCATGGCTAAAAATAGGACATAGGGGTAAAATGCAGTTTTTGGCTTATAACTCAAAAACCAAAGCATTTAGAGCAAATCTGACAGGAAGTAAAATTCTTGATCAGGTCACGATCTATCTGCCCTGGAATTTTCAGATGAATCGGATAATCGGTTGTTGGGTTGCTGCCCTGAAATGGTAATTTTAAGGAAATTTTGCTGTTTTTTGCTATTATCTTGAATATTATTATAGATAGAGATAAACTGTAAACAGCAATAATGTTCAGCAAAGTAAGATAGATCTACAAATAAGTCAACATGACCAAAATGGTCAGTTGACCACTTAAGGAGTTATTGCCCTTTATAGTCAATTTTTAACCATTTTTCGTAAATCTTAGTAATCTTTTTGAAAAATCTTCTCCTCTGAAACTACTCGGCCAAATTTAACCAAACTTAGCCATAATCATCATTGGGGTATCTAGTTAAAAAAATGTGTCCGGTAACTCGGCCAACAAACCAAGATGGCTGCCATGGCTAAAAATAGAACATGGGAGTAAAATGCAGTTTTTGGCTTATAACTCAAAAACCAAAGCATTAAGAGCAAATCTGACAGGAATTAAAATTGTTGATCAGGTCACGATCTATCTGCCCTGGAATTTTCAGATGAATTGGATAATCGGTTGTTAGGTTGTTGCCCCTGAATTGGTAATTTTGAGGAAATTTTGCTGTTTTTTTGTTATTATCTTGAATATTATTATAGATAGAGATAAACTGTAAACAGCAATAATGTACAGCAAAGTAAGAACTAAAAATAAGTCAGTATGACCAAAATAGTCAATTGACCCCCTAAGGAGTTTTTGCCCTTCATAGTCAATTTTTAACAATTTTCTTAAAATTTGAAGATTTTCAATAACATTTTCCACAGAAAGTACTGTTATAGATAGAGATAATTGTAAGCAGCAAGAATGTTTAGTAAAGTAAGATCTACAAACACATCACCATCAGCAAAACACAATTTTGTCATGAATCCATCTGTGTCCATTGTTTAATATTCACATAGACCAAGGTGAGCGACACAGGCTCTTTAGAGCCTCTAGTTTGTTGTTGCAAAAGTTAACGGATGACGGACGACAAGTGATGAGAAAAGCTCACCTGTTCTTACAGACCAGTGCTTTTGTCCTATAATTCGTCATGTTCTTCTCTGTTATTATATATCTCTATTAGTGTGTATATATCTGACCATAGTTCAGAAGTCTCCATTTTGTAGAAACTTTGAAGAACTGTTGGGATATCGAAGTTTAAGTACATCCGTCCGCTCAAATCGAAAGGTATCCAGAACATCGATTCAGGTCCACCTATTGGTCTACTGTAATACAAAAGAAACACATAAAACAAAATAGAAAATATTTATAAATTGATTGATTGTTGTATGGTTAACGTGTAATGTAAATATTTCGTAAATATTTAGGAGGATTTAAAATTATCTACAAATCAAACAAGTAGGCTTTACAAGTTGGCCGACATGTATTATGGGCAGGTATACTGCTACATGTACTATAAAAAAAATTAGATAAACAAATGACCTTGCAACAGGTCACCCCCGGAATCTGCAAAGAGTAGTTGCTAGCTTTCTTTTACTTGCAGAGAGCGCGACATTCTTCCTAAATTAGAGTTAGGATTTAACCGTGACGTTCTCATTCCAACAGTACATGGCTGCATATTAATAATTAAGTGCGGCGCTACAACGATGCCCTTCTATGACATGGGTTTTAATTGTCGGTGGGCGAAGTCCTGGAGAGCCTATATGTCTATAGACTATAGTCTACATTGAGGGTGTACATAGAAAAGACTTGGCTTAGCATAAACATTTACAAAGTATTCAAGGGTAACTATTGTCCTGTTATACATACACAAACTGACTTTATTAGTCATCAAAATGTCCTACAGAAGACAAAAACAATAAAACAAAAAATGATCTTCATGTATCACTTACCCTGATTTTGCGAAAGAAGTCCAATATTGTATTAAGTTTTTAGAAAACTGTTTCTCATCATCAGAAATTTCATGGTCTCCAACTTTAAACAGCCATATTAGATCGTCTCCATGCCCACAGCCTTCAAACCATTCAGGGGGAGTTCCTCCAAAGGGATCTGGACTAGTCTTAGAAAATAAATACTGGTAAGTTTTTCCATTTTTCAAAGCTGCGTGGAATTCCAACATTTTTATGGAGGGATATGTGAACATGACATCTGCCAGGAGTTCTGTTGCTCTTAGACTCTGTTCTCTGGTAGATGCATCCGTTTTGTAAAAATTGCACATTTGTTCTTTAATACTGCCGTCGCCTCTAAGATACTTCTCAACATAAGGTGCAATTATTGCCTCACACGCTACTTTGTGTGGAACTCCTTCCGTTACGTTAAATCTATAAAATTCTTGCAGTTCAGGAAATGAGATTAAATATAATAATGATCCTTCATTAGAAGTTGTTCCAGAAATAAAGTCAAGAGATCCGAAAAACTGAGAAACAGCAGACGTTTTGTCCTCTAAACTAACGATAGGGTTTTCGGTAAACAACTCGCCATCAACGACAGGATAACTATGCGATTTAAAAAAGATATGCCTTTTTAATTTGTCTTCTGATACCGTCGAATAAAAGTCAGCAATTTCTAAAAGTTCTTGAACTTGTTTTTGTCTTAAGCAATCTACGAATTTGTACTCATTTCCCAGTGGACACAACGATTTTTTTGACAGTTGATTTGCATATTCTTGAACTTCATCCTGTTTGCGCATTAGGATTTTACTATGGACTCCACTTTGAGCAATAGCACGATGGAATAAACCATTATTTGAAGATATAAGAGATTGAAGTGATACACTGTAGCCGCCTGCAGATTCTCCGAAAATAGTCACGGAATTCGGATTCCCGCCAAACATTTCAATATTATCATGAACCCACTGTAAAGCTAATTTCTGATCCCATAATGCATAGTTACCCCGTGCAGCTGGGTGGCCTATGGCTAAAAATCCAAAAATACCGAGTCTATAGTTAAAACTGACCATTATAACGTCCCCATCTATAGCCATTCGCGAAAGATTTTCCTCATTTCCAAACCCAACTTCAAATCCCCCGCCATGAATCCAGACCATTACTGAAAAGTTATTCAATTTGTCTAATGAATTTGGTACGTACACATTTAAGAACAAACAGTCTTCGGATGTTGAAGGTCTAGATAATTCAGGCATGAAATCCGGGATGTTTTGTGGACATGCCGAGCGAAAGGCAGTACCATCTAATGTTTCGTTCCATAACCCGAACGGCACTGGTTTCTTAAATCTCAGAGATCCAACAGGAGGTTTTCCGAATGGTATTCCACGGAATTCGTACAAAGTGTCCCCTGTCTCTGCAAATACTCCCTTTATGCCTTTAATCGATCCCAATGAAGTTTCTAGTAACGCAGTTTCTATCGTGTTTTCTGTAATTACTGTATTCAGGATCGATAGGTACAACGAACAAAATAAGAATCTCATTTCCAAAATATATAACTGCAAAAGAAACAAAAAGTCAAACTTAGTTGAAGTTGATGCTGATATCTGAAATCTTTGGTGAATCATACTTCTTCTAAGGTTGGTGCTAAATTGCATTGAAACCAAAAGCATATCTATAGATAAATATATTGATATTTATTTAATTTCAATTACTAAGAAGTTTATTTTCGCAGTTTAACATTGATCATAAATTACATCTTAAAATTGTGTTTTCTAGTGTTTTTCTGAGAAACTAACCCCACTAATGTACCTTCACAACTTTGAAGCCAAATAACCGAATCTTTTGTTGACATGTGTTTTCATAGGAAGGTAGTGAAATATCACGGTTTACGAAAATTCGTTTCCACAATAATACATAGACGTAAATCATCAAGCTCAAAACAGACTGTGAAAGGCGTGTAGAGTCAGTCCGAAATGGCCAATCAATATATATTTAAAGCAGCTCTCGTGCAAATATGGACTCAAATTCCTATGTATAAATATCACCTTAAAGTTTCTTATTGTAAACTTTTAATTTTACATGTAGAGCTATATTTGTTAAGGACTTAAAAATCGTATTGAATTATGATTTTAAAAAGTAAGTTTAATCGTGTATTGTTACACCACTATTGTTAAAATTAATGACTGCACAACTTTTCTACAGTCAGGTTTTATTAAGATTTAATAAATCCAAATTATAACCAAATACTCTTTAATCATATGTACTCTTACTGAGCGTTGATCTAAACTGTAACAGTTCTTTACTTAGCAAATATGTGTATAATAAGTTAAACAAAAATTACAACCTTCGGTTCGCATGGTCACTGCTCACTTGCAAGTGCTGCATTCCATTTTTTAATCTATGTGTTATAGAACAACTTTTGTATGAAAAATAAAATATGATAAATATAATTCCATCTGAAAAATATCTGTAATTGGACACGAGTCCTATGCAAGTCGCATGCGTTACACAGTAATTATCAACTAAGATTAATGTATAATGGTTCTCTATATGTGGTGAATTTATTAGTACCGGGTGAATAAAACATCTTATTGACAGAAGTAGTAAGCAGTCAACTGTACAGCTTTATCTAATGTTTAGATTCTTTTGGGTAAAATTCACAAAGAACATGTTATGTGTAATCAACAAAACTAAGGTTAAAACTCCTGAGTGCAAATTATCACTGCGTGGGAAAGTCATATGAAATGTAACATGATTCTGGTTTTTTTTTGCATTTCGTAGCTTCTAGTGCTATTATTTATCCTAGTATTTCCAAACCAACCAATGGGCATGCTGTATGGGCTTTGCTTATTGTTGACGGCCTTACGGTGACATATAGTTCTAATTTTTGAGTCATTTGGTATCTTGTGAAGAATTGTCTCATTGACAACCACACCACATATTTTTTTTTATGAGTCATTACTCATAGAAAAAAGGTGTACATGAAAAATTCGGTTAACAAACTGTTCTTGGTGCTGAAAACTGAAGATTGGTCAACACGAATCCAAACAAAATTCCCTGCCAGAACCATTTTATCAATGATTTAGATTCCCTGTATTTACTAATTTGAGGTATGTTATTTAATGCATCAAATGTACGAATATTGACACGAACCAAATGTTGAGTCGGTCCTTTTAACACAGGGTCAAAGTTAAAGACCACTAACAATATTCATGATGATCAATAATGTTGTTTCGATGTGTCTTTTATTCTTTTTCATTTGTTTTCAAGTTGATGTAAAATATTTCTCTAGAGATATGTTATATTCCAAATTGGTAATAGAACAAGTGCATCATTTAGATTTATCCAAACTGCGTATTTTTCCTCCTTTTTACCATCAAAATACCTGTAAAACTTAACCTACCTTTGTCCTCTGCTGGCTATTTACCTACATGTAGTCATTATTTATAAATCAGCAATATTTAAATATATATTTCTATATATAGTCAACTTGTAAGGGTACTAAATCAAAGGTATAAGATATGGAGCTTTAATTCAGACTTAAATTTGAAGTAAATTAATGTTTATTAGGTAGACTTATTATGTTAGCTTTTTAATGTCGTTCAAGTGTTTATTTTCATTCGTGGTATATGTGTGTATTTAGAATTCATTTGTAATAATGATTGGACCTGTCTCTTAACTTGTTTATGAAACTGAAATTTCGTCGTATGTTTTACCCGTTACGTTAGACCTGTCCCGAGAGAGCGACACCAGCCCAGTACCTTTTAGAAGGTGGAGGAGGAGTAGTCTTTAGCCTATTTATCAGCGTAAATACATAATGCTCTTTAAATATTTGTCACTAGTCATTTAAAAAATAATCAATCAATGACTTATTCAGCATGTAATATGTGCTTTTCTTTATGCAAACTGAAAACAAGCAATTTTAATGCCGGTGCATTACGTTTGCGCGCATTACCATTACATTTGCGCGCAAAATTCATTACGATTGCGCGCATTTTTTGATTACATTAGCGCGTATTCTTTTACAGGTAAACTCAGGTAAAATACAGACAATAACACTTGTTTATTTATTAATTCGTTCAATTATTTACAAGTATAAGAACCCCTTCCGTTAGTCTAAGTCCCCTGCTCACCAACGAGGAGGTGGAAGTGGGATTTCGTGCAACGGCTCTGGCAGTTATGTCTTCTGTTTCTTTTTTCTTTACTACTACGCGGATAATCTGCCTCTCGAATTTCTAGCATCGGACTCGTGTTTATGTTCACAGTGACCATTAAGAATGACTGTTAAATGTTCGTCAGTTTTTATTCTGCCTTTGCAATCCTTAACAGTGCATCTCCAAGATATATCCCTAGACTTCAGTGTTCTATCAATACGGAAAGTAAATCTATCGTATATTAATGATTTTTTCTCCTCGATTTGTTTAAGACAAACGAAACTCGATCACTATTCGTTGAAACATTATTCACTCTGAAGTATTCGCAATTATGTTACATGTATGCCTTAAGCTAAAATGGGGTTTGTCACACCTGAGTTTACCTGTAAAATGAATGCGCGCAAATGTAATCAAAAGCTGCGCGCAAACGTAAAATATTTTAATCCCCAAATACGCGCAAACGTAGTGCGCCTTTAATGCACCAATGAACTAATCAATTATCGATACACATCTAGGGAGCTACCATTTGATTTTTAATGGGAAAAGGAGGTGTGTGTGCCAGTATGAAATTTGAAAACAGAGAGGACAGGAGTTTTTAGTAAAAAATAGGCAGAACGAGCAACATTGCAAGCAGGGTGACAACTTAAAAAGATAGATCAAACTGTGCTAAACCATTTATGTTATATTTATTGGTAACAATGATATGAAAGCTATAGATGTCTCGAGTAAATCGATTTTACACCTACATTTAGAAACGGTCCCTTATTTACAAGCCTCAACTCTCAACTTTCGACTTTTAATTGTCTATTTATAAACATGTCTAATAAAAAAGAGATATTATTAAAATTCATATCTATCTTTTTGAAAGGTCAACGTATTTATGATTTAAGTGAACATTTATCCTAAATTGGATTGAAAAAAAATGGATACAGATGTATTTGTGTGCAAGACAGAACTAGCGTATTACATTGTAAGCCTGGTATGTAGTTTAAGCTCATACTAGAACACACCCACGAAAACGCAGGCATTAAGAGCGTGGTTAAAAGTATGACTTGTGCGGGGTCTCCTCTTAGGCAGTCAGTGGGCTCCATTTATGAAAAATTCTTGACCCGCCATTGAAAAGTCATAGGTACTTGGAGACACCTACAATTATTTTAAGCCCTCCCCCTTTTTTCAAAAGTCCGTTGTTTTGTTTTCTATTAAATTCCATGATTTTCGCGTTTCATGAGCATACGCATATTATAAATAAAATGTATTTGCTTTTAACTATCTATTCAAAGTTGCTTCTCCACGGCGTTCACTGCTATATCATATATAGAGTCTCTATATATTATTGGGAGTAATTGTCCTGTCCCCGAATAGTTATGAAAATTATGCTTAAAAGTTTAAAACCGGTAATCTTGCCTACATCATTGATGGCGATCCGATGGATACATCTGTTGTAGGGTTGTCACTGACTCAGACGTACTTATGAATATAATTATTTTCTGTGACTGTATCTTACATTAATTTGTAGGATCCTTTACTATAGATAATTTAGCTGATCTGTAACAATAACATCTTCATGCCTTATATATCATGTACTGTAGTACGCCGCTAGATTAAAACTGACGTGGAAAGGTAACACATGGCCAGCGAAAGCTCTTTTTTTGAGAGCCCAGGTGGTCGTGTGGTCTAGCGGGACGGCTGCAGTGCAGGCGATTTGGTGTCACGATATCACAGTAGCATGGGTTCGAATCCCGGCGAGGGAAGAACCAAAAATTTGCGAAAGCAAATTTACAGATCTAACATTGTTGGGTTGATGTTTAGACGAGTTGTATATATATATGTATCTTACATTAATTTGTAGGATCCTTTACTATAGATAATTTAGCTGATCTGTAACAATAACATCTTCATGCCTTATATATCATGTACTGTAGTACGCCGCTAGATTAAAACTGACGTGGAAAGGTAACACATGGCCAGCGAAAGCTCTTTTTTTGAGAGCCCAGGTGGTCGTGTGGTCTAGCGGGACGGCTGCAGTGCAGGCGATTTGGTGTCACGATATCACAGTAGCATGGGTTCGAATCCCGGCGAGGGAAGAACCAAAAATTTGCGAAAGCAAATTTACAGATCTAACATTGTTGGGTTGATGTTTAGACGAGTTGTATATACATTATGTACACAGCCATGTATCACCATCATTGATGGCGATCCGATGGATACATCTGTTGTAGGGTTGTCACTGACTCAGACGTACTTATGAATATAATTATTTTCTGTGACTGTATCTTACATTAATTTGTAGGATCCTTTACTATAGATAATTTAGCTGATCTGTAACAATAACATCTTCATGCCTTATATATCATGTACTGTAGTACGCCGCTAGATTAAAACTGACGTGGAAAGGTAACACATGGCCAGCGAAAGCTCTTTTTTTGAGAGCCCAGGTGGTCGTGTGGTCTAGCGGGACGGCTGCAGTGCAGGCGATTTGGTGTCACGATATCACAGTAGCATGGGTTCGAATCCCGGCGAGGGAAGAACCAAAAATTTGCGAAAGCAAATTTACAGATCTAACATTGTTGGGTTGATGTTTAGACGAGTTGTATATATATATATATATATATATATATATATATATATATATACAAAAGTCTATAAAAATGACCAACCAGCAAATTTACTATGTACCGGATCGTCTAGAATAGGCGATACTATGCAGATAAGGAAAAAATCTAATGCATGAATTGGTGGATTAGGGGAACGTTCCTATAGGCCATAAAAAAGAATAGGTTTGTTTGCCCTAACCCTGCCTACCAGGAAAATAGCTGACTACTCACAATATTTTATTGTCCTGATGTGAATTTGTTTTTTATTCAGATAGACATGCAGACTAATAAACATCTAATACTTAAATTTCTCTTTGCAAAAAAAAAGAAAGAAAATGCCTACCTACCTACCCACTGTCTCGATGTTTGGGTAGGGTTTGGGCAAACAAAAATATTTTTAGGTGTGGCTTTGTTAATATGCGTTTTAGTGGATGCGGGTATATATTTTTATATAGCGCAATAGCCATCATACTATGTAGGAGTGCGCCGATCTAGAACGGCGATTCATACCTGTTGAAAGAAAGGAAGTCGACGACTAAAAGTCGGTCCGATAACGGAAACAATATCCGGACGCCGTTTTTTACGTTTTTGTCCCAAAATAACCCAAACTGAATAATCACGAGAATGGATGACAAATGCGACTATGCATGGTACCCATAGGACACAAAGGCATGATGATTAATTTATTGCGGAAGAAAGAGAAGCGACACACACAATGAGGTCTTCTCGTTTGATAGTATAGATACCATCATTTGTGAAGAGTAAATCGCTTCTAAAAATATTTGCGACTCTTGATTCCGTTTGACATTATGTTCGTTGCTTAGTGTATTGATTTGTAGAAAACATTATCTGTTTGAATATGTCAAAAAATGTTAACAGTTGCCAGCCAGCTGATTTGTTTTTAGTTTACCTTTATTTGAACACACCAAATATCCATACGACGTTTCCGTCATTAATATTCATTAGACAAAATCCTATCATCATAGACTTACCAATACAAACACATACAAATAAATTATATCCCAATCATCGACAAAAATAAACAGGGGTTTCTTCAAAAAATCTCTTCGAATAGAAAAAGATCCAGCAGAAAAAAAAAACTGCCCTGTTGTTGAGTCTGAACAATAATACCAAAGTCAATATCAAGAAAAAAAAACCACAGATCAGTTAGTAAAAAGTATTTAAAAGTAACAAAAAAAGTTTTACAATATTATATATATAATATACAAGTGTGGACACAGATGAGTGTGGATAGTATGTTTGGATGTTTGACAGTGTTTTATGATAAATGTAGTTCTATGATTTTCCTATATGTGTTATTAACTGTGTTGCACGATGACAACCAACCGGAGCAGTGGGAGTATTGTTTATTTTATATTTAGTTTAGTTTTTATGTTCAAGACAGGCATGGAAGAGACACTAATTGCATTAGTTACCAAATGATTATGATAGAATATGTTCCACATCTTTGATTTTGGATACATTTTATAGCTAGGAGAGCAACACATAATAGGTTCAATTTTTCGTGATTTTTTTACATTGGGAGATGATATCTGAGAACATGATATAAGGATCCTGTTATTCAGTGGTTGTCGTTTGTTTATGTGTTACATATTCGTTTTTTCTTTATTTTTTGTACATAAATAAGCCTGTTATTTTTCTCCTTTGAATTGTTTCACATTGTCATTTCGAGACCTTTTATAGCTGACTTTGCTGCATTAGCTTTGCTCATTGTTGAAGGTTGTGCGGCGACCTGTAATTGTTAATTTCTATGTCATTTTGGTCTGTTGTGGAGAATTGTCTCATTGGCAATCATATCACATCTTTTTTTATATGTATTTGCTAACTATTTGTATGGTTCTATTTATATATACTGAGTGCCAATGAAAACGCAACACTTGGTTTTTCAAAAATAAAATTTATATTAGAAATCATAATCTTTCAAAATGAATTGTTCTTGAAAATTAACAATTCTAACAATAGATCGATATCAAACAAAAATGTTTCATTGTCATCTTTCGGGCGCAATAGATAAACGAAACATCCAATGTCGAATCATCAAATCACAGTCCTAACAAAAAATGTTACAACCCCGTTGTGCAGCGCAATCTCGACAGCGCCGTGGAATTGATCATCCCGGACGTTTAATGTTATCTCGAGGAATGTTATTCCACTTGTCCTGTAAAGCAAACTCAAGCTGACTTTATGATATTGGTGGTGGTTTTCATCGTCTAAACCATGTCAAATCTGATGCAAAATTTGCTCTATCGGACCCTAAATCTGGTGAAACGCACAACTTTTGGCCAAGGCGGGTGCCAAACGTCTATGTAACCACCACTGACGATTTTTGGTACATAATGAATGATTTTTGGTACATAATGAATGATTTTTGGTCTACAGAATTCGATGTTTACACCAGAGTGCCGTTTAGATGTCGGCTGTGGTCCTCTTTAACCGTTGAATTTCTGCGCAAATGGTGCTTTACTGAAATTGCTCCATAGGATCTACCGTGACCACCATTGAACTCACGAGACCTTTGGACATCCATCAGAGTCGATATCGGATATGTTAAAGACCAAATGAATCGGTTTTGCTGAGCGTTTCTTGCTTTTTGAACCCCGGGATGTGGCTTATCATTAACTGATCCATTTTTGTTGAATTTGTGGATGATTTGGGTTAGTGTATGCTGTGAAAGGCTTCATTGGATCATGCCCGAAACTGCATGTCGCTGGTTGTCAGAAAGTCCTGGCATTTACTCAGATGTTTATTGCAGTTCCCTTACAATAAGGGCGGGAAAATTCATGACATTAGCCAAGCTTTAAATGACAAAATCGTGAAAATGGTGCGTATGTTGAAAAGCGGTGAACTCGGTTTATGTCCGTTCAAAATAACCCTTACTTCGCATTTGTTCCAAAAATCACCCAACCGTAAAGTTGTCGACAATTGTCTTTAAAGTCATTTTCAACCAACTTTACAAAGTTCTAATATAAAATAAATAAAAATTATCAGACTTTTTTGAAAAACAAAAGTGTTGCGTTTTCATTGGCACTCAGTATATCTTTGTGGTGGCTTGTCAGTATCATTAGTAAAACACTTTAAAATGTTGAATTGATCCTCAGATTAGAAGACATTTATTGGTTTTTGGTAATGACAATGCCTAACATGATGCTTGGGCCTGATGAGCTAGAAAGTAAGCTTCTGTGCTGTTTTCTATCAATTCTTTGATAATATCTCCTTCAAAGCTGGTGAAAGCAAAACAAATTTGGTCAATGGACAAATAATGTTTGGTTCAAACAAAAAAAAAATGCTTTTATCTCCCTGTTACTTACATTGTACATAGAAATGATAATACTTGGAGACATCCTTGTACATGAGATTATTAAGAGTTGTCTGTAAAATCTTTATTTCACAAAGAATGAATTGCATAACAATGAACCGAGCTCAAAGCAAAGCACTAATAATACACTTTGACAGAGAGCTCAATCCAGTGATATACTTTGTACTACAGGTCCTTCATGAACATCCATCAACCAGAACCATATCTCAATAACATGCCATTCTACATGGTTGGATCAGAAGTCCTGAAAAAGACATGATTTTTTTTTATCGTATTTAAAGTATATATGCATAGGTTAAAACTTTCACAAATTTGTGGTATAATCATTCAGTGTCTGGCAACTATCAATCGCTTCATGCACAAACTGATATAGGTTGAGCATGAGTGCCCCTCTGTTGGAAATAAAAACATACCTCCACCTAATTTTAGTCAACTGATGAAGAAACATTCAAAACTATAAAATGTTATCTAGGACTTGTCAGTGTCTATATATAGCTATTCACCATCGCCACTGAATCAGTGATATATGTACACATAAATACATGTAAGACTAAAATTAAAGTACATATATAAGACTAAAACTGACATTCGGTCTTTACCTTCATTCCCCAAGTCCTGTTCAAATCTGATTCATGATAAAATAAAAATTACAACCAATGAAATCAAAGGCGAATTAAGAGGCCCCCCAACCCTTGTCTGGAAAAAAATGGTTGATTATTTAGAGAACCACTGGAGCATGATCAGAGTGGGCCCTCTCTTAGGCAGTCAGTGGGCCCCCACTTATGAAAATTTCTGGATTCGCCACTGGAAATATCCCTCTAATAGACTAGCGTTTAAATCCCAGTTTTCTAATATGGTAGCTAGGTGGAACCTAAAACTAAAAAATTTGAAAAAAATATTTTAAGTATATTTCAAATGCATGTACATGTGATAATTAATATAAATTCTCCAAATTTCACTGTATTTTCCCTTTTGATGTTTTTCTACTACAGCCAGTTTGGTGTGGGTTGATGTTTGATTGTTGTACATGTTATATATCGACATGAGATTTGTTTATATACATAATACTTATTTCCCTAAATTCAAATAAAATAGATGTGAGAAATTAAAGGAAACCATATGCAAATATTAAAAAAATAATTTGCATTTGCTCTGTTGATTGATAGTGGTACACATATGAAGAAATGGTGAAATCACTTATATATAGTTCTGATCAAAAGTTTCATGATAGACATGCATGGTAAATAAGTAGTAGGTTGTTTGAAGTTTGCAGCATATTCAACTTTGAAAATCTTTTTCAGGTCTACAATCCATATAAAAATCTGTATATATGTGGTATAATTTCCAATGAGACAGCTTTCCAAAGGTTAAAATAACAAAGTAATTATAGGCAACCATACAGCCTTAAAAAGTGAGAAAAAAACAGTCTAGACATGTTAAGTAAGCAACAATTAAATTAAGAAAAGTAATGGCCTGATTTGCAACTTATAAACAACTGGTTTGGAACCCTCCCCCCAAAAAAATCAAAGAGCAGATTGCTCTGAGGGATACGATTACCGTTGTTTAGTTGACACATGTACATGTATACATGTAGCTGGATAATATTATTTTCAAAACTAATTCAACTGCACATGTAAAATAGTTACAAAATAGCCAATCCCGGATAAAAGTGTATGAACAATGCAATTACATGTAGGCCTATTGTGTTTTATTTTTGTACTATCAATCCCAAGTTTACTTTCCACAGCAGTCACTGAGACTCAGAGTGAGAGAAGGTATTTCACTTCGTATCTTATCACCTATTTTCCTACGTTAATTCTAGGAGGAACCCAATTCCTAACTCTTTAAATATTTAATTTCCTTTCGGTCAGTGATCACGACTCCTTTCCGTACACATTTATCGGTTTAAATTGTGATCGTTTTTAATATAATACACTTTATTGACAGAACGAGCTAATACTCGACGTATTGTTTTGATTCAGAATTCACGGAAGTTACTTCCGGAAGGGAGACAACTCAAAACAATAATATGGAAGACTCCATTTCGCCTGAAGGGGTGTTCTACGATGTGGACTATATTTATTTTAATTTAAATGATGCATATGATTTAAAATTATGCAACAATAATAACCTTCAATAGCAGACATACATAGAAAAGATCCCATGAGTTAAAAATTAATTAATTGAGTGGGGAATCCAGAGCAACCATTCAATCGAAAAACCCTCAAAGTCAAGAAAACTATACCCATGCGCATAATTTCCAAAAAAAACCTAGAGCAAGAACGTATATATTAAATGTTTATTAAACGACCTAGATAGTTCTCTATTTCTTTATGGAAGTACAATCTCAAAAGGTACCTTCATAAAGGTAAAATATAAGAAAAACTCCACTTCAGTTCTTATATGACAGAAATAGATTTATCGGAATTCAGAGAACTCTCGCATTTTATCAAAACTGGGAATTCCCTCTAACGTGTTTCTAAATTTATAAAAACACTAAATATAAATACTGCTTAATTCTGATTTTCCGTGTTGTTAAAAACATGCATATAAGTCAAGGGAATTATCAAACATAAAGATTATGAAAAGAACATTATAGGAAAGTTGTTAAAGTTCAATCCCTTTGTTTGTTTTTACCTTTTAAAGCAAGACAATCATAAGAATCTGAGATGTTCCTTAATGTTTAGAATAAAACGATTGACGTGAGGGCAATGCTCTGAGCCACCAGTATAAGTCTACAGGGGTAAATTCAGTAAATAAATATACGTCATCAGGGACCGCCCATTTAGGGGAGAGCTTTCTGTATAACACTGAAGTTATATGGTCTTCTGATTGGCAGATAATGTTTGTAATAAATATTTTTTAGTAGATGGATCAAAACTAGAGTTGAAAAAAAATAAAAAATAAATGCTGAATGTACTAATTTTTTTCCCTTCAGGGTTGAAAAGTAATGGGGGTCAGTATGGGAATTCAGTGCGAATCTACATTGTTTGTAAACAAGGCCATATGAATGCCCAAAAATGCCGCATGACCCTATGTTTTTATTGTTGCAAAAGATAGGGCTACATTTGTACTTTCATGAATGATATATGAAAGATTTTAATTTCTAAAGGTAAATCAGGTATAAATTTATTTCCACACATAGATTAGCATTAAAGTCAATGGGAGATTTTTTACTGAATTTACCCCTATAGGAAAATATGCACTTTTTCACTGTACTTGTCCAAGGCCACACAATAATCACAAAACTCATTTCCTGCAAATGTTCATGTAAAGGAAGGATTTTGGAACCATTTAAAGCTGTTTTTTACACAAATTTCTATCTTTTACTGCGGCTATCCAGGATGCACTCAGTGTACAGTGAGAGAAGCATGAAGTATATTTTAAAAATCAGTTTTGTGTCCAGATTGAAAGAAACAATAGAAATTACACTTGGGAGTTATGATATCAATGAAAGGCATGAATATTCTCCCCATTTACATCACATTTTACACATATTTCTTCTCATAATGTATAAAATCATATGAAAAAAATGGATTACCTCCCTTTGACGGAGTTTTTTTTTTTTAGCTGTGTTCCCCATGTTAAGTTGTAGAACAAGTGGTAAATAAGCACTTTTCTAGTATTTTAACACTCGAATAATCTGACCGCATGAAGGTATTCATTTATTTTTACATAACGCTTTGCGTTTCTTTATTTAAAGAATATACTAGACAAGTTTTCATGATTACAGGTCCTTCATCTATGAAACAAGTGTTAAAATGTTTGTAATTGGATTTTCAAGTTAAATTATTGCTTTTAAATACTCTCAATTGTTACTTCAATCTCCCAAATGTAAATTTTGGTCATACCTAATCTTATTTTTTCATATTTGGCACTTTTTTCTACTTCAGTTCTAGCTGTCTAGTTTTGGCGAAGAACCCATCCTGATGTCCGGGTAACAGGAATTTCTGCAGAGTGATTGTCAATGACATTTTGTGAAATTTACAAGTAATTAAAACACAGATTTAGTATAATGAAACATAATTGTTGTTTTATTTGGTATGAAACTGCTTAAAAAAGCCTTTGAAAAGTCTTTTTGTGGTCTTTTCATGGTATTTAACCAAACACTTCCATATAAGGAAAAAAACTAATTAAGAGTACACCAAGACTTTAGTTTCTACATGTACTTGCAATACTACTCAAAGCAAACACAGAAAACAATTCATATTTATTAAACATAGTATTTTACACCATTCTTTTAAAAACAGTCAATGCCCAACTGTATATACCAAATATACATTGGCCGCAGTATGGGCTGTAGTATAAATTTTGCTCTATCTTTACAAATTCAGCATTTTTGAAGGTGGTATTGAAACTGGAACTTGAAAATTGGATACATTACATGTTTAATACAAAAAAAGATGGAAAAGAAGTAAAGAAGTCTCTTATAGGGGTAAATTCAGTAAATAAATATACGTCATCAGGGACCGCCCATTTAGGGGAGAGCTTTCTGTATAACACTGAAGTTATATGGTCTTCTGATTGGCAGATAATGTTTGTAATAAATATTTTTTAGTAGATGGATCAAAACTAGAGTTGAAAAAAAATAAAAAATAAATGCTGAATGTACTAATTTTTTTCCCTTCAGGGTTGAAAAGTAATGGGGGTCAGTATGGGAATTCAGTGCGAATCTACATTGTTTGTAAACAAGGCCATATGAATGCCCAAAAATGCCGCATGACCCTATGTTTTTATTGTTGCAAAAGATAGGGCTACATTTGTACTTTCATGAATGATATATGAAAGATTTTAATTTCTAAAGGTAAATCAGGTATAAATTTATTTCCACACATAGATTAGCATTAAAGTCAATGGGAGATTTTTTACTGAATTTACCCCTATAGGAAAATATGCACTTTTTCACTGTACTTGTCCAAGGCCACACAATAATCACAAAACTCATTTCCTGAAATGTTAAATGTAAAGGAAGATTTTGGAACCATTTAAGCTGTTTTTTACACAAATTTCTATCTTTTACTGCGGCTATCCAGGATGCACTCAGTGTTACAGTGAGAGAAGCAGGGAAGTATATTTTAAAAATCAGTTTTTGTGTCCAGATTGAAAGAAACAATAGAAATTACACTTGGGAGTTATGATATCAATGAAAGGCATAATATTCTCCCCATTTACATCACATTTTACACATATTTCTCTCATAATGTATAAAATATATGAAAAAAATGGATTACCTCCCTTTGACGAGTTTTTTTTTTTTTAGCTGTGTTCCCCATGTTAAGTTGTAGAACAAGTGGTAAATAAGCACTTTTCTAGTATTTTAACACTCGAATAATCTGACCGCATGAAGGTATTCATTATTTTTACATAACGCTTGCGTTTCTTTATTTAAAGAATATACTAGACAAGTTTTCATGATTACAGTCCTTCATCTATGAAACAAGTGTTTAAAATGTTTGTAATTGGATTTTCAAGTTAAATTAAATTGCTTTTAAATACTCTCAATTGTTACTTCAATCTCCCAAATGTAAATTTTGGTCATACCTAATCTTATTTTTTCATATTTGGCACTTTTTTCTACTTCAGTTCTAGCTGTCTAGTTTTGGCGAAGAACCCATCCTGATGTCGGGTAACAGGAATTTCTGCAGAGTGATTGTCAATGACATTTTGTGAAATTTACAAGTAATTAAAACACAGATTTAGTATAATGAAACATAATTGTTGTTTTTATTTGGTATGAAACTGCTTAAAAAAGCCTTTGAAAAGTCTTTTTGTGGTCTTTTTCATGGTATTTAAAAACACTCCATATAAGGAAAAAAAACTTAAGAGTACACCAAGACTTTAGTTTCTACATGTACTTGCAATACTACTCAAAGCAAACACAGAAAACAATTCATATTTATTAAACATAGTATTTTACACCATTCTTTTAAAAACAGTCAATGCGCAACTGTATATACCAAATATACATTGGCCGCAGTATGGGCTTAGTATAAATTTTGCTCTATCTTTACAAATTGAGCATTTTATGAAGGTGGTATTGAAACTGGAACTTGAAAATTGGATACATTACATGTTTAATACAAAAAAAGTTGGAAAAGAAGTAAAGAATCCTTATAGGGGTAAATTCAGTAAATAAATATACGTCATCAGGGACCGCCCATTTAGGGGAGAGCTTTCTGTCTAAAATGAAGAATGTGCTCTTCTGATTGGTAGATAATGTTTGTAATAAATATTTTTTAGTAGATGGATCAAAACTAGAGTTGAAAAAAAATAAAAAATAAATGCTGAATGACTAATTTTTTTCCCTACAGGGTTGAAAAGTAATGGGGGTCAGTATAGGAATTCAGTGCGAATCTACATTGTTTGTAAACAAGGCCATGTGAATGCCCAAAAATGCCGCATGACCCTATGTTTTTATTGTTGCAAAAGATAGGGCTACATTTGTACTTTCATGAATGATATATTGAAAGTTTTTAATTTCTAAAGGTAAATCAGGTATAAATTTATTTCCACAACATAGATTAGCATTAAAGTCAATGGGAGATTTTTTACTGAATTTACCCCTATAGGAAAATATGCACTTTTTCACTGTACTTGTCCAAGGCCACACAATAATCACAAAACTCATTTCCTGTAAATGTTATGTAATGGAAGGGAATTTTGGAACCATTTGAAGCTGTTTTTTACACAAATTTCTATCTTTAACTGCGGCTATACAGGATGCACTAGTGTTACGTGAGAGAAGTATGAGTATATTAAAAATCAGTTTTTGTGTCCAGATTGAAAGAAACAATAGAAATTACACTTGGAGTTATGATATCAAGAAAGGCATAATATTCTCCCCATTTACATCACATTTTCACATATTTCTCCTCAAATGTATAAAATATATGAAAAAAATGGATTACCTCCCTTTGACTGAGTGTTTTTTTTTTTACTGTGTTCCCCATGTTAAGTTGTAGAACAAGTGGTAAATAAGCACTTTTCTAGTATTTTAACACTCCAATAATCTGACCGCATGAAGGTATTCATTTTTTTACATAAGCTTGCGTTTCTTTATTTAAAGAATATACTAGACAATTTTCATGATTACAGTCCTTCATCTATGAAACAAGTGTTTAAATGTTTGTAATTGGATTTTATGTTAAATATTGCTTTTAAATACTCTAAATTGTTACTTCAATCTCCAAAATGTAAATTTGGTCATACCTAATCTTATTTTTTCATATTTGGCACTTTTTTCTACTTCAGTTCTAGCTGTCTAGTTTTGGCGAAGAACCCATCCTGATGTTCGGGGTAACAGGAATTTCTGCACAGTGATTGTCAATGACATTTTGTGAAATTTACAAGTAATTAAAACACAGATTTAGTATAATGAAACATAATTGTTGTTTTATTTGGTATGAAACTGCTTAAAAAAGCCTTTGAAAAGTCTTTTTGTGGTTTTTAATGGTATTTAATCAAAAACTCCATATAAGGAAAAAACTAATTAGAGTACACCAAGACTTTAGTTTCTAATGTACTTGCAATACTATCAAAGCAAACACAGAAAACAATTCATATTTATTAAACATAGTATTTTACACCATTCTTTTAAAAACAGTCAATGCCAACTTTATATACCAAATATACATTGGCCGCAGTATGGGCTATAGTATAAATTTTGCTCTATCTTTACAAATTCAGCATTTATGAAGGTGTATTGAAACTGGAACTTGAAAATTGGATACATTACATGTTTAATTACAAAAAAAGTGGAAAAGAAGTAAAAAATCCTTATAGGGGTAAATTCAGTAAATAAATATACGTCATCAGGGACCGCCCATTTAGGGAGAGCTTTCTGTCTAAAAGTGAAGTAATGGTCTTCTGATTGGTAGATAATGTTTGTAATAAATATTTTTTGTAGATGGATCAAAACTAGAGTTGAAAAAAAATAAAAAATAAATGCTGAATGCTACTAATTTTTTTCCCTTCAGGTTGAAAAGTAATGGGGTCAGTATAGGAATTCAGTGCGAATCTACATTGTTTGTAAACAAGGCCATGTGAATGCCCAAAAATGCCGCATGACCCTATGTTTTTATTGTTGCAAAAGATAGGGCTACATTTGTACTTTCATGAATGATATTTGAAAGTTTTAATTTCTAAAGGTAAATCAGGTATAAATTTATTTCCAAACATAGATTAGCATTAAAGTCAATGGGAGATTTTTTACTGAATTTACCCCTATAGGAAAATATGCACTTTTTCACTGTACTTGTCCAAGGCCACACAACAATCACAAAACTCATTTCCTGTAAATGTAATGTAAATGGAAGATTTTGGAACCATTTGAAGTTGTTTTTTACACAAATTTCTATCTTTAACTGCGGCTATACAGATGCACTAGTTTACTGTGAGAGAAGTATGGAGTATATGGTAAAAATCAGTTTTGTGTCCAGATTGAAAGAAACAATAGAAATTACACTTGAGAGTTATGATATCAACGAAAGGCATAAATATTCTCCCCATTTACATCACATTTTGCACATATTTCTCTCACAATGTATAAAATTATATGAAAAAAATGGATTACCTCCCTTTGACATAGTGTTTTTTTTTTTACTGTGTTCCCCATGTTAAGTTGTAGAACAAGTGGTAAATAAGCACTTTTCTAGTATTTTAACACTCCAATAATCTGACCGCATGAAGGTATTCATCTATTTTTACATAAGGCATTGCGTTTCTTTATTTAAAGAATATACTAGACAACTTTTCATGATTACATGTCCTTCATCTATGAAACAAGTGTTTAAAATGTTTGTAATTGATTTTTCATTTAAATAATTGCTTTTAAATATCTAAATTGTTACTTCAATCTCCCAAATGTAAAGTTTGGTCATACCTAATCTTATTTTTTCATATTTGGCACTTTTTTCTACTTCAGTTCTGGCTGTCTAGTTTTGGCGAAGAACCCATCCTGATGTTTCGGGGTAACAGGAATTTCTGCACAGTGATTGTCAATGACATTTTGTGAAATTTACAAGTAATTAAAACACAGATTTAGTATAATGAAACATAATTGTTGTTTTATTTGGTATGAAACTGCTTAAAAAAGCCTTTCAAAAGTCTTTTTGTGGTTTTTTAATGGTATTTAATCAAAAACCTCCATATAAGGAAAAAACTAACTTAGAGTACACCAAGACTTTAGTTTCTAGATGTACTTGCAATACTGGTCAAAGCAAACACAGAAAACAATTCATATTTATTAAACATAGTATTTTACACCATTCTTTTAAAAACAGTCAATGCGCAACTTTATATACCAAATATACCTTGGCCGCAGTATGGGCTATAGTATAAATTTTGCTCTATCTTTACAAATTGAGCATTTATGAAGGTTGTATTGAAACTGGAACTTGAAAATTGGAAACATTACATGTTTATTACAAAAAAAGTTGGAAAAGAAGTAAAAAAATCCCTTATAGGGGTAAATTCAGTAAATAAATATACGTCATCAGGGACCGCCCATTTAGGGGAGAGCTTTCTGTCTAAAAGTGAAGACATGTGCTCTTCTGATTGGTAGATAATGTTTGTAATAAATATTTTTTGGTAGATGGATCAAAACTAGAGTTGAAAAAAAATAAAAAATAAATGCTGAATGCACTAATTTTTTTCCCTACAGGTTGAAAAGTAATGGGGGTCAGTATAGGAATTCAGTGCGAATCTACATTGTTTGTAAACAAGGCCATGTGAATGCCCAAAAATGCCGCATGACCCTATGTTTTTATTGTTGCAAAAGATAGGGCTACATTTGTACTTTCATGAATGATATTTGAAAGTTTTTAATTTCTAAAGGTAAATCAGGTATAAATTTATTTCCAACATAGATTAGCATTAAAGTCAATGGGAGATTTTTTACTGAATTTACCCCTATAGGAAAATATGCACTTTTTCACTGTACTTGTCCAAGGCCACACAACAATCACAAAACTCATTTCCTGTAAATGTAAATGTAATGGAAGAATTTTGGAACCATTTGAAGTTGTTTTTTACACAAATTTCTATCTTTAACTGCGGCTATACAGGATGCACTTAGTTTACTGTGAGAGAAGTATGGAGTATATGGTAAAAATCATTTTTGTGTCCAGATTGAAAGAAACAATAGAAATTACACTTGAGAGTTATGATATCAACGAAAGGCATAAATATTCTCCCCATTTACATCACATTTTGCACATATTTCTCCTCACAATGTATAAAATTATATGAAAAAAATGGATTACCTCCCTTTGACATAGTGTTTTTTTTTTTACTGTGTTCCCCATGTTAAGTTGTAGAACAAGTGGTAAATAAGCACTTTTCTAGTATTTTAACACTCCAATAATCTGACCGCATGAAGGTATTCATCTATTTTTACATAAGGCATTGCGTTTCTTTATTTAAAGAATATACTAGACAACTTTTCATGATTACATGTCCTTCATCTATGAAACAAGTGTTTAAATGTTTGTAATTGGATTTTTATGTTAAATAATTGCTTTTAAATATTCTAAATTGTTACTTCAATCTCCAAAATGTAAAGTTTGGTCATACCTAATCTTATTTTTTCATATTTGGCACTTTTTTCTACTTCAGTTCTGGCTGTCTAGTTTTGGCGAAGAACCCATCCTGATGTTGGGGGTAACAGGAATTTCTGCACAGTGATTGTCAATGACATTTTGTGAAATTTACAAGTAATTAAAACACAGATTTAGTATAATGAAACATAATTGTTGTTTTATTTGGTATGAAACTGCTTAAAAAAGCCTTTCAAAAGTCTTTTTGTGGTTTTTTAATGGTATTTAATCAAAAACCTCCATATAAGGAAAAAACTAATTAGAGTACACCAAGACTTTAGTTTCTAGATGTACTTGCAATACTGGTCAAAGCAAACACAGAAAACAATTCATATTTATTAAACATAGTATTTTACACCATTCTTTTAAAAACAGTCAATGCGCAACTTTATATACCAAATATACCTTGGCCGCAGTATGGGCTATAGTATAAATTTTGCTCTATCTTTACAAATTGAGCATTTATGAAGGTTGTATTGAAACTGGAACTTGAAAATTGGAAACATTACATGTTTATTACAAAAAAAGTTGGAAAAAGAAGTAAAAAAATCCCTTATAGGGGTAAATTCAGTAAATAAATATACGTCATCAGGGACCGCCCATTTAGGGGAGAGCTTTCTGTCTAAAAGTGAAGACATGTGCTCTTCTGATTGGTAGATAATGTTTGTAATAAATATTTTTTGGTAGATGGATCAAAACTAGAGTTGAAAAAAAATAAAAAATAAATGCTGAATGCACTAATTTTTTTCCCTACAGGGTTGAAAAGTAATGGGGGTCAGTATAGGAATTCAGTGCGAATCTACATTGTTTGTAAACAAGGCCATGTGAATGCCCAAAAATGCCGCATGACCCTATGTTTTTATTGTTGCAAAAGATAGGGCTACATTTGTACTTTCATGAATGATATTTGAAAGTTTTTAATTTCTAAAGGTAAATCAGGTATAAATTTATTTCCAAACATAGATTAGCATTAAAGTCAATGGGAGATTTTTTACTGAATTTACCCCTATAGGAAAATATGCACTTTTTCACTGTACTTGTCCAAGGCCACACAACAATCACAAAACTCATTTCCTGTAAATGTAAATGTAATGGAAGAATTTTGGAACCATTTGAAGTTGTTTTTTACACAAATTTCTATCTTTAACTGCGGCTATACAGGATGCACTTAGTTTACTGTGAGAGAAGTATGGAGTATATGGTAAAAATCAGTTTTTGTGTCCAGATTGAAAGAAACAATAGAAATTACACTTGAGAGTTATGATATCAACGAAAGGCATAAATATTCTCCCCATTTACATCACATTTTGCACATATTTCTCCTCACAATGTATAAAATTATATGAAAAAAATGGATTACCTCCCTTTGACATAGTGTTTTTTTTTTTACTGTGTTCCCCATGTTAAGTTGTAGAACAAGTGGTAAATAAGCACTTTTCTAGTATTTTAACACTCCAATAATCTGACCGCATGAAGGTATTCATCTATTTTTACATAAGGCATTGCGTTTCTTTATTTAAAGAATATACTAGACAACTTTTCATGATTACATGTCCTTCATCTATGAAACAAGTGTTTAAATGTTTGTAATTGGATTTTTATGTTAAATAATTGCTTTTAAATATTCTAAATTGTTACTTCAATCTCCAAAATGTAAAGTTTGGTCATACCTAATCTTATTTTTTCATATTTGGCACTTTTTTCTACTTCAGTTCTGGCTGTCTAGTTTTGGCGAAGAACCCATCCTGATGTTGGGGGTAACAGGAATTTCTGCACAGTGATTGTCAATGACATTTTGTGAAATTTACAAGTAATTAAAACACAGATTTAGTATAATGAAACATAATTGTTGTTTTATTTGGTATGAAACTGCTTAAAAAAGCCTTTCAAAAGTCTTTTTGTGGTTTTTTAATGGTATTTAATCAAAAACCTCCATATAAGGAAAAAACTAACTTAGAGTACACCAAGACTTTAGTTTCTAGATGTACTTGCAATACTGGTCAAAGCAAACACAGAAAACAATTCATATTTATTAAACATAGTATTTTACACCATTCTTTTAAAAACAGTCAATGCGCAACTTTATATACCAAATATACCTTGGCCGCAGTATGGGCTATAGTATAAATTTTGCTCTATCTTTACAAATTGAGCATTTATGAAGGTTGTATTGAAACTGGAACTTGAAAATTGGAAACATTACATGTTTATTACAAAAAAAGTTGGAAAAGAAGTAAAAAAATCCCTTATAGGGGTAAATTCAGTAAATAAATATACGTCATCAGGGACCGCCCATTTAGGGGAGAGCTTTCTGTCTAAAAGTGAAGACATGTGCTCTTCTGATTGGTAGATAATGTTTGTAATAAATATTTTTTGGTAGATGGATCAAAACTAGAGTTGAAAAAAAATAAAAAATAAATGCTGAATGCACTAATTTTTTTCCCTACAGGGTTGAAAAGTAATGGGGGTCAGTATAGGAATTCAGTGCGAATCTACATTGTTTGTAAACAAGGCCATGTGAATGCCCAAAAATGCCGCATGACCCTATGTTTTTATTGTTGCAAAAGATAGGGCTACATTTGTACTTTCATGAATGATATTTGAAAGTTTTTAATTTCTAAAGGTAAATCAGTATAAATTTATTTCCAAACATAGATTAGCATTAAAGTCAATGGGAGATTTTTTACTGAATTTACCCCTATAGGAAAATATGCACTTTTTCACTGTACTTGTCCAAGGCCACACAACAATCACAAAACTCATTTCCTGTAAATGTAAATGTAATGGAAGAATTTTGGAACCATTTGAAGTTGTTTTTTACACAAATTTCTATCTTTAACTGCGGCTATACAGGATGCACTTAGTTTACTGTGAGAGAAGTATGGAGTATATGGTAAAAATCAGTTTTTGTGTCCAGATTGAAAGAAACAATAGAAATTACACTTGAGAGTTATGATATCAACGAAAGGCATAAATATTCTCCCCATTTACATCACATTTTGCACATATTTCTCCTCACAATGTATAAAATTATATGAAAAAAATGGATTACCTCCCTTTGACATAGTGTTTTTTTTTTTACTGTGTTCCCCATGTTAAGTTGTAGAACAAGTGGTAAATAAGCACTTTTCTAGTATTTTAACACTCCAATAATCTGACCGCATGAAGGTATTCATCTATTTTTACATAAGGCATTGCGTTTCTTTATTTAAAGAATATACTAGACAACTTTTCATGATTACATGTCCTTCATCTATGAAACAAGTGTTTAAATGTTTGTAATTGGATTTTTATGTTAAATAATTGCTTTTAAATATTCTAAATTGTTACTTCAATCTCCAAAATGTAAAGTTTGGTCATACCTAATCTTATTTTTTCATATTTGGCACTTTTTTCTACTTCAGTTCTGGCTGTCTAGTTTTGGCGAAGAACCCATCCTGATGTTGGGGGTAACAGGAATTTCTGCACAGTGATTGTCAATGACATTTTGTGAAATTTACAAGTAATTAAAACACAGATTTAGTATAATGAAACATAATTGTTGTTTTATTTGGTATGAAACTGCTTAAAAAAGCCTTTCAAAAGTCTTTTTGTGGTTTTTTAATGGTATTTAATCAAAAACCTCCATATAAGGAAAAAACTAACTTAGAGTACACCAAGACTTTAGTTTCTAGATGTACTTGCAATACTGGTCAAAGCAAACACAGAAAACAATTCATATTTATTAAACATAGTATTTTACACCATTCTTTTAAAAACAGTCAATGCGCAACTTTATATACCAAATATACCTTGGCCGCAGTATGGGCTATAGTATAAATTTTGCTCTATCTTTACAAATTGAGCATTTATGAAGGTTGTATTGAAACTGGAACTTGAAAATTGGAAACATTACATGTTTATTACAAAAAAAGTTGGAAAAGAAGTAAAAAAATCCCTTATAGGGGTAAATTCAGTAAATAAATATACGTCATCAGGGACCGCCCATTTAGGGGAGAGCTTTCTGTCTAAAAGTGAAGACATGTGCTCTTCTGATTGGTAGATAATGTTTGTAATAAATATTTTTTGGTAGATGGATCAAAACTAGAGTTGAAAAAAAAATAAAAAATAAATGCTGAATGCACTAATTTTTTTCCCTACAGGGTTGAAAAGTAATGGGGGTCAGTATAGGAATTCAGTGCGAATCTACATTGTTTGTAAACAAGGCCATGTGAATGCCCAAAAATGCCGCATGACCCTATGTTTTTATTGTTGCAAAAGATAGGGCTACATTTGTACTTTCATGAATGATATTTGAAAGTTTTTAATTTCTAAAGGTAAATCAGGTATAAATTTATTTCCAAACATAGATTAGCATTAAAGTCAATGGGAGATTTTTTACTGAATTTACCCCTATAGGAAAATATGCACTTTTTCACTGTACTTGTCCAAGGCCACACAACAATCACAAAACTCATTTCCTGTAAATGTAAATGTAATGGAAGAATTTTGGAACCATTTGAAGTTGTTTTTTACACAAATTTCTATCTTTAACTGCGGCTATACAGGATGCACTTAGTTTACTGTGAGAGAAGTATGGAGTATATGGTAAAAATCAGTTTTTGTGTCCAGATTGAAAGAAACAATAGAAATTACACTTGAGAGTTATGATATCAACGAAAGGCATAAATATTCTCCCCATTTACATCACATTTTGCACATATTTCTCCTCACAATGTATAAAATTATATGAAAAAAATGGATTACCTCCCTTTGACATAGTGTTTTTTTTTTACTGTGTTCCCCATGTTAAGTTGTAGAACAAGTGGTAAATAAGCACTTTTCTAGTATTTTAACACTCCAATAATCTGACCGCATGAAGGTATTCATCTATTTTTACATAAGGCATTGCGTTTCTTTATTTAAAGAATATACTAGACAACTTTTCATGATTACATGTCCTTCATCTATGAAACAAGTGTTTAAATGTTTGTAATTGGATTTTTATGTTAAATAATTGCTTTTAAATATTCTAAATTGTTACTTCAATCTCCAAAATGTAAAGTTTGGTCATACCTAATCTTATTTTTTCATATTTGGCACTTTTTTCTACTTCAGTTCTGGCTGTCTAGTTTTGGCGAAGAACCCATCCTGATGTTGGGGGTAACAGGAATTTCTGCACAGTGATTGTCAATGACATTTTGTGAAATTTACAAGTAATTAAAACACAGATTTAGTATAATGAAACATAATTGTTGTTTTATTTGGTATGAAACTGCTTAAAAAAGCCTTTCAAAAGTCTTTTTGTGGTTTTTTAATGGTATTTAATCAAAAACCTCCATATAAGGAAAAAACTAACTTAGAGTACACCAAGACTTTAGTTTCTAGATGTACTTGCAATACTGGTCAAAGCAAACACAGAAAACAATTCATATTTATTAAACATAGTATTTTACACCATTCTTTTAAAAACAGTCAATGCGCAACTTTATATACCAAATATACCTTGGCCGCAGTATGGGCTATAGTATAAATTTTGCTCTATCTTTACAAATTGAGCATTTATGAAGGTTGTATTGAAACTGGAACTTGAAAATTGGAAACATTACATGTTTATTACAAAAAAAGTTGGAAAAGAAGTAAAAAAAATCCCTTATAGGGGTAAATTCAGTAAATAAATATACGTCATCAGGGACCGCCCATTTAGGGGAGAGCTTTCTGTCTAAAAGTGAAGACATGTGCTCTTCTGATTGGTAGATAATGTTTGTAATAAATATTTTTTGGTAGATGGATCAAAACTAGAGTTGAAAAAAAATAAAAAATAAATGCTGAATGCACTAATTTTTTTCCCTACAGGGTTGAAAAGTAATGGGGGTCAGTATAGGAATTCAGTGCGAATCTACATTGTTTGTAAACAAGGCCATGTGAATGCCCAAAAATGCCGCATGACCCTATGTTTTTATTGTTGCAAAAGATAGGGCTACATTTGTACTTTCATGAATGATATTTGAAAGTTTTTAATTTCTAAAGGTAAATCAGGTATAAATTTATTTCCAAACATAGATTAGCATTAAAGTCAATGGGAGATTTTTTACTGAATTTACCCCTATAGGAAAATATGCACTTTTTCACTGTACTTGTCCAAGGCCACACAACAATCACAAAACTCATTTCCTGTAAATGTAAATGTAATGGAAGAATTTTGGAACCATTTGAAGTTGTTTTTTACACAAATTTCTATCTTTAACTGCGGCTATACAGGATGCACTTAGTTTACTGTGAGAGAAGTATGGAGTATATGGTAAAAATCAGTTTTTGTGTCCAGATTGAAAGAAACAATAGAAATTACACTTGAGAGTTATGATATCAACGAAAGGCATAAATATTCTCCCCATTTACATCACATTTTGCACATATTTCTCCTCACAATGTATAAAATTATATGAAAAAAATGGATTACCTCCCTTTGACATAGTGTTTTTTTTTTTTACTGTGTTCCCCATGTTAAGTTGTAGAACAAGTGGTAAATAAGCACTTTTCTAGTATTTTAACACTCCAATAATCTGACCGCATGAAGGTATTCATCTATTTTTACATAAGGCATTGCGTTTCTTTATTTAAAGAATATACTAGACAACTTTTCATGATTACATGTCCTTCATCTATGAAACAAGTGTTTAAATGTTTGTAATTGGATTTTTATGTTAAATAATTGCTTTTAAATATTCTAAATTGTTACTTCAATCTCCAAAATGTAAAGTTTGGTCATACCTAATCTTATTTTTTCATATTTGGCACTTTTTTCTACTTCAGTTCTGGCTGTCTAGTTTTGGCGAAGAACCCATCCTGATGTTGGGGGTAACAGGAATTTCTGCACAGTGATTGTCAATGACATTTTGTGAAATTTACAAGTAATTAAAACACAGATTTAGTATAATGAAACATAATTGTTGTTTTATTTGGTATGAAACTGCTTAAAAAAGCCTTTCAAAAGTCTTTTTGTGGTTTTTTAATGGTATTTAATCAAAAACCTCCATATAAGGAAAAAACTAACTTAGAGTACACCAAGACTTTAGTTTCTAGATGTACTTGCAATACTGGTCAAAGCAAACACAGAAAACAATTCATATTTATTAAACATAGTATTTTACACCATTCTTTTAAAAACAGTCAATGCGCAACTTTATATACCAAATATACCTTGGCCGCAGTATGGGCTATAGTATAAATTTTGCTCTATCTTTACAAATTGAGCATTTATGAAGGTTGTATTGAAACTGGAACTTGAAAATTGGAAACATTACATGTTTATTACAAAAAAAGTTGGAAAAGAAGTAAAAAAATCCCTTATAGGGGTAAATTCAGTAAATAAATATACGTCATCAGGGACCGCCCATTTAGGGGAGAGCTTTCTGTCTAAAAGTGAAGACATGTGCTCTTCTGATTGGTAGATAATGTTTGTAATAAATATTTTTTGGTAGATGGATCAAAACTAGAGTTGAAAAAAAATAAAAAATAAATGCTGAATGCACTAATTTTTTTTCCCTACAGGGTTGAAAAGTAATGGGGGTCAGTATAGGAATTCAGTGCGAATCTACATTGTTTGTAAACAAGGCCATGTGAATGCCCAAAAATGCCGCATGACCCTATGTTTTTATTGTTGCAAAAGATAGGGCTACATTTGTACTTTCATGAATGATATTTGAAAGTTTTTAATTTCTAAAGGTAAATCAGGTATAAATTTATTTCCAAACATAGATTAGCATTAAAGTCAATGGGAGATTTTTTACTGAATTTACCCCTATAGGAAAATATGCACTTTTTCACTGTACTTGTCCAAGGCCACACAACAATCACAAAACTCATTTCCTGTAAATGTAAATGTAATGGAAGAATTTTGGAACCATTTGAAGTTGTTTTTTACACAAATTTCTATCTTTAACTGCGGCTATACAGGATGCACTTAGTTTACTGTGAGAGAAGTATGGAGTATATGGTAAAAATCAGTTTTTGTGTCCAGATTGAAAGAAACAATAGAAATTACACTTGAGAGTTATGATATCAACGAAAGGCATAAATATTCTCCCCATTTACATCACATTTTGCACATATTTCTCCTCACAATGTATAAAATTATATGAAAAAAATGGATTACCTCCCTTTGACATAGTGTTTTTTTTTTTACTGTGTTCCCCATGTTAAGTTGTAGAACAAGTGGTAAATAAGCACTTTTCTAGTATTTTAACACTCCAATAATCTGACCGCATGAAGGTATTCATCTATTTTTACATAAGGCATTGCGTTTCTTTATTTAAAGAATATACTAGACAACTTTTCATGATTACATGTCCTTCATCTATGAAACAAGTGTTTAAATGTTTGTAATTGGATTTTTATGTTAAATAATTGCTTTTAAATATTCTAAATTGTTACTTCAATCTCCAAAATGTAAAGTTTGGTCATACCTAATCTTATTTTTTCATATTTGGCACTTTTTTCTACTTCAGTTCTGGCTGTCTAGTTTTGGCGAAGAACCCATCCTGATGTTGGGGGTAACAGGAATTTCTGCACAGTGATTGTCAATGACATTTTGTGAAATTTACAAGTAATTAAAACACAGATTTAGTATAATGAAACATAATTGTTGTTTTATTTGGTATGAAACTGCTTAAAAAAGCCTTTCAAAAGTCTTTTTGTGGTTTTTTAATGGTATTTAATCAAAAACCTCCATATAAGGAAAAAACTAACTTAGAGTACACCAAGACTTTAGTTTCTAGATGTACTTGCAATACTGGTCAAAGCAAACACAGAAAACAATTCATATTTATTAAACATAGTATTTTACACCATTCTTTTAAAAACAGTCAATGCGCAACTTTATATACCAAATATACCTTGGCCGCAGTATGGGCTATAGTATAAATTTTGCTCTATCTTTACAAATTGAGCATTTATGAAGGTTGTATTGAAACTGGAACTTGAAAATTGGAAACATTACATGTTTATTACAAAAAAAGTTGGAAAAGAAGTAAAAAAATCCCTTATAGGGGTAAATTCAGTAAATAAATATACGTCATCAGGGACCGCCCATTTAGGGGAGAGCTTTCTGTCTAAAAGTGAAGACATGTGCTCTTCTGATTGGTAGATAATGTTTGTAATAAATATTTTTTGGTAGATGGATCAAAACTAGAGTTGAAAAAAAATAAAAAATAAATGCTGAATGCACTAATTTTTTTCCCTACAGGTTGAAAAGTAATGGGGGTCAGTATAGGAATTCAGTGCGAATCTACATTGTTTGTAAACAAGGCCATGTGAATGCCCAAAAATGCCGCATGACCCTATGTTTTTATTGTTGCAAAAGATAGGGCTACATTTGTACTTTCATGAATGATATTTGAAAGTTTTTAATTTCTAAAGGTAAATCAGGTATAAATTTATTTCCAAACATAGATTAGCATTAAAGTCAATGGGAGATTTTTTACTGAATTTACCCTATAGGAAAATATGCACTTTTTCACTGTACTTGTCCAAGGCCACACAACAATCACAAAACTCATTTCCTGTAAATGTAAATGTAATGGAAGAATTTTGGAACCATTTGAAGTTGTTTTTTACACAAATTTCTATCTTTAACTGCGGCTATACAGGATGCACTTAGTTTACTGTGAGAGAAGTATGGAGTATATGGTAAAAATCAGTTTTTGTGTCCAGATTGAAAGAAACAATAGAAATTACACTTGAGAGTTATGATATCAACGAAAGGCATAAATATTCTCCCCATTTACATCACATTTTGCACATATTTCTCCTCACAATGTATAAAATTATATGAAAAAAATGGATTACCTCCCTTTGACATAGTGTTTTTTTTTTTACTGTGTTCCCCATGTTAAGTTGTAGAACAAGTGGTAAATAAGCACTTTTCTAGTATTTTAACACTCCAATAATCTGACCGCATGAAGGTATTCATCTATTTTTACATAAGGCATTGCGTTTCTTTATTTAAAGAATATACTAGACAACTTTTCATGATTACATGTCCTTCATCTATGAAACAAGTGTTTAAATGTTTGTAATTGGATTTTTATGTTAAATAATTGCTTTTAAATATTCTAAATTGTTACTTCAATCTCCAAAATGTAAAGTTTGGTCATACCTAATCTTATTTTTTCATATTTGGCACTTTTTTTCTACTTCAGTTCTGGCTGTCTAGTTTTGGCGAAGAACCCATCCTGATGTTGGGGGTAACAGGAATTTCTGCACAGTGATTGTCAATGACATTTTGTGAAATTTACAAGTAATTAAAACACAGATTTAGTATAATGAAACATAATTGTTGTTTTATTTGGTATGAAACTGCTTAAAAAAGCCTTTCAAAAGTCTTTTTGTGGTTTTTTAATGGTATTTAATCAAAAACCTCCATATAAGGAAAAAACTAACTTAGAGTACACCAAGACTTTAGTTTCTAGATGTACTTGCAATACTGGTCAAAGCAAACACAGAAAACAATTCATATTTATTAAACATAGTATTTTACACCATTCTTTTAAAAACAGTCAATGCGCAACTTTATATACCAAATATACCTTGGCCGCAGTATGGGCTATAGTATAAATTTTGCTCTATCTTTACAAATTGAGCATTTATGAAGGTTGTATTGAAACTGGAACTTGAAAATTGGAAACATTACATGTTTATTACAAAAAAAGTTGGAAAAGAAGTAAAAAAAAATCCCTTATAGGGGTAAATTCAGTAAATAAATATACGTCATCAGGGACCGCCCATTTAGGGGAGAGCTTTCTGTCTAAAAGTGAAGACATGTGCTCTTCTGATTGGTAGATAATGTTTGTAATAAATATTTTTTGGTAGATGGATCAAAACTAGAGTTGAAAAAAAATAAAAATAAATGCTGAATGCACTAATTTTTTTCCCTACAGGGTTGAAAAGTAATGGGGGTCAGTATAGGAATTCAGTGCGAATCTACATTGTTTGTAAACAAGGCCATGTGAATGCCCAAAAATGCCGCATGACCCTATGTTTTTATTGTTGCAAAAGATAGGGCTACATTTGTACTTTCATGAATGATATTTGAAAGTTTTTAATTTCTAAAGGTAAATCAGGTATAAATTTATTTCCAAACATAGATTAGCATTAAAGTCAATGGGAGATTTTTTACTGAATTTACCCCTATAGGAAAATATGCACTTTTTCACTGTACTTGTCCAAGGCCACACAACAATCACAAAACTCATTTCCTGTAAATGTAAATGTAATGGAAGAATTTTGGAACCATTTGAAGTTGTTTTTTACACAAATTTCTATCTTTAACTGCGGCTATACAGGATGCACTTAGTTTACTGTGAGAGAAGTATGGAGTATATGGTAAAAATCAGTTTTTGTGTCCAGATTGAAAGAAACAATAGAAATTACACTTGAGAGTTATGATATCAACGAAAGGCATAAATATTCTCCCCATTTACATCACATTTTGCACATATTTCTCCTCACAATGTATAAAATTATATGAAAAAAATGGATTACCTCCCTTTGACATAGTGTTTTTTTTTTTACTGTGTTCCCCATGTTAAGTTGTAGAACAAGTGGTAAATAAGCACTTTTCTAGTATTTTAACACTCCAATAATCTGACCGCATGAAGGTATTCATCTATTATTTTTACATAAGGCATTGCGTTTCTTTTATTTAAAGAATATACTAGACAACTTTTCATGATTACATGTCCTTCATCTATGAAACAAGTGTTTAAATGTTTGTAATTGGATTTTTATGTTAAATAATTGCTTTTAAATATTCTAAATTGTTACTTCAATCTCCAAAATGTAAAGTTTGGTCATACCTAATCTTATTTTTTCATATTTGGCACTTTTTTCTACTTCAGTTCTGGCTGTCTAGTTTTGGCGAAGAACCCATCCTGATGTTGGGGGTAACAGGAATTTCTGCACAGTGATTGTCAATGACATTTTGTGAAATTTACAAGTAATTAAAACACAGATTTAGTATAATGAAACATAATTGTTGTTTTATTTGGTATGAAACTGCTTAAAAAAGCCTTTCAAAAGTCTTTTTGTGGTTTTTTAATGGTATTTAATCAAAAACCTCCATATAAGGAAAAAACTAACTTAGAGTACACCAAGACTTTAGTTTCTAGATGTACTTGCAATACTGGTCAAAGCAAACACAGAAAACAATTCATATTTATTAAACATAGTATTTTACACCATTCTTTTAAAAACAGTCAATGCGCAACTTTATATACCAAATATACCTTGGCCGCAGTATGGGCTATAGTATAAATTTTGCTCTATCTTTACAAATTGAGCATTTATGAAGGTTGTATTGAAACTGGAACTTGAAAATTGGAAACATTACATGTTTATTACAAAAAAAGTTGGAAAAGAAGTAAAAAAATCCCTTATAGGGGTAAATTCAGTAAATAAATATACGTCATCAGGGACCGCCCATTTAGGGAGAGCTTTCTGTCTAAAAGTGAAGACATGTGCTCTTCTGATTGGTAGATAATGTTTGTAATAAATATTTTTTGGTAGATGGATCAAAACTAGAGTTGAAAAAAAATAAAAAATAAATGCTGAATGCACTAATTTTTTCCCTACAGGGTTGAAAAGTAATGGGGGTCAGTATAGGAATTCAGTGCGAATCTACATTGTTTGTAAACAAGGCCATGTGAATGCCCAAAAATGCCGCATGACCCTATGTTTTTATTGTTGCAAAAGATAGGGCTACATTGTACTTTCATGAATGATATTTGAAAGTTTTTAATTTCTAAAGGTAAATCAGGTATAAATTTATTTCCAAACATAGATTAGCATTAAAGTCAATGGGAGATTTTTTACTGAATTTACCCCTATAGGAAAATATGCACTTTTTCACTGTACTTGTCCAAGGCCACACAACAATCACAAAACTCATTTCCTGTAAATGTAAATGTAATGGAAGAATTTTGGAACCATTTGAAGTTGTTTTTTACACAAATTTCTATCTTTAACTGCGGCTATACAGGATGCACTTAGTTTACTGTGAGAGAAGTATGGAGTATATGGTAAAAATCAGTTTTTGTGTCCAGATTGAAAGAAACAATAGAAATTACACTTGAGAGTTATGATATCAACGAAAGGCATAAATATTCTCCCCATTTACATCACATTTTGCACATATTTCTCCTCACAATGTATAAAATTATATGAAAAAAATGGATTACCTCCCTTTGACATAGTGTTTTTTTTTTTTACTGTGTTCCCCATGTTAAGTTGTAGAACAAGTGGTAAATAAGCACTTTTCTAGTATTTTAACACTCCAATAATCTGACCGCATGAAGGTATTCATCTATTTTTACATAAGGCATTGCGTTTCTTTATTTAAAGAATATACTAGACAACTTTTCATGATTACATGTCCTTCATCTATGAAACAAGTGTTTAAATGTTTGTAATTGGATTTTTATGTTAAATAATTGCTTTTAAATATTCTAAATTGTTACTTCAATCTCCAAAATGTAAAGTTTGGTCATACCTAATCTTATTTTTTCATATTTGGCACTTTTTTCTACTTCAGTTCTGGCTGTCTAGTTTTGGCGAAGAACCCATCCTGATGTTGGGGGTAACAGGAATTTCTGCACAGTGATTGTCAATGACATTTTGTGAAATTTACAAGTAATTAAAACACAGATTTAGTATAATGAAACATAATTGTTGTTTTATTTGGTATGAAACTGCTTAAAAAAGCCTTTCAAAAGTCTTTTTGTGGTTTTTTAATGGTATTTAATCAAAAACCTCCATATAAGGAAAAAACTAACTTAGAGTACACCAAGACTTTAGTTTCTAGATGTACTTGCAATACTGGTCAAAGCAAACACAGAAAACAATTCATATTTATTAAACATAGTATTTTACACCATTCTTTTAAAAACAGTCAATGCGCAACTTTAATACCAAATATACCTTGGCCGCAGTATGGGCTATAGTATAAATTTTGCTCTATCTTTACAAATTGAGCATTTATGAAGGTTGTATTGAAACTGAACTTGAAAATTGGAAACATTACATGTTTATTAAAAAAAAGTTGGAAAAGAAGTAAAAAAATCCCTTATAGGGGTAAATTCAGTAAATAAATATACGTCATCAGGGACCGCCCATTTAGGGGAGAGCTTTCTGTCTAAAAGTGAAGACATGTGCTCTTCTGATTGGTAGATAATGTTTGTAATAATATTTTTTGGTAGATGGATCAAAACTAGAGTTAAAAAAAAATAAAAAATAAATGCTGAATGCACTAATTTTTTCCCTACAGGTTGAAAAGTAATGGGTCAGTATAGAATTCAGTGCGAATCTACATTGTTTGTAAACAAGGCCATGTGAATGCCCAAAAATGCCGCATGACCCTATGTTTTTATTGTTGCAAAAGATAGGGCTACATTTGTACTTTCATGAATGATATTGAAAGTTTTTAATTTCTAAAGGTAAATCAGGTATAATTTATTTCCAAACATAGATTAGCATTAAAGTCAATGGGAGATTTTTTACTGAATTTACCCCTATAGGAAAATATGCACTTTTCACTGTACTTGTCCAAGGCCACACAACAATCACAAAACTCATTTCCTGTAAATGTAAATGTAATGGAAGAATTTTGGAACCATTTGAAGTTGTTTTTTACACAAATTTCTATCTTTAACTGCGGCTATACAGGATGCACTTAGTTTACTGTGAGAGAAGTATGGAGTATATGGTAAAAATCAGTTTTTGTGTCCAATTGAAAGAAACAATAGAAATTACACTTGAGAGTTATGATATCAACGAAAGGCATAAATATTCTCCCCATTTACATCACATTTTGCACATATTTCTCCTCACAATGTATAAAATTATATGAAAAAAATGGATTACCTCCCTTTGACATAGTGTTTTTTTTTTTACTGTGTTCCCCATGTAAGTTGTAGAACAAGTGTAAATAAGCACTTTTCTAGTATTTTAACACTCCAATAATCTGACCGCATGAAGGTATTCATCTATTTTTACATAAGGCATTGCGTTTCTTTATTTAAAGAATATACTAGACAACTTTCATGATTACATGTCCTTCATCTATGAAACAAGTGTTTAAATGTTTGTAATTGGATTTTTATGTTAAATAATTGCTTTTAAATATTCTAATTGTTACTTCAATCTCCAAAATGTAAAGTTTGGTCATACCTAATCTTATTTTTCATATTTGGCACTTTTTCTACTTCAGTTCTGGCTGTCTAGTTGGCGAAGAACCCATCCTGAGTTGGGGGTAACAGGAATTTCTGCACAGTGATTGTCATGACATTTTGTGAAATTTACAAGTAATTAAAACACAGATTTAGTATAATGAAACATAATTGTGTTTTATTTGGTATGAAACTGCTTAAAAAAGCCTTTCAAAAGTCTTTTTGTGGTTTTTTAATGGTATTTAATCAAAAACCTCCATATAAGGAAAAAACTAACTTAGAGTACACCAAGACTTTAGTTTCTAGATGTACTTGCAATACTGTCAAAGCAAACACAGAAAACAATTCATATTTATTAAACATAGTATTTTACACCATTCTTTTAAAAACAGTCAATGCGCAACTTTATATACCAAATTACCTTGGCCGCAGTATGGGCTATAGTATAAATTTTGCTCTATCTTTACAAATTGAGCATTTATGAAGTTGTATTGAAACTGGAACTTGAAAATGGAAACATTACAGTTATTACAAAAAAGTTGGAAAGAAGTAAAAAAATCCCTTATAGGGTAAATTCAGTAAATAAATATACGTCATCAGGACCGCCATTTAGGGGAGAGCTTTCTGTCTAAAAGTGAAGACATGTGCTCTTCTGATTGGTAGATATGTTTGTAATAAATATTTTTTGTAGATGGATCAAAACTAGAGTTGAAAAAAAATAAAAAATAATGCTGAATGCACTAATTTTTTCCTACAGGTTGAAAAGTAATGGGGGTCAGTATAGGAATTCAGTGCGAATCTACATTGTTTTAAACAGGCCATGTGAATGCCCAAAAATGCCGCATGACCCTATGTTTTTATGTTGCAAAAGATAGGCTACATTTGTACTTTCATGAATGATATTTGAAAGTTTTTAATTTCTAAAGGTAAATCAGGTATAAATTTATTTCCAAACATAATTAGCATTAAAGTCAATGGGATTTTTTTACTGAATTTACCCTATAGGAAAATATGCACTTTTCACTGTACTTGTCCAAGCCACACAACAATCACAAAACCATTTCCTGTAAATGTAAATGTAATGGAAGAATTTGGAACCATTTGAAGTTGTTTTTTACACAAATTCTATCTTTAACTGCGGCTATACAGGATGCACTTAGTTTACTGTGAGAGAAGTATGGAGTATATGGTAAAAATCAGTTTTTGTGTCCAGATTGAAAGAAACAATAGAAATTACACTTGAGAGTTATGATATCAACGAAAGGCATAAAATATTCTCCCCATTTACATCACATTTTGCACATATTTCTCCTCACAATGTATAAAATTATATGAAAAAAATGGATTACCTCCCTTTGACATAGTGTTTTTTTTTTTACTGTGTTCCCCATGTTAAGTTGTAGAACAAGTGGTAAATAAGCACTTTTCTAGTATTTTAACACTCCAATAATCTGACCGCATGAAGGTATTCATCTATTTTTACATAAGGCATTGCGTTTCTTTATTTAAAGAATATACTAGACAACTTTTCATGATTACATGTCCTTCATCTATGAAACAAGTGTTTTAAATGTTTGTAATTGGATTTTTATGTTAAATAATTGCTTTTAAATATTCTAAATTGTTACTTCAATCTCCAAAATGTAAAGTTTGGTCATACCTAATCTTATTTTTTCATATTTGGCACTTTTTTCTACTTCAGTTCTGGCTGTCTAGTTTTGGCGAAGAACCCATCCTGATGTTGGGGGTAACAGGAATTTCTGCACAGTGATTGTCAATGACATTTTGTGAAATTTACAAGTAATTAAAACACAGATTTAGTATAATGAAACATAATTGTTGTTTTATTTGGTATGAAACTGCTTAAAAAAGCCTTTCAAAAGTCTTTTTGTGGTTTTTTAATGGTATTTAATCAAAAACCTCCATATAAGGAAAAAACTAACTTAGAGTACACCAAGACTTTAGTTTCTAGATGTACTTGCAATACTGGTCAAAGCAAACACAGAAAACAATTCATATTTATTAAACATAGTATTTTACACCATTCTTTTAAAAACAGTCAATGCGCAACTTTATATACCAAATATACCTTGGCCGCAGTATGGGCTATAGTATAAATTTTGCTCTATCTTTACAAATTGAGCATTTATGAAGGTTGTATTGAAACTGGAACTTGAAAATTGGAAACATTACATGTTTATTACAAAAAAAGTTGGAAAAGAAGTAAAAAAATCCCTTATAGGGGTAAATTCAGTAAATAAATATACGTCATCAGGGACCGCCCATTTAGGGGAGAGCTTTCTGTCTAAAAGTGAAGACATGTGCTCTTCTGATTGGTAGATAATGTTTGTAATAAATATTTTTTGGTAGATGGATCAAAACTAGAGTTGAAAAAAAATAAAAAATAAATGCTGAATGCACTAATTTTTTTCCCTACAGGGTTGAAAAGTAATGGGGGTCAGTATAGGAATTCAGTGCGAATCTACATTGTTTGTAAACAAGGCCATGTGAATGCCCAAAAATGCCGCATGACCCTATGTTTTTATTGTTGCAAAAGATAGGGCTACATTTGTACTTTCATGAATGATATTTGAAAGTTTTTAATTTCTAAAGGTAAATCAGGTATAAATTTATTTCCAAACATAGATTAGCATTAAAGTCAATGGGAGATTTTTTACTGAATTTACCCCTATAGGAAAATATGCACTTTTTCACTGTACTTGTCCAAGGCCACACAACAATCACAAAACTCATTTCCTGTAAATGTAAATGTAATGGAAGAATTTTGGAACCATTTGAAGTTGTTTTTTACACAAATTTCTATCTTTAACTGCGGCTATACAGGATGCACTTAGTTTACTGTGAGAGAAGTATGGAGTATATGGTAAAAATCAGTTTTTGTGTCCAGATTGAAAGAAACAATAGAAATTACACTTGAGAGTTATGATATCAACGAAAGGCATAAATATTCTCCCCATTTACATCACATTTTGCACATATTTCTCCTCACAATGTATAAAATTATATGAAAAAAATGGATTACCTCCCTTTGACATAGTGTTTTTTTTTTTACTGTGTTCCCCATGTTAAGTTGTAGAACAAGTGGTAAATAAGCACTTTTCTAGTATTTTAACACTCCAATAATCTGACCGCATGAAGGTATTCATCTATTTTTACATAAGGCATTGCGTTTCTTTATTTAAAGAATATACTAGACAACTTTTCATGATTACATGTCCTTCATCTATGAAACAAGTGTTTAAATGTTTGTAATTGGATTTTTATGTTAAATAATTGCTTTTAAATATTCTAAATTGTTACTTCAATCTCCAAAATGTAAAGTTTGGTCATACCTAATCTTATTTTTCATATTTGGCACTTTTTTCTACTTCAGTTTCTGGCTGTCTAGTTTTGGCGAAGAACCCATCCTGATGTTGGGGGTAACAGGAATTTCTGCACAGTGATTGTCAATGACATTTTGTGAAATTTACAAGTAATTAAAACACAGATTTAGTATAATGAAACATAATTGTTGTTTTATTTGGTATGAAACTGCTTAAAAAAGCCTTTCAAAAGTCTTTTTGTGGTTTTTTAATGGTATTTAATCAAAAACCTCCATATAAGGAAAAAACTAACTTAGAGTACACCAAGACTTTAGTTTCTAGATGTACTTGCAATACTGGTCAAAGCAAACACAGAAAACAATTCATATTTATTAAACATAGTATTTTACACCATTCTTTTAAAAACAGTCAATGCGCAACTTTATATACCAAATATACCTTGGCCGCAGTATGGGCTATAGTATAAATTTTGCTCTATCTTTACAAATTGAGCATTTATGAAGGTTGTATTGAAACTGGAACTTGAAAATTGGAAACATTACATGTTTATTACAAAAAAAGTTGGAAAAGAAGTAAAAAAATCCCTTATAGGGGTAAATTCAGTAAATAAATATACGTCATCAGGGACCGCCCATTTAGGGGAGAGCTTTCTGTCTAAAAGTGAAGACATGTGCTCTTCTGATTGGTAGATAATGTTTGTAATAAATATTTTTTGGTAGATGGATCAAAACTAGAGTTGAAAAAAAAATAAAAAATAAATGCTGAATGCACTAATTTTTTTTCCCTACAGGGTTGAAAAGTAATGGGGGTCAGTATAGGAATTCAGTGCGAATCTACATTGTTTGTAAACAAGGCCATGTGAATGCCCAAAAATGCCGCATGACCCTATGTTTTTATTGTTGCAAAAGATAGGGCTACATTTGTACTTTCATGAATGATATTTGAAAGTTTTTAATTTCTAAAGGTAAATCAGGTATAAATTTATTTCCAAACATAGATTAGCATTAAAGTCAATGGGAGATTTTTTACTGAATTTACCCCTATAGGAAAATATGCACTTTTTCACTGTACTTGTCCAAGGCCACACAACAATCACAAAACTCATTTCCTGTAAATGTAAATGTAATGGAAGAATTTTGGAACCATTTGAAGTTGTTTTTTACACAAATTTCTATCTTTAACTGCGGCTATACAGGATGCACTTAGTTTACTGTGAGAGAAGTATGGAGTATATGGTAAAAATCATTTTTTGTGTCCAGATTGAAAGAAACAATAGAAATTACACTTGAGAGTTATGATATCAACGAAAGGCATAAATATTCTCCCCATTTACATCACATTTTGCACATATTTCTCCTCACAATGTATAAAATTATATGAAAAAAATGGATTACCTCCCTTTGACATAGTGTTTTTTTTTTTACTGTGTTCCCCATGTTAAGTTGTAGAACAAGTGGTAAATAAGCACTTTTCTAGTATTTTAACACTCCAATAATCTGACCGCATGAAGGTATTCATCTATTTTACATAAGGCATTGCGTTTCTTTATTTAAAGAATATACTAGACAACTTTTCATGATTACATGTCCTTCATCTATGAAACAAGTGTTTAAATGTTTGTAATTGGATTTTTATGTTAAATAATTGCTTTTAAATATTCTAAATTGTTACTTCAATCTCCAAAATGTAAAGTTTGGTCATACCTAATCTTATTTTTTCATATTTGGCACTTTTTTCTACTTCAGTTCTGGCTGTCTAGTTTTGGCGAAGAACCCATCCTGATGTTGGGGTAACAGGAATTTCTGCACAGTGATTGTCAATGACATTTTGTGAAATTTACAAGTAATTAAAACACAGATTTAGTATAATGAAACATAATTGTTGTTTTATTTGGTATGAAACTGCTTAAAAAAGCCTTTCAAAAGTCTTTTTGTGGTTTTTTAATGGATTTAATCAAAAACCTCCATATAAGGAAAAAACTAACTTAGAGTACACCAAGACTTTAGTTTCTAGATGTACTTGCAATACTGGTCAAAGCAAACACAGAAAACAATTCATATTTATTAAACATAGTATTTTACACCATTCTTTTAAAAACAGTCAATGCGCAACTTTATATACCAAATATACCTTGCCGCAGTATGGGCTATAGTATAAATTTTGCTCTATCTTTACAAATTGAGCATTTATGAAGGTTGTATTGAAACTGGAACTTGAAAATTGGAAACATTACATGTTTATTACAAAAAAGTTGGAAAAGAAGTAAAAAAATCCCTTATAGGGGTAAATTCAGTAAATAAATATACTCATCAGGGACCGCCCATTTAGGGAGAGCTTTCTGTCTAAAAGTGAAGACATGTGCTCTTCTGATTGGTAGATAATGTTTGTAATAAATATTTTTTGGTAGATGGATCAAAACTAGAGTTGAAAAAAAATAAAAAATAAATGCTGAATGCACTAATTTTTTTCCCTACAGGTTGAAAAGTAATGGGGGTCAGTATAGAATTCAGTGCGAATCTACATTGTTTGTAAACAAGGCCATGTAATGCCCAAAATGCCGCATGACCCTATGTTTTTATTGTTGCAAAAGATAGGGCTACATTGTACTTTCATGAATGATATTTGAAAGTTTTTAATTTCTAAAGGTAAATCAGGTATAAATTTATTTCCAAACATAGATTAGCATTAAAGTCAATGGGAGATTTTTACTGAATTTACCCCTATAGGAAAATATGCACTTTTCACTGTACTTGTCCAAGCCACACAACAATCACAAAACTCATTTCCTGTAAATGTAAATGTAATGGAAGAATTTTGGAACCATTTGAAGTTGTTTTTTACACAAATTTCTATCTTTAACTGCGGCTATACAGGATGCACTTAGTTTACTGTGAGAGAAGTATGGAGTATATGGTAAAAATCAGTTTTTGTGTCCAGATTGAAAGAAACAATAGAAATTACACTTGAGAGTTATGATATCAACGAAAGGCATAAATATTCTCCCCATTTACATCACATTTTGCACATATTTCTCCTCACAATGTAATAAAATTATATGAAAAAAATGGATTACCTCCCTTTGACATAGTGTTTTTTTTTTTACTGTGTTCCCCATGTTAAGTTGTAGAACAAGTGGTAAATAAGCACTTTTCTAGTATTTTAACACTCCAATAATCTGACCGCATGAAGGTATTCATCTATTTTTACATAAGGCATTGCGTTTCTTTATTTAAAGAATATACTAGACAACTTTTCATGATTACATGTCCTTCATCTATGAAACAAGTGTTTAAATGTTTGTAATTGGATTTTTATGTTAAATAATTGCTTTTAAATATTCTAAATTGTTACTTCAATCTCCAAAATGTAAAGTTTGGTCATACCTAATCTTATTTTTTCATATTTGGCACTTTTTTCTACTTCAGTTCTGGCTGTCTAGTTTTGGCGAAGAACCCATCCTGATGTTGGGGGTAACAGGAATTTCTGCACAGTGATTGTCAATGACATTTTTGTGAAATTTACAAGTAATTAAAACACAGATTTAGTATAATGAAACATAATTGTTGTTTTATTTGGTATGAAACTGCTTAAAAAAGCCTTTCAAAAGTCTTTTTGTGGTTTTTTAATGGTATTTAATCAAAAACCTCCATATAAGGAAAAAACTAACTTAGAGTACACCAAGACTTTAGTTTCTAGATGTACTTGCAATACTGGTCAAAGCAAACACAGAAAACAATTCATATTTATTAAACATAGTATTTTACACCATTCTTTTAAAAACAGTCAATGCGCAACTTTATATACCAAATATACCTTGGCCGCAGTATGGGCTATAGTATAAATTTTGCTCTATCTTTACAAATTGAGCATTTATGAAGGTTGTATTGAAACTGGAACTTGAAAATTGGAAACATTACATGTTTATTACAAAAAAAGTTGGAAAAGAAGTAAAAAAATCCCTTATAGGGGTAAATTCAGTAAATAAATATACGTCATCAGGGACCGCCCATTTAGGGGAGAGCTTTCTGTCTAAAAGTGAAGACATGTGCTCTTCTGATTGGTAGATAATGTTTGTAATAAATATTTTTTGGTAGATGGATCAAAACTAGAGTTGAAAAAAAATAAAAAATAAATGCTGAATGCACTAATTTTTTTCCCTACAGGGTTGAAAAGTAATGGGGGTCAGTATAGGAATTCAGTGCGAATCTACATTGTTTGTAAACAAGGCCATGTGAATGCCCAAAAATGCCGCATGACCCTATGTTTTTATTGTTGCAAAAGATAGGGCTACATTTGTACTTTCATGAATGATATTTGAAAGTTTTTAATTTCTAAAGGTAAATCAGGTATAAATTTATTTCCAAACATAGATTAGCATTAAAGTCAATGGGAGATTTTTTACTGAATTTACCCCTATAGGAAAATATGCACTTTTTCACTGTACTTGTCCAAGGCCACACAACAATCACAAAACTCATTTCCTGTAAATGTAAATGTAATGGAAGAATTTTGGAACCATTTGAAGTTGTTTTTTACACAAATTTCTATCTTTAACTGCGGCTATACAGGATGCACTTAGTTTACTGTGAGAGAAGTATGGAGTATATGGTAAAAATCAGTTTTTGTGTCCAGATTGAAAGAAACAATAGAAATTACACTTGAGAGTTATGATATCAACGAAAGGCATAAATATTCTCCCCATTTACATCACATTTGCACATATTTCTCCTCACAATGTATAAAATTATATGAAAAAAATGGATTACCTCCCTTTGACATAGTGTTTTTTTTTTTACTGTGTTCCCCATGTTAAGTTGTAGAACAAGTGGTAAATAAGCACTTTTCTAGTATTTTAACACTCCAATAATCTGACCGCATGAAGGTATTCATCTATTTTTACATAAGGCATTGCGTTTCTTTATTTAAAGAATATACTAGACAACTTTTCATGATTACATGTCCTTCATCTATGAAACAAGTGTTTAAATGTTTGTAATTGGATTTTTATGTTAAATAATTGCTTTTAAATATTCTAAATTGTTACTTCAATCTCCAAAATGTAAAGTTTGGTCATACCTAATCTTATTTTTTCATATTTGGCACTTTTTTCTACTTCAGTTCTGGCTGTCTAGTTTTGGCGAAGAACCCATCCTGATGTTGGGGGTAACAGGAATTTCTGCACAGTGATTGTCAATGACATTTTGTGAAATTTACAAGTAATTAAAACACAGATTTAGTATAATGAAACATAATTGTTGTTTTATTTGGTATGAAACTGCTTAAAAAAGCCTTTCAAAAGTCTTTTTGTGGTTTTTTAATGGTATTTAATCAAAAACCTCCATATAAGGAAAAAACTAACTTAGAGTACACCAAGACTTTAGTTTCTAGATGTACTTGCAATACTGGTCAAAGCAAACACAGAAAACAATTCATATTTATTAAACATAGTATTTTACACCATTCTTTTAAAAACAGTCAATGCGCAACTTTATATACCAAATATACCTTGGCCGCAGTATGGGCTATAGTATAAATTTTGCTCTATCTTTACAAATTGAGCATTTATGAAGGTTGTATTGAAACTGGAACTTGAAAATTGGAAACATTACATGTTTATTACAAAAAAAGTTGGAAAAGAAGTAAAAAAATCCCTTATAGGGGTAAATTCAGTAAATAAATATACGTCATCAGGGACCGCCCATTTAGGGGAGAGCTTTCTGTCTAAAAGTGAAGACATGTGCTCTTCTGATTGGTAGATAATGTTTGTAATAAATATTTTTTGTGTAGATGGATCAAAACTAGAGTTGAAAAAAAATAAAAAATAAATGCTGAATGCACTAATTTTTTTCCCTACAGGGTTGAAAAGTAATGGGGGTCAGTATAGGAATTCAGTGCGAATCTACATTGTTTGTAAACAAGGCCATGTGAATGCCCAAAAATGCCGCATGACCCTATGTTTTTATTGTTGCAAAAGATAGGGCTACATTTGTACTTTCATGAATGATATTTGAAAGTTTTTAATTTCTAAAGGTAAATCAGGTATAAATTTATTTCCAAACATAGATTAGCATTAAAGTCAATGGGAGATTTTTTACTGAATTTACCCCTATAGGAAAATATGCACTTTTTCACTGTACTTGTCCAAGGCCACACAACAATCACAAAACTCATTTCCTGTAAATGTAAATGTAATGGAAGAATTTTGGAACCATTTGAAGTTGTTTTTTACACAAATTTCTATCTTTAACTGCGGCTATACAGGATGCACTTAGTTTACTGTGAGAGAAGTATGGAGTATATGGTAAAAATCAGTTTTTGTGTCCAGATTGAAAGAAACAATAGAAATTACACTTGAGAGTTATGATATCAACGAAAGGCATAAATATTCTCCCCATTTACATCACATTTTGCACATATTTCTCCTCACAATGTATAAAATTATATGAAAAAAATGGATTACCTCCCTTTGACATAGTGTTTTTTTTTTTACTGTGTTCCCCATGTTAAGTTGTAGAACAAGTGGTAAATAAGCACTTTTCTAGTATTTTAACACTCCAATAATCTGACCGCATGAAGGTATTCATCTATTTTTACATAAGGCATTGCGTTTCTTTATTTAAAGAATATACTAGACAACTTTTCATGATTACATGTCCTTCATCTATGAAACAAGTGTTTAAATGTTTGTAATTGGATTTTTATGTTAAATAATTGCTTTTAAATATTCTAAATTGTTACTTCAATCTCCAAAATGTAAAGTTTGGTCATACCTAATCTTATTTTTTCATATTTGGCACTTTTTTCTACTTCAGTTCTGGCTGTCTAGTTTTGGCGAAGAACCCATCCTGATGTTGGGGGTAACAGGAATTTCTGCACAGTGATTGTCAATGACATTTTGTGAAATTTACAAGTAATTAAAACACAGATTTAGTATAATGAAACATAATTGTTGTTTTATTTGGTATGAAACTGCTTAAAAAAGCCTTTCAAAAGTCTTTTTGTGGTTTTTTAATGGTATTTAATCAAAAACCTCCATATAAGGAAAAAACTAACTTAGAGTACACCAAGACTTTAGTTTCTAGATGTACTTGCAATACTGGTCAAAGCAAACACAGAAAACAATTCATATTTATTAAACATAGTATTTTACACCATTCTTTTAAAAACAGTCAATGCGCAACTTTATATACCAAATATACCTTGGCCGCAGTATGGGCTATAGTATAAATTTTGCTCTATCTTTACAAATTGAGCATTTATGAAGGTTGTATTGAAACTGGAACTTGAAAATTGGAAACATTACATGTTTATTACAAAAAAAGTTGGAAAAGAAGTAAAAAAATCCTTATAGGGGTAAATTCAGTAAATAAATATACGTCATCAGGGACCGCCCATTTAGGGGAGAGCTTTCTGTCTAAAAGTGAAGACATGTGCTCTTCTGATTGGTAGATAATGTTTGTAATAATATTTTTTGGTAGATGGATCAAAACTAGAGTTGAAAAAAAATAAAAAATAAATGCTGAATGCACTAATTTTTTTCCCTACAGGGTTGAAAAGTAATGGGGTCAGTATAGGAATTCAGTGCGAATCTACATTGTTTGTAAACAAGGCCATGTGAATGCCCAAAAATGCCGCATGACCCTATGTTTTTATTGTTGCAAAAGATAGGGCTACATTTGTACTTTCATGAATGATATTTGAAAGTTTTTAATTTCTAAAGGTAAATCAGGTATAAATTTATTTCCAAACATAGATTAGCATTAAAGTCAATGGAGATTTTTTACTGAATTTACCCCTATAGGAAAATATGCACTTTTTCACTGTACTTGTCCAAGGCCACACAACAATCACAAAACTCATTTCCTGTAAATGTAAATGTAATGGAAGAATTTGGAACCATTTGAAGTTGTTTTTTACACAAATTTCTATCTTTAACTGCGGCTATACAGGATGCACTTAGTTTACTGTGAGAGAAGTATGGAGTATATGGTAAAAATCAGTTTTTGTGTCCAGATTGAAAGAAACAATAGAAATTACACTTGAGAGTTATGATATCAACGAAAGGCATAAATATTCTCCCCATTTACATCACATTTTGCACATATTTCTCCTCACAATGTATAAAATTATATGAAAAAAATGGATTACCTCCCTTTGACATAGTGTTTTTTTTTTTACTGTGTTCCCCATGTTAAGTTGTAGAACAAGTGGTAAATAAGCACTTTTCTAGTATTTTAACACTCCAATAATCTGACCGCATGAAGGTATTCATCTATTTTTACATAAGGCATTGCGTTTCTTTATTTAAAGAATATACTAGACAACTTTCATGATTACATGTCCTTCATCTATGAAACAAGTGTTTAAATGTTTGTAATTGGATTTTTATGTTAAATAATTGCTTTTAAATATTCTAAATTGTTACTTCAATCTCCAAAATGTAAAGTTTGGTCATACCTAATCTTATTTTTCATATTTGGCACTTTTTTCTACTTCAGTTCTGGCTGTCTAGTTTTGGCGAAGAACCCATCCTGATGTTGGGGGTAACAGGAATTTCTGCACAGTGATTGTCAATGACATTTTGTGAAATTTACAAGTAATTAAAACACAGATTTAGTATAATGAAACATAATTGTTGTTTTATTTGGTATGAAACTGCTTAAAAAAGCCTTTCAAAAGTCTTTTTGGTTTTTAATGGTATTTAATCAAAAACCTCCATATAAGGAAAAAACTAACTTAGAGTACACCAAGACTTTAGTTTCTAGATGTACTTGCAATACTGGTCAAAGCAAACACAGAAAACAATTCATATTTATTAAACATAGTATTTTACACCATTCTTTTAAAACAGTCAATGCGCAACTTTATATACCAAATATACCTTGGCCGCAGTATGGGCTATAGTATAAATTTTGCTCTATCTTTACAAATTGAGCATTTATGAAGGTTGTATTGAAACTGGAACTTGAAAATTGGAAACATTACATGTTTATTACAAAAAAAGTTGGAAAAGAAGTAAAAAAATCCCTTATAGGGGTAAATTCAGTAAATAAATATACGTCATCAGGGACCGCCCATTTAGGGGAGAGCTTTCTGTCTAAAAGTGAAGACATGTGCTCTTCTGATTGGTAATAATGTTTGTAATAAATATTTTTTGGTAGATGGATCAAAAATAGAGTTGAAAAAAAATAAAAAATAAATGCTGAATGCACTAATTTTTTCCCTACAGGGTTGAAAAGTAATGGGGTCAGTATAGGAATTCAGTGCGAATCTACATTGTTGTAAACAAGGCCATGTGAATGCCCAAAAATGCCGCATGACCCTATGTTTTTATTGTTGCAAAAGATAGGGCTACATTTGTACTTTCATGAATGATATTTGAAAGTTTTTAATTTCTAAAGGTAAATCAGGTATAAATTTATTTCCAAACATAGATTAGCATTAAAGTCAATGGAGATTTTTTACTGAATTTACCCCTATAGGAAAATATGCACTTTTTCACTGTACTTGTCCAAGGCCACACAACAATCACAAAACTCATTTCCTGTAAATGTAAATGTAATGGAAGAATTTTGGAACCATTGAAGTTGTTTTTTACACAAATTTCTATCTTTAACTGCGGCTATACAGGATGCACTTAGTTTACTGTGAGAGAAGTATGGAGATATGGTAAAAATCAGTTTTTGTGTCCAGATTGAAAGAAACAATAGAAATTACACTTGAGAGTTATGATATCAACGAAAGGCATAAATATTCTCCCCATTTTACATCACATTTTGCACATAATTTCTCCTCACAATGTATAAAATTATATGAAAAAAATGGATTACCTCCCTTTGACATAGTGTTTTTTTTTTTACTGTGTTCCCCATGTTAAGTTGTAAACAAGTGGTAAATAAGCACTTTTCTAGTATTTTAACACTCCAATAATCTGACCGCATGAAGGTATTCATCTATTTTTACATAAGGCATTGCGTTTCTTTATTTAAAGAATATACTAGACAACTTTTCATGATTACATGTCCTTCATCTATGAAACAAGTGTTTAAATGTTTGTAATTGGATTTTTATGTTAAATAATTGCTTTTAAAATATTCTAAATTGTTACTTCAATCTCCAAAATGTAAAGTTTGGTCATACCTAATCTTATTTTTTCATATTTGGCACTTTTTTCTACTTCAGTTCTGGCTGTCTAGTTTTGGCGAAGAACCCATCCTGATGTTGGGGGTAACAGGAATTTCTGCACAGTGATTGTCAATGACATTTTGTGAAATTTACAAGTAATTAAAACACAGATTTAGTATAATGAAACATAATTGTTGTTTTATTTGGTATGAAACTGCTTAAAAAAGCCTTTCAAAAGTCTTTTTGTGGTTTTTTAATGGTATTTAATCAAAAACCTCCATATAAGGAAAAAACTAACTTAGAGTACACCAAGACTTTAGTTTCTAGATGTACTTGCAATACTGGTCAAAGCAAACACAGAAAACAATTCATATTTATTAAACATAGTATTTTACACCATTCTTTTAAAAACAGTCAATGCGCAACTTTATATACCAAATATACCTTGGCCGCAGTATGGGCTATAGTATAAATTTTGCTCTATCTTTACAAATTGAGCATTTATGAAGGTTGTATTGAAACTGGAACTTGAAAATTGGAAACATTACATGTTTATTACAAAAAAAGTTGGAAAAGAAGTAAAAAAATCCCTTATAGGGTAAATTCAGTAAATAAATATACGTCATCAGGGACCGCCCATTTAGGGGAGAGCTTTCTGTCTAAAAGTGAAGACATGTGCTCTTCTGATTGGTAGATAATGTTTGTAATAAATATTTTTTGGTAGATGGATCAAAACTAGAGTTGAAAAAAAATAAAAAATAAATGCTGAATGCACTAATTTTTTTCCCTACAGGGTTGAAAAGTAATGGGGGTCAGTATAGGAATTCAGTGCGAATCTACATTGTTTGTAAACAAGGCCATGTGAATGCCCAAAAATGCCGCATGACCCTATGTTTTTATTGTTGCAAAAGATAGGGCTACATTTGTACTTTCATGAATGATATTTGAAAGTTTTAATTTCTAAAGGTAAATCAGGTATAAATTTATTTCCAAACATAGATTAGCATTAAAGTCAATGGGAGATTTTTTACTGAATTTACCCCTATAGGAAAATATGCACTTTTTCACTGTACTTGTCCAAGGCCACACAACAATCACAAAACTCATTTCCTGTAAATGTAAATGTAATGGAAGAATTTTGGAACCATTTGAAGTTGTTTTTTACACAAATTTCTATCTTTAACTGCGGCTATACAGGATGCACTTAGTTTACTGTGAGAGAAGTATGGAGTATATGGTAAAAATCAGTTTTTTGTGTCCAGATTGAAAGAAACAATAGAAATTACACTTGAGAGTTATGATATCAACGAAAGGCATAAATATTCTCCCCATTTACATCACATTTTGCACATATTTCTCCTCACAATGTATAAAATTATATGAAAAAAATGGATTACCTCCCTTTGACATAGTGTTTTTTTTTTTACTGTGTTCCCCATGTTAAGTTGTAGAACAAGTGGTAAATAAGCACTTTTCTAGTATTTTAACACTCCAATAATCTGACCGCATGAAGGTATTCATCTATTTTTACATAAGGCATTGCGTTTCTTTATTTAAAGAATATACTAGACAACTTTTCATGATTACATGTCCTTCATCTATGAAACAAGTGTTTAAATGTTTGTAATTGGATTTTTATGTTAAATAATTGCTTTTAAATATTCTAAATTGTTACTTCAATCTCCAAAATGTAAAGTTTGGTCATACCTAATCTATTTTTTTCATATTTGGCACTTTTTTCTACTTCAGTTCTGGCTGTCTAGTTTTGGCGAAGAACCCATCCTGATGTTGGGGGTAACAGGAATTCTGCACAGTGATTGTCAATGACATTTTGTGAAATTTACAAGTAATTAAAACACAGATTTAGTATAATGAAACATAATTGTTGTTTTATTTGGTATGAAACTGCTTAAAAAAGCCTTTCAAAAGTCTTTTTGTGGTTTTTTAATGGTATTTAATCAAAAACCTCCATATAAGGAAAAAACTAACTTAGAGTACACCAAGACTTTAGTTTCTAGATGTACTTGCAATACTGGTCAAAGCAAACACAGAAAACAATTCATATTTATTAAACATAGTATTTTACACCATTCTTTTAAAAACAGTCAATGCGCAACTTTATATACCAAATATACCTTGGCCGCAGTATGGGCTATAGTATAAATTTTGCTCTATCTTTACAAATTGAGCATTTATGAAGGTTGTATTGAAACTGGAACTTGAAAATTGGAAACATTACATGTTTATTACAAAAAAAGTTGGAAAAGAAGTAAAAAAATCCCTTATAGGGGTAAATTCAGTAAATAAATATACGTCATCAGGGACCGCCCATTTAGGGGAGAGCTTTCTGTCTAAAAGTGAAGACATGTGCTCTTCTGATTGGTAGATAATGTTTGTAATAAATATTTTTTGGTAGATGGATCAAAACTAGAGTTGAAAAAAAATAAAAAATAAATGCTGAATGCACTAATTTTTTTCCCTACAGGGTTGAAAAGTAATGGGGGTCAGTATAGGAATTCAGTGCGAATCTACATTGTTTGTAAACAAGGCCATGTGAATGCCCAAAAATGCCGCATGACCCTATGTTTTTATTGTTGCAAAAGATAGGGCTACATTTGTACTTTCATGAATGATATTTGAAAGTTTTTAATTTCTAAAGGTAAATCAGGTATAAATTTATTTCCAAACATAGATTAGCATTAAAGTCAATGGGAGATTTTTTACTGAATTTACCCCTATAGGAAAATATGCACTTTTTCACTGTACTTGTCCAAGGCCACACAACAATCACAAAACTCATTTCCTGTAAATGTAAATGTAATGGAAGAATTTTGGAACCATTTGAAGTTGTTTTTTACACAAATTTCTATCTTTAACTGCGGCTATACAGGATGCACTTAGTTTACTGTGAGAGAAGTATGGAGTATATGGTAAAAATCAGTTTTTGTGTCCAGATTGAAAGAAACAATAGAAATTACACTTGAGAGTTATGATATCAACGAAAGGCATAAATATTCTCCCCATTTACATCACATTTTGCACATATTTCTCCTCACAATGTATAAAATTATATGAAAAAAATGGATTACCTCCCTTTGACATAGTGTTTTTTTTTTTACTGTGTTCCCCATGTTAAGTTGTAGAACAAGTGGTAAATAAGCACTTTTCTAGTATTTTAACACTCCAATAATCTGACCGCATGAAGGTATTCATCTATTTTTACATAAGGCATTGCGTTTCTTTATTTAAAGAATATACTAGACAACTTTTCATGATTACATGTCCTTCATCTATGAAACAAGTGTTTAAATGTTTGTAATTGGATTTTTATGTTAAATAATTGCTTTTAAATATTCTAAATTGTTACTTCAATCTCCAAAATGTAAAGTTTGGTCATACCTAATCTTATTTTTTCATATTTGGCACTTTTTTCTACTTCAGTTCTGGCTGTCTAGTTTTGGCGAAGAACCCATCCTGATGTTGGGGGTAACAGAATTTCTGCACAGTGATTGTCAATGACATTTTGTGAAATTTACAAGTAATTAAAACACAGATTTAGTATAATGAAACATAATTGTTGTTTTATTTGGTATGAAACTGCTTAAAAAAGCCTTTCAAAAGTCTTTTTGTGGTTTTTTAATGGTATTTAATCAAAAACCTCCATATAAGGAAAAAACTAACTTAGAGTACACCAAGACTTTAGTTTCTAGATGTACTTGCAATACTGGTCAAAGCAAACACAGAAAACAATTCATATTTATTAAACATAGTATTTTACACCATTCTTTTAAAAACAGTCAATGCGCAACTTTATATACCAAATATACCTTGGCCGCAGTATGGGCTATAGTATAAATTTTGCTCTATCTTTACAAATTGAGCATTTATGAAGGTTGTATTGAAACTGGAACTTGAAAATTGGAAACATTACATGTTTATTACAAAAAAAGTTGGAAAAGAAGTAAAAAAATCCCTTATAGGGGTAAATTCAGTAAATAAATATACGTCATCAGGGACCGCCCATTTAGGGGAGAGCTTTCTGTCTAAAAGTGAAGACATGTGCTCTTCTGATTGGTAGATAATGTTTGTAATAAATATTTTTTGGTAGATGGATCAAAACTAGAGTTGAAAAAAAATAAAAAATAAATGCTGAATGCACTAATTTTTTTCCCTACAGGGTTGAAAAGTAATGGGGGTCAGTATAGGAATTCAGTGCGAATCTACATTGTTTGTAAACAAGGCCATGTGAATGCCCAAAAATGCCGCATGACCCTATGTTTTTATTGTTGCAAAAGATAGGGCTACATTTGTACTTTCATGAATGATATTTGAAAGTTTTTAATTTCTAAAGGTAAATCAGGTATAAATTTATTTCCAAACATAGATTAGCATTAAAGTCAATGGGAGATTTTTTACTGAATTTACCCCTATAGGAAAATATGCACTTTTTCACTGTACTTGTCCAAGGCCACCAACAATCACAAAACTCATTTCCTGTAAATGTAAATGTAATGGAAGAATTTTGGAACCATTTGAAGTTGTTTTTTACACAAATTTCTATCTTTAACTGCGGCTATACAGGATGCACTTAGTTTACTGTGAGAGAAGTATGGAGTATATGGTAAAAATCAGTTTTTGTGTCCAGATTGAAAGAAACAATAGAAATTACACTTGAGATTATGATATCAACGAAAGGCATAAATATTCTCCCCATTTACATCACATTTTGCACATATTTCTCCTCACAATGTATAAAATTATATGAAAAAAATGGATTACCTCCCTTTGACATAGTGTTTTTTTTTTTACTGTGTTCCCCATGTTAAGTTGTAGAACAAGTGGTAAATAAGCACTTTTCTAGTATTTTAACACTCCAATAATCTGACCGCATGAAGGTATTCATCTATTTTTACATAAGGCATTGCGTTTCTTTATTTAAAGAATATACTAGACAACTTTTCATGATTACATGTCCTTCATCTATGAAACAAGTGTTTAAATGTTTGTAATTGGATTTTTATGTTAAATAATTGCTTTTAAATATTCTAAATTGTTACTTCAATCTCCAAAATGTAAAGTTTGGTCATACCTAATCTTATTTTTTCATATTTGGCACTTTTTTCTACTTCAGTTCTGGCTGTCTAGTTTTGGCGAAGAACCCATCCTGATGTTGGGGTAACAGGAATTTCTGCACAGTGATTGTCAATGACATTTTGTGAAATTTACAAGTAATTAAAACACAGATTTAGTATAATGAAACATAATTGTTGTTTTATTTGGTATGAAACTGCTTAAAAAAGCCTTTCAAAAGTCTTTTTGTGGTTTTTTAATGGTATTTAATCAAAAACCTCCATATAAGGAAAAAACTAACTTAGAGTACACCAAGACTTTAGTTTCTAGATGTACTTGCAATACTGGTCAAAGCAAACACAGAAAACAATTCATATTTATTAAACATAGTATTTTACACCATTCTTTAAAAACAGTCAATGCGCAACTTTATATACCAAATATACCTTGGCCGCAGTATGGGCTATAGTATAAATTTTGCTCTATCTTTACAAATTGAGCATTTATGAAGGTTGTATTGAAACTGGAACTTGAAAATTGGAAACATTACATGTTTATTACAAAAAAAGTTGGAAAAGAAGTAAAAAAATCCCTTATAGGGGTAAATTCAGTAAATAAATATACGTCATCAGGGACCGCCCATTTAGGGGAGAGCTTTCTGTCTAAAAGTGAAGACATGTGCTCTTCTGATTGGTAGATAATGTTTGTAATAAATATTTTTTGGTAGATGGATCAAAACTAGAGTTGAAAAAAAATAAAAAATAAATGCTGAATGCACTAATTTTTTTCCCTACAGGGTTGAAAAGTAATGGGGGTCAGTATAGGAATTCAGTGCGAATCTACATTGTTTGTAAACAAGGCCATGTGAATGCCCAAAAATGCCGCATGACCCTATGTTTTTATTGTTGCAAAAGATAGGGCTACATTTGTACTTTCATGAATGATATTTGAAAGTTTTTAATTTCTAAAGGTAAATCAGGTATAAATTTATTTCCAAACATAGATTAGCATTAAAGTCAATGGGAGATTTTTTACTGAATTTACCCCTATAGGAAAATATGCACTTTTTCACTGTACTTGTCCAAGGCCACACAACAATCACAAAACTCATTTCCTGTAAATGTAAATGTAATGGAAGAATTTTGGAACCATTTGAAGTTGTTTTTTACACAAATTTCTATCTTTAACTGCGGCTATACAGGATGCACTTAGTTTACTGTGAGAGAAGTATGGAGTATATGGTAAAAATCAGTTTTTGTGTCCAGATTGAAAGAAACAATAGAAATTACACTTGAGAGTTATGATATCAACGAAAGGCATAAATATTCTCCCCATTTACATCACATTTTGCACATATTTCTCCTCACAATGTATAAAATTATATGAAAAAAAGGGATTACCTCCCTTTGACATAGTGTTTTTTTTTTTACTGTGTTCCCCATGTTAAGTTGTAGAACAAGTGGTAAATAAGCACTTTTCTAGTATTTTAACACTCCAATAATCTGACCGCATGAAGGTATTCATCTATTTTTACATAAGGCATTGCGTTTCTTTATTTAAAGAATATACTAGACAACTTTTCATGATTACATGTCCTTCATCTATGAAACAAGTGTTTAAATGTTTGTAATTGGATTTTTATGTTAAATAATTGCTTTTAAATATTCTAAATTGTTACTTCAATCTCCAAAATGTAAAGTTTGGTCATACCTAATCTTATTTTTTCATATTTGGCACTTTTTTCTACTTCAGTTCTGGCTGTCTAGTTTTGGCGAAGAACCCATCCTGATGTTGGGGGTAACAGGAATTTCTGCACAGTGATTGTCAATGACATTTTGTGAAATTTACAAGTAATTAAAACACAGATTTAGTATAATGAAACATAATTGTTGTTTTATTTGGTATGAAACTGCTTAAAAAAGCCTTTCAAAAGTCTTTTTGTGGTTTTTTAATGGTATTTAATCAAAAACCTCCATATAAGGAAAAAACTAACTTAGAGTACACCAAGACTTTAGTTTCTAGATGTACTTGCAATACTGGTCAAAGCAAACACAGAAAACAATTCATATTTATTAAACATAGTATTTTACACCATTCTTTTAAAAACAGTCAATGCGCAACTTTATATACCAAATATACCTTGGCCGCAGTATGGGCTATAGTATAAATTTTGCTCTATCTTTACAAATTGAGCATTTATGAAGGTTGTATTGAAACTGGAACTTGAAAATTGGAAACATTACATGTTTATTACAAAAAAAGTTGGAAAAGAAGTAAAAAAATCCCTTATAGGGGTAAATTCAGTAAATAAATATACGTCATCAGGGACCGCCCATTTAGGGGAGAGCTTTCTGTCTAAAAGTGAAGACATGTGCTCTTCTGATTGGTAGATAATGTTTGTAATAAATATTTTTTGGTAGATGGATCAAAACTAGAGTTGAAAAAAATAAAAAATAAATGCTGAATGCACTAATTTTTTTCCCTACAGGGTTGAAAAGTAATGGGGGTCAGTATAGGAATTCAGTGCGAATCTACATTGTTTGTAAACAAGGCCATGTGAATGCCCAAAAATGCCGCATGACCCTATGTTTTTATTGTTGCAAAAGATAGGGCTACATTTGTACTTTCATGAATGATATTTGAAAGTTTTTAATTTCTAAAGGTAAATCAGGTATAAATTTATTTCCAAACATAGATTAGCATTAAAGTCAATGGGAGATTTTTTACTGAATTTACCCCTATAGGAAAATATGCACTTTTTCACTGTACTTGTCCAAGGCCACACAACAATCACAAAACTCATTTCCTGTAAATGTAAATGTAATGGAAGAATTTTGGAACCATTTGAAGTTGTTTTTTACACAAATTTCTATCTTTAACTGCGGCTATACAGGATGCACTTAGTTTACTGTGAGAGAAGTATGGAGTATATGGTAAAAAATCAGTTTTTGTGTCCAGATTGAAAGAAACAATAGAAATTACACTTGAGAGTTATGATATCAACGAAAGGCATAAATATTCTCCCCATTTACATCACATTTTGCACATATTTCTCCTCACAATGTATAAAATTATATGAAAAAAATGGATTACCTCCCTTTGACATAGTGTTTTTTTTTTTACTGTGTTCCCCATGTTAAGTTGTAGAACAAGTGGTAAATAAGCACTTTTCTAGTATTTTAACACTCCAATAATCTGACCGCATGAAGGTATTCATCTATTTTTACATAAGGCATTGCGTTTCTTTATTTAAAGAATATACTAGACAACTTTTCATGATTACATGTCCTTCATCTATGAAACAAGTGTTTAAATGTTTGTAATTGGATTTTTATGTTAAATAATTGCTTTTAAAAAATTCTAAATTGTTACTTCAATCTCCAAAATGTAAAGTTTGGTCATACCTAATCTTATTTTTTCATATTTGGCACTTTTTTCTACTTCAGTTCTGGCTGTCTAGTTTTGGCGAAGAACCCATCCTGATGTTGGGGGTAACAGGAATTTCTGCACAGTGATTGTCAATGACATTTTGTGAAATTTACAAGTAATTAAAACACAGATTTAGTATAATGAAACATAATTGTTGTTTTATTTGGTATGAAACTGCTTAAAAAAGCCTTTCAAAAGTCTTTTTGTGGTTTTTTAATGGTATTTAATCAAAAACCTCCATATAAGGAAAAAACTAACTTAGAGTACACCAAGACTTTAGTTTCTAGATGTACTTGCAATACTGGTCAAAGCAAACACAGAAAACAATTCATATTTATTAAACATAGTATTTTACACCATTCTTTTAAAAACAGTCAATGCGCAACTTTATATACCAAATATACCTTGGCCGCAGTATGGGCTATAGTATAAATTTTGCTCTATCTTTACAAATTGAGCATTTATGAAGGTTGTATTGAAACTGGAACTTGAAAATTGGAAACATTACATGTTTATTACAAAAAAAGTTGGAAAAGAAGTAAAAAAATCCCTTATAGGGGTAAATTCAGTAAATAAATATACGTCATCAGGGACCGCCCATTTAGGGGAGAGCTTTCTGTCTAAAAGTGAAGACATGTGCTCTTCTGATTGGTAGATAATGTTTGTAATAAATATTTTTTGGTAGATGGATCAAAACTAGAGTTGAAAAAAAATAAAAAATAAATGCTGAATGCACTAATTTTTTTCCCTACAGGGTTGAAAAGTAATGGGGGTCAGTATAGGAATTCAGTGCGAATCTACATTGTTTGTAAACAAGGCCATGTGAATGCCCAAAAATGCCGCATGACCCTATGTTTTTATTGTTGCAAAAGATAGGGCTACATTTGTACTTTCATGAATGATATTTGAAAGTTTTTAATTTCTAAAGGTAAATCAGGTATAAATTTATTTCCAAACATAGATTAGCATTAAAGTCAATGGGAGATTTTTTACTGAATTTACCCCTATAGGAAAATATGCACTTTTTCACTGTACTTGTCCAAGGCCACACAACAATCACAAAACTCATTTCCTGTAAATGTAAATGTAATGGAAGAATTTTGGAACCATTTGAAGTTGTTTTTTACACAAATTTCTATCTTTAACTGCGGCTATACAGGATGCACTTAGTTTACTGTGAGAGAAGTATGGAGTATATGGTAAAAATCAGTTTTTGTGTCCAGATTGAAAGAAACAATAGAAATTACACTTGAGAGTTATGATATCAACGAAAGGCATAAATATTCTCCCCATTTACATCACATTTTGCACATATTTCTCCTCACAATGTATAAAAATTATATGAAAAAAATGGATTACCTCCCTTTGACATAGTGTTTTTTTTTTACTGTGTTCCCCATGTTAAGTTGTAGAACAAGTGGTAAATAAGCACTTTTCTAGTATTTTAACACTCCAATAATCTGACCGCATGAAGGTATTCATCTATTTTTACATAAGGCATTGCGTTTCTTTATTTAAAGAATATACTAGACAACTTTTCATGATTACATGTCCTTCATCTATGAAACAAGTGTTTAAATGTTTGTAATTGGATTTTTATGTTAAATAATTGCTTTTAAATATTCTAAATTGTTACTTCAATCTCCAAAATGTAAAGTTTGGTCATACCTAATCTTATTTTTTCATATTTGGCACTTTTTTCTACTTCAGTTCTGGCTGTCTAGTTTTGGCGAAGAACCCATCCTGATGTTGGGGGTAACAGGAATTTCTGCACAGTGATTGTCAATGACATTTTGTGAAATTTACAAGTAATTAAAACACAGATTTAGTATAATGAAACATAATTGTTGTTTTATTTGGTATGAAACTGCTTAAAAAAGCCTTTCAAAAGTCTTTTTGTGGTTTTTTAATGGTATTTAATCAAAAACCTCCATATAAGGAAAAAACTAACTTAGAGTACACCAAGACTTTAGTTTCTAGATGTACTTGCAATACTGGTCAAAGCAAACACAGAAAACAATTCATATTTATTAAACATAGTATTTTACACCATTCTTTTAAAAACAGTCAATGCGCAACTTTATATACCAAATATACCTTGGCCGCAGTATGGGCTATAGTATAAATTTTGCTCTATCTTTACAAATTGAGCATTTATGAAGGTTGTATTGAAACTGGAACTTGAAAATTGGAAACATTACATGTTTATTACAAAAAAAGTTGGAAAAGAAGTAAAAAAATCCCTTATAGGGGTAAATTCAGTAAATAAATATACGTCATCAGGGACCGCCCATTTAGGGGAGAGCTTTCTGTCTAAAAGTGAAGACATGTGCTCTTCTGATTGGTAGATAATGTTTGTAATAAATATTTTTTGGTAGATGGATCAAAACTAGAGTTGAAAAAAAATAAAAAATAAATGCTGAATGCACTAATTTTTTTCCCTACAGGGTTGAAAAGTAATGGGGGTCAGTATAGGAATTCAGTGCGAATCTACATTGTTTGTAAACAAGGCCATGTGAATGCCCAAAAATGCCGCATGACCCTATGTTTTTATTGTTGCAAAAGATAGGGCTACATTTGTACTTTCATGAATGATATTTGAAAGTTTTTAATTTCTAAAGGTAAATCAGGTATAAATTTATTTCCAAACATAGATTAGCATTAAAGTCAATGGGAGATTTTTTACTGAATTTACCCCTATAGGAAAATATGCACTTTTTCACTGTACTTGTCCAAGGCCACACAACAATCACAAAACTCATTTCCTGTAAATGTAAATGTAATGGAAGAATTTTATACCAAAATTTGGAATTTTTTCAAAAAAAATTTTTTAAATTTTTGGGTTTTTTTTTTTTTGGGAAAAGGCCCCCAAACCTGAGGGGGGGGGAAAAATTTAAAAAAATCAAAAAATTTTTTTCCCTTTGGGGGTTAAATTTAAAAAGAAATTAAAACCAAAAATTTTTTTAAAAATTTTATTGCAAAAAATTTTTCCCCAAATTTTTTATTTTTAAAAAAGGGGGCTTAAAAGTTTTTTTGGGGTTTAAATTTTAAGTTTTTAATTTTTAAAAAATTTAAACGGAAAAAAAAAATTTGGGGTTTAAAAAATTTTTTTTTTTATTTTTTGGGATTTTGCAAAATGGTTAAAAGAAACCCAAAAAAAAAAACCTAATTTTTTTGTAAAATTTTAAAAAAATTTTAAATAACTTTTTCCAAAAAATTTTTGGGGCGGGGGGGAAAATAAAATTTTTTTTCTTTTTTCCTTATTTTAAGGGGAAAATTAAAAAATCCCTTAAAAAATTGGAAAAATTCTTTGAAAAAATTTTAAAAAAAAAAATTTTTTGGAAAAAAAATTTTAAAAAACCCCTTATGGGGTAAAATTCCCTTTTTAAAATAAAAATAGGTCATCCAGGGACCCAGGCCCAAAAATTAGGGGAAAATTTCCCCCTTTTCCCAAGGGGAAAAAAATTGTGCACCTTTTTTTTTTTTTAATTTTTGATTTAAAAAAAATTTTTTTAAAAAACATTATTCCAAAATCAGAAGAGCCTGTTTCCCTTTTTTAAAGACAAAAAGCTCTCCCCAAATGGGCGGTCCTGATGATTTAATTAATTTACTGAATTTACCCCTATAAGGGATTTTTTTAAAATTTTTTTCCAAAATTTTTTTTTGAAAAAAAAAGTTTTTTCCCCAATTTTTCCCCAATTTCCATTTTAAAATAAACCTTCATAAATGCTCAATTTAAAAAAGTAGGCAAAATTATACTAACCCATACGGGGGCCAAAAGTATTTTGGTATTAAGTTGGCTTTACGGGTTTTTAAAAGAATTTTAAAAAAATACTATGTTTAATAAATATGAATTGTTTTCTGTGTTTGCTTTGAAGTATTGCAATATTTTAAAAACTAAAGTTTTGGGTGTACTCTAATTATTTTTTTTCCTTATAGGAGGTTTTGAAATACCTTAAAAAACCAAAAAAAAGACTTTTAAAGGCTTTTTTAACATTTTCATACCAAATAAAACAACAATTATTTTTCATTATCTAAATCTGTGTTTTAATTACTTAAAAATTTCAAAAAATGTCATTGACAATCACTTGCGGAAATTCCGTAACCCCAACATCAGGATGGTTTCTTCCCCAAAAACTAACAGCCAGAACGAATAGAAAAAATCCCAAAATATGAAAAAAAAAGTTTGGGGGATGCCCAAAAATTTAATTTTGGGGGGATTGAAGTAACAATTAAAATTTTTAAAAAACAATATTTAAAATAAAATCCAATTACAAAATTTAAAACTTGTTTCATAGATGGGGACTGTATCATAAAAATTTCTAGTATATTCTTTAAAAAAAAGAAACGAACCCTTTAGTAAAAATAATGAATACCTTCATGCGGCAATTTTTGGGGGTGTTAAAATACTAGAAAAGTGTTTATTTCCCACTTGTCTACAACTTAAACAGGGGGAACAAGTAAAAAAAAAAAAAATTTTTAAAGGGGGTAATCCATTTTTTTCTTTAAAAATTTTAAATTTGGGGGAGAAATATGTGAAAATTGTGTGTAAATGGGGGGAATATTTTTGCCTTTCGTTATATTTTAACTCCAAGTGTAATTTTTATTGTTTTTTTCAACTGGACACAAAAACGATTTTTAATATACTTAATTCTCTCACGTAAACTAAGTGCATCCTTTTTTTTTGCCGCAGTTAAAGATAGAAATTTGTGTAAAAAACAAATTAAATGGTTCCCAAAATTCTTCCTTTTTTTTTACATTTCAGGAAATGAGTTTTGTGATTTTGTGGGCCTTGGACAAGTCAGTGAAAAAGTGCAATTTTCCTATAGGGGTAAATTCAGTAAAAAAACCCATTGACTTTAATGTAATCTATGTTTGGAAATAAATTTATACCTGATTTACCTTTTGAAATTTTAAAAAAATTTAAAAATCATTCATGAAAGTACAAATGGGGCCCTATCTTTTTCAACAAAAAAAACATAGGTCAGCGGCATTTTTTGGCATTCCATTGGGCCTTGTTTACAAAACCCCGTAGTTCGCACTGAATTCCATAACCCCCATTACTTTTAAACCCAGGGGGAAAAAAATTAGTATTTCCCTTTTTTTTTTTTTTTTTTT